>SJYT01014607.1:34378-45910 GCA_006410635.1 Cephalophus harveyi | reverse complement strand
AGGGTCCTGGCTCCCCCCGCCCGTGCTCTGGGCTGAGAAGGGGCTGCAGGGCCTGTACCTGGTGATGAAGCTGCAGTCGTGGACCAGGCTGTCGGCTAGCAGGATGCCCGCCTGCTCGTCGCCCTCCACGGGGGCCCGGTTGTGGTACCAGCGGATGCGGGTATCGTTGCCCAGGTAGCTGGCCGAGCACTGGAAGGGCAGCCGGTCGCCCTGGAAGACCACTTGGCGGAGGGATGGGATGAGGTGGTGTGTGTGGAGCTCCAGGGCCCCCTCTGTGGGCGAGGACACCGGGAGTGAGCCTGAGAGTCAAGTGAGGACCAGGCCCCTCTGTCTGGAGCCCACCCTAGTTCAGAAGGAGGGGGCTGGAGTGTCTCCAGAGATTAAAGCAGAGAGGAGCAGGCAGGTTTTGAACGAGTAAAAGTGCGTCTTTCCATAGCACGCTTTGTCACCCCAAGAGGTGGGACCAGATGAAAAACATAAAGCAAGCCGCGCTCCCCCAGAAGTTTAGAAAATCAGATGGAGGACGGGTCCCCAGTGGGGTCTAAGGAAAAGGACGCCCTGGAGACCAAGCCCACCGCCTCGGGAGCCTTGAGGGCTCGGGTCAGCTCACCGCAGCGCAGCTGAGCCTCTTGGAGGCCGGCCAGGGCCTGGGCGTGCAGGGCGCTGGGGTAGGCACAGAGCGTGCGCTCCGACAGCTGCAGGGAGCGGTTGCGGGCCCAGGGAAGCAGCCAGCGCAGGCGGCAATCGCAGGTCAGGAACTCGGTGCCGAAGTCCCTGCAGAGGGTGGAGGGACCCAGGGTAGAGCAGAGGGGTTCCCTGGGCTCCCGGGGTGGGGATGGAGCCCCAGGGAGAGACAGGCTGGAGAGGACAAACGCCGCCCTGCGGGGCCCTGCGGCCATCACCGCACACGGTGGGGCTTCGCCCAGCCCTGGGCGGCCCCGCCTCCTCAGAAGGCTGGCCACGTGGTGGCAGTGTTTATGTGTCCCCCTCCTGGCCAAGGAAGGAAGCAGGGGCCTGGGGAAAGGATACTCACACCACCTTAAGGGCTGGCAGCTCATCAAAGACCCCAGGTTGCAGACTGGAGAAGATGTTTCCAGATATGTTTCTGCAGTGGAACAGGGAGATGGGATCTTAGGTTCTCCCTGGGCTGGGGGTGAGCGTGAGAATGCAGGGCCCGTGAGGGTCTGGGGCGCCTACCCTCGCACCCTCCTCTCCGCCCCCGCCTTCCCCTCCGCACTCACAGTCGGAGCAGCCTGGGGAGGCCCTG
Source organism: Cephalophus harveyi (assembly GCA_006410635.1). Lineage (NCBI taxonomy): Eukaryota > Metazoa > Chordata > Mammalia > Artiodactyla > Bovidae > Cephalophus > Cephalophus harveyi. The sequence goes on along the minus strand of SJYT01014607.1, from coordinate 44,643 downwards.
GAAGGCCCCGGGGGTGAGGCAGCCGATCCGGTTGCTGGAGAGGTCCCTGGAGAGACACGCAGGCCCTCAGCGCGCCGCCACGTGGCAGCGCGTGGGTCCACCCGTGAGGGACACGTGTGAGGCTGCGGCTTGCGTGGGGAGCGGAGAAAAAGGGGATGGGGTTGGGGCGTGAAGTGTCTGCCCCCCCACCCCGTACGTATGGTGAAGGGGGACGGTGGGTGACTGGGATCCACGGGACCTCCAGGGATGCGGGGTCTGGGGGCGCGGGGGTCAGGACACGCCACTCACAAGCGCTTCAGCTCCCCCAGGCCCAGGAAGGCGCCGGGCTGCACCGTGCTGATGACGTTGTTTCTCAGGTCCCTGCGGGAGACAAGCGGGGGGGCCTGACACCTTGCCCACTCGGGGGGCACACGGCCCACCTGGGTGGGCAGCTCCTGCCCTAGTCGGGGCTGGGGTCTCCGTTGCCCTCGAAATCCCTGGTCTTTTTAGCGCTGGCCGGGAGGCCGCATGAAGGACCTGGCCCCTCAGACGGGTGTCCGCGGCCTCCCCGGCTCGCTGGTCAGACCTGCGCAGGGAGGGTGCAGAAGGGCCTTGGACGGACGGACGGACGAGGCGGCAAACCCGGTGGAAATGGGAGGGGAGGGCCCCGAGCCTGGTGTCAGGAGGCCCCAGCTGAACGAGCTGCCCCGAGTTTCTCCATCTCTCGGGGCTGCCGTCGCGTTTTGAAAACGGGCGTGGCGGTCCTCTGCGGCCTCCCTGCCACCCTCAGTCCCCCCGTCGTGTCCGACTCTCTGTGACCCCACGGACCGTAGCCCGCCGGGCTCCTCCTCCGACCACGGGGATCTGCCACACAAAGGGACAGTCTCCTCGAGCCTGGCTGCGGGGAGGTATCCTGGAGTTAATCCTGTGGCCCTCTCCTCCTGGCAGGTGAGGAAGAGTCCCCGGCTGGCTGGCTGCTGCCTGCTATCCGTCACCCGGCTGCACCCCTCAGCCCTCAGGTGGGGAAGCTGAGGCCACGGGGGCCACTGGCCAGCTTCCGCCAGGTCTCCTTGGAGCCCCCAGTGCAGACAGAAGGCGGCAGGGGAAGTGTCACCTCAGGCTGGCCTCCAGCAGGTCACAGACTGGACGGAAGGAAAGATGGTGACCGCCCCCGGGGCTCCCCAGGGCCAAGGGGCACCCCCCAGGAGGAGTGACCTGCAGGGTGGCCGAGTCTGTGGCTCAGATTCAACTGCACGACCACAGTGTCACTCTCCCTCCCCTCTGTCACGTCCCAGAGGGGCGGCAGAGACTGGAGAGGCCATCCCTGGGGACCAGCCAGTGCCCACCTGGCCCCAGCACCCCCACCAGACCCGGCAGCCCTCTGGGACCACCAAGGTGAGGGCCGACCCCGACTTGCGTCAGCACAGCATCCTCTGTGGGGTCACAGCAGCGGGAGAGGGTCCGGCCAGACCAGGCTCTCGCCTACGCTCCCCGAGGCCCACCTGGGTCTCTCCTGAACCAAACCAGCACAGGCTCAGGGCTCACAGAGACCACACCAGGAGGCCTCACTGCCCACTAGGAGGGGCTGCTGGCTCTCCACTCTGCTTCCTGCTCTCCAGCATCCTCTCAGGGTCCCCGGAACACCCAGGAGAGAGGCAAGCATGGCTGGGGGTTGGGGGTGCGGTGGTGCTCCTGGAGTAACCTACCTAGCTCGGCCTGTGGGGCCAACCTGCTTTCCAAGGCCTGGCCACCCCCAGCCCCAGCTCCAGGAAGGGGCTCTTGGCTTTGCAGGTCAAAGCCTCGGGGGCACCTCTGGATTCTGGGCAGGAGGGGGTTAACTGAGCCAGCTCCCTGCTGGGGGAGAGGAAATGGGTGTCCAGGATGGGGAGGCGCCTTCCCACCAAGGGGCCTGTTTTCACATGGGCCAGCCCAGCTGGGGACAAAAACACCCAGAGAGAGAGAGAGAGAGACGGGGAGAGAGACAGAGATAGACAATAACAGAGAGACAGAGAGATGGAGAGATGGAGTCAGACAGAGACAGAGAGACAGAGAGATGGAGTCAGACAGACACAGACAGAAAGAGACAGAGAGATGGAGTCAGGCAGTAACAGAGAGATAAAGAGACGGAGAGACAGAGAGATGGAGTCAGACAGAGACAGAGAGACAGAGACAGGCAATAACAGAGACAGAGAGACAGAGAGATGGAGTCAGACAGACACAGAAAGAGACAGAGAGATGGAGTCAGACAGACACAGACAGAAAGAGACAGAGAGATGGAGTCAGACAGACACAGACAGAAAGAGACAGAGAGATGGAGACAGGCAATAACAGAGATAGAGAGACGGAGAGACAAAGACATAAACAGAGAGAGAGACAGACAAACAGAGAAAAATGGAACATGTCCCCTGCCCAGCCCTTCCCCTTGGCCCGGGGGCCTCACACCTTAGCGCCCTCTCCCACCGAGGACCTGGCCTCCTAACCCTGCGCCCCTTGAGAAAGAAGAGGCAGCCCCCAGGGTGCGTCCCATGGGGTGACTTCCACCCCCAGGGCGCAGGCAGGGAATGTGCCAGAACGCAGGGCCCAGAAGGCTCTTCCAGGGTGGAGTCTGGAGATGGGGACAGCCCCCACCCCAAGCTGCCCTTCCTGCCCGCTCCCCGCCCCGCTTGCTGCCCAGCTGTCTCTTATACACATCTTGAGAACTGTGAGGCCAGACCCCTTGGGAGCTGGAGGCAGGGTCCAGAAGAGGCCGTGTGGACTGGACTTCAAGGGCTTCCCCAGCTCCCCCTGAGATGTGTATAAGAGACAGCCTTAAGCCCCAATCCCCCGCCCCTTCCCTCTCTGCTCTCTGTATATTCTCATTTCCTCCCCACATACCCCCCCAAGAACCCCCACCCAGCTGCCCCACTGATGCTCCACAGATGGGAGCAAGGCAGGCGGCTTGGGCCCAGCCCCTTCCTGCCCGGGGTTTCCTGCAGCCCCCGCCGGCCACCGGGGCCTTCAGAAAAGGGAGCTTCCAGCGAGTGTCTGCAGTCCTGACCCCCTAGTCTCACTCCTGCAGAGCAGCTTCCGGGGTGGGCAAGGCAGCCCTTGGACGGAGTGCCCTCAGAGTTGGCCTGGATCTACCAGTCCCGGTCCTCTCCAGGGGGAGGGGGGCACGGGCCAGGGGCAGCTCCCTGCGCTGACTTGATAGCCCGATGGGGGCTGCCCCCCTCCACCCCCAGCAGCTCAGGCCCCCAAGGTGGGGGCGCAGCTCTGGGGCTGTACCCTCCCAAGTGGTAGGAGGAGATGCTCACATAGAACTTGGGTATTTCCGTGGGCCTCTGAGGCCCCTACCGGTTGGTTGGTGGTTCAGCACCTTCCTGGCCGAGCGGAATCCTTTTTTGACTATCTGCTGCAGGCTATGGAGTCCCGCCCCAGAAGAATGCACTACCCCTCAGTACTATGCACCTGATTTCAGAGGCTCGTGGAACCCAGGTTACAAACCCCTGCTCTGGTCTTTCTCATCCGACCCCTTCATCTCTTAGGTGAGGTCACAAGGACGCACGGATGTGTCCATGATGTGCATCCTTCTGTAATCTCCCGCCCCTGTCTGCTTCCACAGGGCCCTCCCTGGTCCTGGAACCTGGAGAAAAGGCAGCTTATGCGCAGAACCTCCCTCCCCACCCTCGCCACGCTTAACCCAGACCAGGCTCCCCGACTCCAGACATATCCCTCTCCCCGTATCTGTGCCCACATGGAGGAGCAGGATCCCCCTGTGGCAGAATTTGGGGGCAGGGGACTCCTGGGAACAAATCTCACCCTATACCCTTCTTGGGAAAAAGGAGCTCAAGGATCTGTGTGTGTAAGACTGAGTATGTGAGTGCAAGGAGCTGAGTGTGTAAGACTGTGTGAGCACAAGCAATAAAACAGCAGATCGATTGATAGGTTGGACTTGAAAATTTTAAAGTTCTGCTCTTGAAAGAATATCACCCAAGAAAGGGCAACTCATGGGATGAGAGAAAATATTTGCAAATCAAATGACCGATGAATGCATGAAGAGGTGCTCAACACCATTAGGGAAATACTTGTCCATTAAAGCTGGTTATAATTTAAAAAACAGAGACTGGAATCCTTAAATGTTATTGATGGGAGCGTAAAATGGCACAGCCACTTTGGAAAAAAGCTTGGCAGTTAAAGCTACCATTGTTTGTTGTTGTTTTGTTGTTTAGATGCTAAGTTGTGTCTGACTCTTGTGCAACCCCATGGACTGGAACCTGCCAGACTCCTCTGTCCATGGGATTTCCCAGGCAAGAATACTGGAGTGGGTTGCATTTCCTTCTCCAGGGGATCTTCCCGACCCAGGGATTGAACCTGGGTCTCCCGCATTAACAGGCGAATTCTTGACCACTGAGCCACCAGGGAAGCCCTACATGAGCCAGCAATTCCACCCCTTGGCACACATCCAAGAGAAGTGAACACACACGCACACAAGAACATACACGGGAATATTCATAGCAGCACTGTTCATAAGCCCCAAGTGGAAACACCCCAAATGTCTATCAACTTATGAAGAAATAAAATATGGTATCTTTATACAATGGAATAGCATTTGGCCATAAAAAAGAATGATGTAGAGACTTCCCTAGTGCTCCAGTAGTTAAGAACCTGCCTGTCAATGCATGGGACACAGGTTCAATCCTTGGTCAGGGAACTAAAATCCCACATGCCGTGGGTTAACTAACTAAGCCCACGCACCACAACAAAGATCCCGTGTGCCACAACTAAGACACAATGCAGCCAACGGTAATAAAGAAATACACATGAAAGAATGACATGCTAATACATGCTATGTGGATGAGCCTGGAAAACACTTCGTGAGAGAATGCAGTTACCAAAGATCACATACGGTGTGGTCCAGGCAAATCTACAGAGACAGAAAGTAGCTTAGTAGTTACTTCTTGTTTGAGTCACTAAGTTGTGTCCGACTCTTATGGGACCCCACAGAGTGTAGCCCTCCAGGCTCCTCTGTCCATGGGATTTCCCAGGCAAGAATACTGGAGTGGGTTGCCATTTCCTTCTCCAGGGGATCTTCCTGACCCAGAGAGTCTCCTGCATTAGCAGGTGGATTCTTTACCACTGAGCCACCTGGGAAGCCCAGCGTTTGCTCAGGGCTGAGAAATACAGAGGGTGGAGGATGGGGGAAGTGATTGCTAAGGATTCAAGGTTGCTTTAGGGGATGATGAAAATGTTCTAAAATTAGATTTTGATGATGAATGCACAGCTGTAAGTGTACTCAAAAACCACTGGATCCTACCCTTTAAACGGGTGAACGTTATGGTACATAAATTAGGTCTCACTAAACTATTGAGTGTGTGAGCTTGTACGACAGTATGTATCTGAGTGTGTGTGCGTATGTGTGTGAGTGTGTACCCACCCTCGGACAGGGTGGGGCAGCACGAAGCTGGCTCCCTCTGGCCCCCACAGACCTCCCTGCTTGTGGGTTTGAAAACCAAATTATAGGTTTGGAGGCCGCAGAGCAGCTCCCTTGGGCCCTCCAGGACTTTCAGGGTTCCTTAGAAAGTGGGGGGGGAGGGCTGGCTGCAGAGTGGGCACGACACCCCCGCAGGTACAGAGGTTGTCTAGGGAAGGCGGGCGGGGAAAGGGAGAGGTCTTGGGGGCCAGGATGGAAACCCAGACGGTCCGAGGCTCCCTCCCACCCGCGGGTCCCGGGCCCCTCTTGTCTCTGACCTCATCCAATAGGTATTTATGGAGCACATACCCCGTGCCAGGCCTTGGGCCTACAGCAGCGAGCAGGAGGGCTGTCCCCGGACCCATTAGGCTCCCTGCTCGGGCCCTCGGGCGGCCTCTGCGCCGCGTTCCTCTCCGGCGGCGCGGGCCGGGAGGGCAGAGGGGGCGGGGGGTACGCCAGAGCCCGGCCCCCGGCCCCGCCCACAGATTAATGGAAGCCACCTGGCTGGGGAGCCTCAGCCCCCCGCCCGCCTCCCACCGTTCCCGTGAGCATCCGCGTCTAATGAGAGCCCCAGCGCCGCCGCATACCAGCCCCCGGGGCTCATTAATCTCATTAGGCAACGACAAATCATCCCGGGCCTCGGCTCCAGGCTCCCACCCCGGGCCCTCGGCCCCAGGCGTGCTCAGGCCTCTAGGGCCGTGCGCGCATCCACGCGGACCCACACGCCCAGTCCGGGGCTCCCTCGGCCTTCACCCCACCCCCCGCGGGGGCTGTCTGCCCCGTGGCCCGCTTGGGTCTGCTGGGAAAGTCGGGTGGCCGGGTCCCTGCTGAACGCACGGAGATGCGCGGGACCCGAGAGACATCCGATCGCCGGCGAGACCTTTTCGCGCAGACACTTCGTCTCCATCACTGCATGCCCGGGGCTGGGGGCTACGGATGAATCAGGCGATCAGGGGCGGCTGGTGTGACATCTTGCCACTTATAACTCTTCTGAGGAGCAGGGGACCGCCTGTACTGAGAGCCCGAAGTGCCCCCCTGCTGTCTTCCTGGGTGAGACCCTCTTACCTCCGTGATCGCCCATCAGGGAGCCGCGCCTGGCCCCTTGATCCAGGAGAGAAGCCCGCGCCTCGCACAGGCACCCGGAAGGTGAAGGATGGAGGGGCAACTCATCCCAGTCTCTTTTCACTCCAGGGCAAAGTCCTGTGCCCTTTCATCATCCGTCCCTTCACCCAAAGGTCTTTCCCCTGGACAACAGGCTAGTCCACGCTGAGGGGCGGTGGGCCACGGGACTCAGAGGCAGGGCGTCACAAGTCTAGGCTCTTCAGCCACAGGCCTGGACTATCCTTGAACTCTGCCAAGCTATTTCAGGTTCTCCTGTCCAGCCTGCCTAGCTGATAAAGGTGTGTCTCCCCACCCCACCCCCCACCCTACTCCTCCCTGGGCCACAGGTCCACCCATGGGATCGTCTCAGGCACGTTCCCTCGAGGTGCCCTTTCTGTGTCCACTCCCCTACCTCGGGGCTCTGCACTGCAAAACAGGGGCCCCTTACACCCCACTCATCTGCAGAGGCCAGAGGGGCACTCGGCATGGGCAGGCAATTCTGGCACTTTCTGGAGCAGCACAGACTGAGTTACCAGGTGGAGTTACAGGACTTGAGTTACGGAGTTACATAACTGAGTTACCGGACTTGCTGCCCGGCCCGTGGGATGTGAAGCTGCCACTGGCTTCACCGAGGCAGCCTGGACGGCCCAGTCCGAGAGGACAGAGAGATCAGTGTTTCCTGGCACCAGCTGCACACCCGGCCGTGGCGTCTCATTGGCGATGAATAGGCCCACAGTGTAGGGGTCATCTGGTCCGCTGGTTCCCAACCCCGACGGGCATGAGAATCGCCTGCCTACCTTGTCAGCGATTCCCAGGCCCTTGCTGACCTGATCAGTAGCATCTCCAGGACCAGGGCCCAGGGCCTCTCTCCACCTCTGGGGTGTGACTGTGATGATCACTTTATGTGTCAGACTGTAGCCGCGGTCCTTAACCTGGGGCCACAGACTGGTACCAATCCGTGGCCCATAGGAACCAGGCTGCACAGGAGGAGGTGAGCGGCAGGTGAGCAACTGAAGCTCCATCTGTGTTTACGGCCGCTCTCCATCACCTGCATTACCGTCTGAGCTCCGCCTCCTCTTGGATCAGCGGTGGCAGCGTTAGATTCTCATAGGCGCATAAACCCTCACCCTAAAATCAAGGTGGAATATCCTGAGATTGCCACTACATAGAAATGAAGTGCACAATAAATGTAATACACGTGAATCATCCAGAAACCACCCCCCGACCCCGTCCGTGGAAAATTTGTCTTCCACAAAACTGGTACCCAGAAAAGTTGGGGACTATAGCACCCAGTGACTTAATCAGTCACTAATCTAGGTGCTGCTGTGGAGGTATTTTGAAGATGTGGTTTTAACATCTACCGATGAACCTATCAGTTGACTTTAAGTAAAGGAGATGACTTTGCTAACATGGGTGGGCCTTGTCCAACCATTTGAAGGCCCTGAGAGTAAAACCCAGGTTTTCCAGAGAAGTTCTGCCTTCAGACTGCAGCATCCATCCCTGCCTTACTCTCCAACCTGCTGACCGGTCCTACAGATTTTGGATTTGCTAGCCCCCACAATCAACACTACAGTCCATGAGATCACAAAGAGTCAGACACAGCTGAGCGCATGCACACGCACACACACAATTACACGAGCCATTTTCTTAAAGTAAATTTCTTTACATTGTTGTTTAGTCACTAAGTTGCATCCAACTCTGAGACCCCATGGACTGTAGCCCATCAGGATTCTCTGTCCGTGGGATTTTCCAGGCAAGAATACTGGAGTGAGTTGCCATTTCCTTCTCCAGGGGCTCTTCCTGACCCAGGGATCAAATCCACTTTGACAGAAGTCTCCTGCATTAGCAGGTGGATAAAGAAATAATTTCTTAGAATTCCCTGGCAGTCCAGTGGTTAGGACTTGGCAATTTTACTACCATGGGGCTGAGTTCAATCCCTGGTCAGGGAGCTAAGATCTAGAAAGCTTTGCTGTGCAGCTAAAAAATGTAACTACTAACTAAATGTATGTGTGCAGGCTCAGACATGTCTGACTCCTTGCAACCTCATGAACTGCAGCCCGCCAGGCTTCTCTGTCCATGGAATTTTTCAGGCAAGAATACTGGAGGGGGTTGCCATTTCTTTCTCCAGGGAGTCTTCACAATCCAGGAACTGAGCCTGTGGCTCTTGCATCTCCTACACTGGCAGGTGAATTCTTTACCACTAGTGCCACCTGGGAAGCCCAACTAACTGACTAATTTCTTTGCCTATTTATATAAGGACACACACATCCACCTCCTTTCGGTGCTGTCTCTTTGCAGAAGGCTGACTGATACAGTGGTGCTCGGCCAGGCTTGAGGCCCCGGGCTCCTCCAGCCCCGCACTGCCTCTCCATCCCGGGGAAGTGCGGGCGCCTGCTGAACCCAGCACCCCCTCTGCTTCCCCTCCTCTGAAAGCCCAGGTGGCCGTGTCACTGGGCTCTTTGATATTTTTTCCTTCTCCTGCAACACCGTGGGTATCGTCCACACCCAAGGATCATAGAGTTTAAAATCCAGAAGGCACTTTACAAACCACTCTGTCTCTCCACTTTTAGCCAACGAGCAAACCTAAGGCTCCATCTGACCCCACCTCGCACCACTCCCCAGTCATGCTGCCCTCTTTCGGCGCCTCAAACTTACCAGCCAGACTGGACCCCAGACTGGACCCCCTTCCCACCTGCTGCTGCCTCTGCCTCCAGACAGCTACCTGCCGGTCAGCTTTCTCCCTCCCACGCGCTCGGGCTCCATCACCTCCAGCACGGCCTTAACCTCACTACATCAAATAGCATCTCCACTCCAGTGCTCTCTGTCCCCCTTTCCCTGCTGGTTGTTTTTCTCTGCAGCATTCATGGTCTCCTGATCTATTGTTCAGTTCTTGGCTATTTTCTGGGTCCTGTCCGTGGCAGGTGAGTTCCATGGGGCAGGCCCCTGGCCTGCTGTGTTCACTCTTGATGCCCAGCGTGCAGCCTGGCACACAGAGGGGGCTCAAGAAACATCTCGAGAGCGGACAACTAGGTGATTCCTAACAGGGCAGGAGCATTTAGTCATTACTCCCAACTCCCCTCCCACTGTTCTCTGCCTGCCTCCATGGTTTGACAGGCGCCCCTGGGGACTCAAATGGTAAAGATTCTGCCTGCAGTGCAGGAGACCAGGGTTTGATCCCTGTGTCGGGAAGATCCTCTGGAGAAGGAAATGGCACCCCACTCCAGTACTCTTGCCTGGAGAATCCCATGGGTGGAGGAGCCTGGTGGGCTACAGCCTATGGGGTCGCAAAGAGTCGGACACGACTGAGCGACTTCACTTTCGCTTTCACCGTGGTTTGAATGCACCTGCAGTGCAGTGATTCAGGTCCCCGTGGGTACTATAGGTTTGCATGGGGTGGAGGGGAGAGGGCCATCTTCTCATCTTCATCAGAAAATCTACTCTCCTGGGACTGAAGGATGACCCGGCAGACCCAGCAAGTGGGCAGACCTAGCATGTCTGGGGCTGATGAGGCAAGACGGTAAAGCTGGAAGGATGTCCTAGAGGCTTCCAGAGGCTTCTGCGGTTAGTCTTTCTCCAAAAGATCCCTGGAGAGAGCATCTGGTTTCTGGCAATTCAGCCCTCTAAGACCTGGGCTGAGTGCAGGAATTATAGCTCCCGAGTGCTTAGCTGCTCTTGGGAGAGAAAATCTTTCCCTTTTTGTTGGTACCTAACGAGTGGTTTTTTTTTTTTTTTTTTT
>SJYT01014607.1:0-23867 GCA_006410635.1 Cephalophus harveyi | reverse complement strand
GGGGGAAGGGGGGAGTGAAGGGGGGTCTTAGTCCAGGCTGCGTGGCCTTGGGGAATTCACCTCCCCTCTCTGGGCTTTGGGGATGACATGCTTGGCAGAATGGAAGGATGGAGATCAACTCAGAGGTGGCTGGAACTTTCTCTCCTTCAGGAAAGAGTTCTTACCCCAATGACTCCCATGTGGCATAAACTTAGGAACACTCGCTCCCTTTAAACACATGACCCCAAATTTAAGGGTCAATTTATGGTGAGGTTCAAATTACACTGGTTTGCCTGTGCCTTTGGGGGAAATTCTCAGACTTACCAGGACTAAGGATTGCATCCCAGCCCACCTCCCCACCCACCGAAAGCCCAGCCCAGAGGGGTGAGCTGTAGTAGCAAAAACAGACTTCCTTGGAGGGTCAGGAGTGGCTGGGTTCTTGCATGGGTTCTGAATAATTCTGCAAATAACCCATTTTGGGTCCTGGCCCCACTCGGGATGAATGGGGGTTGAATTTTAGGTCCACTGTCTTGGGTGCAAGAAGGACTCAACCCAGGGAAGCATGGAGGGCTCTGCTGTCTGGCTAGTGCTTCTGAGACGAGACCCTGGGCCCTGCACCTGCAGGCAGGGTTCCTAACACCTCCAGGAAGGGCTGAGGAGTCCAGGAACCTGGGCTCCGGTGGCCTCCAGCAACTCCAGGAGGTGGTCGGGGGAGAGTCAGGGAGGCGCGTGGATTTCTTCAGGGCTCCTCACTTCAGACAAGTGGGGGGTCCCAGAGCCGCCCTGAGGGGAGAGGGAGTCCTGGGCCTCTTCCCTCCTTTCCTTCCTTCCCTCCTTTCTCCTCGCTCCCTCCCCCTCCCCCTCCTCTCCCGCACAAAAGCTCTCTGTACACAGCCACTTCCTCTGGCTGCTGTCTCTGAGCCCAGACCTTATGAGAACCATATGGGGGAAAGAGGGTGGAAGGGAAGGGGGTGGGGAGGCCGCGTGGGCCTGCCCCTTCAGCCAGCATCTCTCCCCTCCCCTCGGGGCTCCTTGCAGGCCGTTGGCACACTTTGCCCCCAGCTCCCCCAACTGGACCCCACGGCTGGGGCGAGGGGCGCTGAAGGGAGGACACAAGGGGGGTGGGGGGAGGGCTGGGAAGGGGCCTCCCTCCCCCAAGTTGCTCTGAAGACCACCAAACTCACAGCAAAGGGCCCTAGCCACTGCCAGGCACATCTGCAGGGCCCAAGCTCCTTCTCTCCTGTGGGGGCAGCCTATGTGGTGGGCAACCTCCCAGACTGAGTGGATGAGGGTTCATCCATGCCTGCCTCCCAGCCCCACCCAGCCTTGGAATGTTCCCAGGTCAAAGGGGCCTGGGTCCTGCTGGGAAGGAACCTGGTTTTCTAAATCAGCCTTTGTGTCCATTGGCTTCCAAGTCCAGCCAGGTGAACACTGACTCTCTTACCTGAAAGGAACACTAGGGGAACCCCACCAGCTAATCCTGACGCTGGCATCAGCCAGCTAAGCTGTGCGGCTCTGGAGCAAGACGTGGCCTTCTCCCCATCTGGCCTCAGTTTGCTCAGCTGTCAGATGTTCATCTAGAGGCTGGACCCGCTGGTCTCTAAGGCCCTTTTTGGCCCAGGGGGCCCAGAAACTTATGACACTGCCTGGTATCCTCTGAGGGCCTGCTCAGAGGTCCTGGGAGGTCCTCAGGGGAGATTTCCTTCTAGAGTTACCCATTATCAGTCTCTTCGTGGAATCCCTGAATATCCCCTCTCCACTGTCCCCATCTCTGTAACTCCCAGGATCAGAGGACAGGCCCATCAGCTGCTGCCCAGGGGTGAGCAGGGGGCTCACAGTGGTCTGTGTCAACATCCCCTGCCTGTGATAAGCCACTCTCCCCCATGAGAACTTGCCCCTCAGGGGGAGGCCCATAAAGGCTCTTGCTCTGGGCTGGGGAGGGGGTGGGGGTGGCGGGGACATGCCCACAGCTGCCCCCTGGACCAGCTGTGAGACTAGGGGGTGGGGTGGGCAGACGGATCAGGAAGAAAGCCAAGAGTTCTACTTTCCTGGAAAAACTGCGAATGAAAATCCACTAGAGGAAAGAAAAAAAAAAAGCCAAGGGTGGAGAGAGGGGCCTGCAAAACAGAAGGCAGGACTGCAGATAACAGGGTGGGAGCGGAAGGGTTTTCCCTGAGGTGAGCTGCCCTGTTGACAGGGTTGCCCCTGGTCAGCCTGGAGGCTGGCTGCAGACGGGCACCTTATCTAGCACTTTCTCTGCCTGGAGAGCCTGCCAGACTTCCCAAGGTGGAGGCCTGACTTTCCCCCTGCGGCCCAGGACCCACACGGGCAGGGCGGTGCATGGAGGGGACTGACAGCTGGTGGCCCATTCTGGAGGGAAATGGGAGGAGAGAAGGGAAAGCTATAATGCAAAGGCTACTGGCCCGAGAGTCCATTGTTTGCCCTAGGTCATGGGCAGAAAGGCAAAAGGAGAAATTTGGGGGAAAAAAAATAATAATAAAGGAGGGAAGTGTTTGGAAGGGTGTGAAGGTTTCTGCACTCTCCGTCTCCATTTGCAGCCAGACTGGAGTGGCCGAAGCCCCTTCCCAGCCCTTCTTCCCTCGAGATGCATGCTGGCTAGGGATGGGTTTACTGGGATTCTCTCTCCAGAAGAGAATCCGTGCACAGCTTCTGCTAAAGGAGAATGTGGGCTCTTTTCCTTTAGAAGCCAGCTTGGGGGACGGGTTGCAGCCTGGATCCGGATTAGGTGGAGTCCGTGGGGTGGTCTCTGAAGCATATGTCCATGGCGGGTCCCAGTCTCACCCCAGGGCGGGCTGATGGGCCAGCGGGCTCTCAGGGGGCTGCTCCAGCTTGGCCTCCCCTGTCCGTTGTCCCTGCTGAGATGTCTGGCCAGGCTGAGGGGTGGGGGGCTGTTCTTTGGAAGATATCTTGGGCCAGGTAGGTCAGTGGCCTGGGACAAAAGGGAGGTGGGCCCTTCCTCTGGGGATGGTTAAGGATGGGAAGGTGAGCTAGGGGTCCTGTTGGCTGCCACCCTGTTCCCATATCTTTTTACCCAGCGTCTCTCTTGCTGAGAATGTATCTTCTCACCCCACTCTGTCTCCTTGGAGTGACATCCATGGGAATTAGCCGTGGCTGGAAAGCATTAGTTGCCAAATCATTCTAAGATGTACTGCAAAAGCACCTTTAATGTTTTTTCCCCTTCTTTCTGCCGTCGTCAGTACATTAGGATGCCCTAATCTCAGCACATGTGTGTGATCAGGGCTGAAAGATCCAGGGCGCACACACACACACACACACAGACACACACACCCCTCTTGGAGCTCAATTCTCATTGCCCAGCAGGGACTCACACAGACACATTGGCCCAATCATTCCACACAGCAAGCATTTTTCTCCTCCAGAACTGAGTGGGCTGGGGAATGCCCAGGCCTGTCTGGACACTTCCACACCAGTGGACTCTCAGGGGGACGGGAATCAGCTGCCACAGCTGTCTTCCCAGGCCATGGCCCTGTCCCCTGAGCGACGGGAACCCGGGAAAGAGCAGAGGGACACGGCTTCCACCCCGCTAATACACAAAGGCACACACCCACCCCAGGCTGGGGAGAATGCGGGCCAGGCGGCGAACGTCAGAGGCTGACCAGTCGTGTCCTGTCAGGAAGCGCACAGCCTCTGAACTCACCCAACCAGAGTCGTTACTGTATTGTTCTGGACACAATCGGTTAGACCCTGAGCCAGCTCCAACTCCGGGGCAAGGGGTGGTGGGGAAACGGTCGCCACCGGGGTCAGGAGGACAGGGAAGGGGAAGCGGCTTGGAGGCTGGGTCTAGGACAGGACAGGAAGGGGCCGCCGCCAGGGCCGGACCCCCCACTCCACGGCATGCGTGGAGTTCCGAGCACGTGGTCCGCGCAGGAAATCGCTGCGGTGGGGAGCGGTCGCTAATTCTCCTGCGGGCTGGCGGGATCTCGAACCCTCATTGGGGAGGCTGGGGGTCGGGTTGTGGCGTAGCAGGCAGAGCCAGTTGCCAATGAGGGCTTAATAAGGCCAGGGCTGAGAAGGGAACGACGGGATGACGGAGGGAGGTTGGGAGGCAGCCTCCTTCCCCTCCGCCAGGTTTCTTTCTCTGCAATCTGCGCGAAGTCAATCGAGAAACGGCCAAAGTTGGTCTTCACATCCGAGGAGGGAGGGAGGAGGAAGGGATGCAGGACTAGGAGCACAGGTCAATTCACAGAAGCGCGCGGCGGGACAGGGCCCCGAGAGGAATCGGGACGCCGGGGGGTCTCGTTCACATCAGAAGCGCCTGCACCCCAAGGATAGACATTTTTTCTGAACCCACCCTCCTACCTGAGCTAGAGAGACGGGCTGCGAGCGGGGCTGGCAGGCCCAGGGGTCGGATGGGGGCGCCCCCATCTGGAGGATCCAGGCCCGCGGGCTGAACCCGGGAAACTCCCCTAGTGCGGCCAGGGACGCGTCGGCGGTGGTGACGACCACAGGCACCTACTGGGCCGCAGGCGTCGATCTCCGCTGAGCCTTCCTCCCATCCCACCCACCTCAGGTCCCCGAAGTCCGCAACACCAGCCCCGGCTAGAAAGCCAAGGGGTCTGGGCGTCCCGCCAGCGCGCGATCCCCTTCACCTGTACAGGTGAGTGGGCGCCCCGTGGTGCCTGTCTTTGGGGCGCATCCGTCCCCAGTGCTCCTTCCCCCCTCCTTCCACGCCTGGAGCCCTGATCTTTCCCCTGCTTCTCCCAAGTCTCCCTTTTCGGCTTCTGGACTCAGGCCCGAAGTCTCTGAAGTGGTGGCATCGTCTCTGTCCCCCATTCAACAGCCCTCCCGTCTGGTCTCCTGTCGTGCTCTCGTCGGGACTGGGGCCCAGCCGGGCCGAATAGGGTACTCACAGGGTAACGGTGCTGTTCGGCAGAAGGCCGGGATCGGGAGGCTCCGGGAGGTCCCCGCCGCCGCACACCACTCTCCTGCGCGCCGGGTTGGGGGCGCCGCCGCTGAGCCCCTTGGGCCGCTCCCCCGAGCACTTGCAGCTCCGGATGGGGACCGGGCAGCCGGGCGCGCCCCGAGTCTCGGGCGTCAAAAGCAGCAGCCACGGCAGCAGCAGCGGCAGCAGCAGGCGCGCTGGCGCCCCCCGCATCCTGCGTCCCGCGGCGCCCATCAGCCCATCGCCCCGCGGGGACCCACAGCGCCAGGGCCCGTCTGCGCGCCGGCCGGAGGGATCCGGGCGGGCGGGAGGCGTGCTCAGCGGGGGCCCGGGGCGCTATTTGGCTGCACCACGTCTTAGTTGTAGCACTGTCTCTTATACACATCTCCACAGCGCCAGGGCCCGTCTGCGCGCCGGCCGGAGGGATCCGGGCGGGCGGGAGGCGTGCTCAGCGGGGGCCCGGGGCGCCCGAGGGCGGGGCGGGGGGCCCTGGGCGGAGGCGAGCCCCGGGGTCCCCGCCGCCGCGCCCCGGGGGCATGTCCGGCGAGCGCCCCGGCGGGGAGGACGCGGGCGCGGCTGTCAGCGCGGCGCTGGCGGCTCCCGGCGGCGCGGCCCGACTCTCGGCGCCGTGCGCCCGGGCTGGATGAGGTCGGGCCCCTCCGCGTCGCCTGCTCGCTCTGCGCGGGGCTGGGACCTAGCGGATCGCGCCGGGCTCCTGCCGCCGCCGCCGCTGCCGCCGCCTCTCCGTGCCATGGATGGAGGCAGCTCGGCGCGGCGCCGCTGCCGCCGCCTCCAGTCCCCGCCCGCCCTCCCGAGAGGGCGCCCTCCCCTCGCCAGCTCGTCCGTCCGCGAGGCCCTAGCGCCTCCCGATGCGCGGCCAGGCCGCTGCCCTCCTCCGAGTCGCAGCCCGCCCGCCGGCGGGAGGCACCGCGCGTTCCCCGCGCCCGCCCTGACCCTGGACGTTTCCCTGCAGCCCCTCTCCCCGGAGCCGAGGTTCTTCCTCTCCACAACCCCAGCCAACCGCTAGCACTTCCCACGGAATCCTGCCTCACTCTTGCCCGTCGAGCCTGCACCCCGACGCTTCTGGGGCTGATGTCCCTGGGTGGGAATGAACTTTGTACCCCGCTTCGGGGTTGCTGAGGCTCGGCTTCCCCTGACCCCTGACCCCTGACCTGGTGGTCAAGGCTAGAAGCCCGGCGCTCAATCTCGCAGCCCTGCTCCGGTCAGTGCAGGATATATACGAGCTGGAGGCAAGGAGGCTCTCGGACCCTCCGGGTGACCTTGCCCAGCGGGGGTTGCATGTCATTGGGCCAGGAGGGGTCAAAGGCCGAGGCAGATCAGATCTAGGGGCCTATCTTTTCCACATCCACAGCGCAGGCGCGCGTGTGGTGAGGGGCGTGGGTGGGTGGGAATGAGCAGAACTGAGAAGGCAAAAGCAGGGATTCCCACTGGCTGTGGGAAGAGCGCTGCAGTGTGTCAGGAGGGCCCGGTCTGGGCGGCTCTGACTAAGGACACAGTCCCTAACATCCTGGGGTGTCAAATCTCCGCAGTCCAAAGGGGCCCTTCCACCCCCTAGTCTGTGACTGCAAGTTTTGGCCTGAGAATGAGTGAGTGGGCGGGGGCCACTCCGGTGGCTATGAAAACTCTCAGTAGGTCTTAGATGGGCTGGAATGCAGGCTAGGAACCCGGCTGGGGACAGGGTAGAGTGAGGTGTGGCCCAGTGCGCCTACTTCCTCCGTTTCCCCACGAAGGCGGCCTTTTCTGCCACTTAATAGCACCTTTGCGGTGGAGATGCAGGCTGCTGGGGTTTGGGGGACCTCTGAGGCAAGCCCCCTTTCCCCCTCCTCCGTTGGGCCACCAAAGTGGTCTCTCTGATGACTGCGGCCTTCTTGGGTGCCACGGGTGTGTGTGGCACCTTTTCCAGCACCGTGGCCTTTCAGCTGGGTTCCCCCCTCCCGCCCCCTTTCCTGGGAAGGGTTTCTTTCCCTTGTGTGGGCGGCAGACGCTGAGCGCAGACACGGACTTCTTCTGGCTCCACAAGCCTCTCCCAGTTGCAGGCTCTGGTTCCTTCAACTTCCAAAGATAAATAAATAGTGATTGCAAATGGAGCAAGGGAGAAGGGGACGGCCCCCCTCCCCCCAGCAGGAGCCCTCCTCAGGGCGGGCACGGGGGCCAGGCCTGCATTCCTAGGAAGGGTCGGCACAGAGCCACGGCCCACAGGCAGGTCTGCCACCCGGCCCTCCTGTTCCCAGGCCAGGGAACTTCTCAGAGAGGAGAGCAGGGGACGCCTCGGTCCTGGGTCACACAGCTCTCCTGTCATTCCTTTTTTTTTATTATTTTTTGCTCAGCGGAGACACTCTAAGTCCGGAAAGGAATTCCACTGCAACAGCCGCTGTCTGAGGCTGAATTGAGGCCAAATGACATTTAATGAGGCAGTGATTCCTCACAGGTGGGAATGAGGCGCGGGGAGGAAACATTTACAAAATGCTGTCCTGTCCTGCTGGTCATCCCTTTTGATCTCTCTTCACATCCAGAAAGGTGATGGGTGAGCGGTAGAGACAGGGTTGGGGACTTATCCTCCGCTTCCTTTTTCTGCATGCTGTTTTCTCTGAGCCACTCAAAGCTTTCCCCATGAAAAGCCTTCCTGGTTATCTGTTCTCAGAGATACAGGCTGGAATGAATGAGTTGCCTGCATGTGCTGAAGTTTGTTTGGGATAGAAAGATGACTCAAGCTGAGTTCCCACCCTCATGCCATCTGGTTAGGAAGCTGGGCCCTGGCCCTGATCGTGTGGGATAACCTCTTCAGTGAACTCGGGATAAGGTAGCGTGATACAGGGAGGAGGCTGAATTAATCCTGCCTGAAACAAAATGGGGGGGTGGGGGAGGCCTGATCAAAAATGTTAGTCCAGTCTAGGGCAGAAATGTAACTCACCTGAACTTACTAGACCATTGTTGTCCCCTTAAGGGCCCTGGGGCTCGCACCCTTTAAGCCCTCTCTAAAGAAGCTTGATCCCTGGTAGGGGAACTAGAATCCAACGTGCTTCGGAGCAACTAAATCTGAGTGCTACAAATAGAGAGTCCGAGAGGTGCCACAAAGATTCTGCGTGCTGCCACGAAGACCCGACTCAACCAAATAAACAGAGGAAAAAAATGTCCAAAAAGAAAAGAAAAAGTGTGCCTTTGCTGGGAGCTAGCTGCTGGCTAGCCTCTCTCTTGCCTCCACCCGCAATGCTGATCCATTCCCCTTCGTCAGGCAGTGGCTGGGGGGCTCTTCTCCCATGATTGACCAGACCTTCCATTGGGGGCAGCTGAGAGTGGAAGATGGGGGGTCACGATCCGTGTCCCCTTCTTCCAAACCCAGAGCAGACCAGAGCTAGCACAGGGCAGCCAGCGTCTACTGAGGGCTTGTTATGTGCCGGGCACTTGCGACTACATTTTACGAGAATTAGCTCATTTTGTCCTCATACCAGGGTGAGGATGGCTGTTTTAATGGACAAAAGGGGAAGAGGCACCCTGAATAGTAAACTTGCCCAAGGATACACAGCCCGAGAATGATGGAAATCAGGATTTTTAACTATAAATGTATTTATCTATTTGTTTCGGCTGTGCTGGGTCTTCATTGCCACGTGGGCTTTTTTCTAGTCACAGCAGGTGGGGACCACTCTCTAGTTGCGGTGCTCCGGCTTCTCACCGAGGTGGCTTCTCTTGTGGAGGATGGGCTTTTGGCGCTTCAGCAGTTACGTTTCCAAGGCTCTCGAGCATGGGCTCAGTAGTTGTGGCACCGGGTTTAGCTGCTCCGTGGCATGTGGAATCTTCCCAGACCAGGGATCCAATCCATGCCCCCTGTATTGGCAGGTGGATTCTTTTTTTTTTAACTATTTTTAATTAAAATTTTATTTTATTTTATTTATTTGGCTGCACCACGTCTTAGTTGTAGCATGTGAGATCTTGTTCCCTGACCAGGGATTGCACTTGGGTCCCCTGCATTGGGAGCTCAGAGTCTTAGCCACTGGACCACGAGAGAGGTCCCGGCAGGTGGATTCTTAACAACTGGACCACCGGGGAAGTCCTAGAGTCCAGTTTTAACCACTGAGCTTTATAATTTCTGGGGTAGGAAGGCGCCATCAGGAATCACCCCAAGAAATCCCCTCACTTCTGCTTAAGGTTGTCTCATTTTTATTTTCTGGCCCTCTCTGAGCTGAACCTTTGCAGACATCCATCCCCCAAACCATAAGCTAGTGGTGGAACAGGGATCCCCAGTCCTTATTCTTCTAGCAGAGACAAGGGAGACAGAGACTTTCCCGAGGAGCTCCACACCTCGGCTAGAAGAGAATAGTCTCTAAAGACTATGAGAGAGACTTCCCTGGTAGCCCAGTGATTAAGACTCTGAGTTGCCCATACAGGGGGCCTTGGGTTTGATCTCTGATCAGGGAACCAAGATCCACATGCCTCGCAGCCTGTCCAAAAGATAAAAATATATAAATTTTAAAAAATAAAGGCTATGAGAGATTATAAACACATATAGAATCAGAGCTCACAATATCCAGCACCTCCCAGTTCCAGGCCTTGGTTTCTTCTCCCGGCCGTCAGAGGCCCCACTCGGGATGTCTGAATTTAATTGTTAGTTTTTCCAGTTCCCTCTGTGCCTTCTCATGCCAGAGGCAGGATCCTTACAGAGACCCAGAATAACAGTGGATAAGGTCATGGCCCATAATTGGATCGATAATGCCAGCATGACTTTTCTCCAGGGCGCCATTAATTTAGAAAGACATGGAGGCTCAGAGCCCGTGAATACCAGCCCTTTATCCCACCTCCCCACCAGGAAGGCTCTCTGGGGTGGTCCTCTGAGCTCTGTCCTCTCTTTCCTGTCCTCAACTTCCCCGTGGGGACTCTGCTAAGCCGCCCATCCTGTTGAAACTGTGACACTGAGGGTTCATGGCAGAGTGCTCCTGCCTCAACCAGAAGAAATGAACAGGAACTGTGGGAAGCTACCCAGATAAGTATTTGGACCTCTAAGGACTTCCCTTCAGAGATCGGACATCGCCCCCTACGAAGTGCCTGTGGATACTTTAGACCCTCCCACAGGAGGGACTCATAATCTCTGTCTCCATGAAAACCTGACTCACCCTTTAAGTGAAATGATGGATGGGTTTCTGCACCATGACTGTCATGCTTAAGAGCATGAGAATGAAGCTAGATGCAAATCCCAGGCTCTCCATTTTATTGGCCTTGTGACTTTGGGCAACTCACTTAATCTGCCTTGGCCTCAGTTTTCCCATCTGTGCAATGGGGTGAAAAAATATTTACTTCAGTGGGCTGTGTTGATGATGTCAGTTACTTGCCAAAGGTGCCTGTGTGATATGCTATAAAAATAGATTTGGTCTTTTAAAAAAGTGAATGAAAAAAGTGAATGAGTGAATTTTATTTTCTTGTCTGAGCTGGGTCTTTGTTGCTGAGCGAGGGCTTTCTCTGGGTGCGGGGGTCTATTCTCTAGTTGTGGTGCGTGGGCTTCTCACCGCAGTGGGTTCTCTTGATGCAGGGCACAGGCTCTAGAGCATGGACTCAGTTGTTGCAGCTCATGGGCCCGCTCCACGGCATGTGGCATCTTCCCGACCAGCGATGGGACCCGTGTCCCTGTATTGGCAGGTGGATTCTTAACCACTGGACCACCAGTGAAGTACTGTAATTGGTCTTCATGCCCACCCATTCCTGACCCCCAGCTCCTAAAACCCTTGGCATTTCCTAAGGGACAGGAGTATCTTCTGATATTCCTCTGGGCACAGCTGAGTTTATGCTAATGAGGGTTGTACTCTTAGCCTCAGGATGGGGGCTGGTCAAGATGGCTTGAACAATAAGATTCAGAGAACTTCTGGGTTGGTGAACAGTCACGGTGGGGGGAGGGAGCCCGCCCAGGATGGGCATGGAAGCTCCATGCCCCACCGCGCTGCCCACACCCTGCCCTACGAATTGCTTCCACTT
Organism: Cephalophus harveyi; assembly: GCA_006410635.1. Classification (NCBI taxonomy): domain Eukaryota; kingdom Metazoa; phylum Chordata; class Mammalia; order Artiodactyla; family Bovidae; genus Cephalophus; species Cephalophus harveyi. The sequence goes on along the minus strand of SJYT01014607.1, from coordinate 12,985 downwards.
GGCTGGAAGTGGAAGTGATGAGTTGTATCCTTTTTTATATATATAATTAAATTTATTTATTTTTAATTGAAGGATAATTGCTTTACAATATTGTGTTGGTTTCTGCCATATATCAACATGAATCAGCCATAGGTATACTTATGAGTGGTATCCTTTATAATAGACCAGCAAATGTGAATAAAGTGTTTTCTTGAGTTCCATGAGCTGTTCTAGCAAACTATAGAACTTGAAGAGGGGGTCACGAGAATCTCTGATTTATAGTCAGTCGGTCAGAAGTATGGGCGCCCCGGGACATCTGAAGTAGAGGCAGTCTTGGGGAACTGAGCCCTTAGCTTGTGTGGTCTGTATAAAGTAGTCAGTGTCAAAGTGGAATGAAATTACAGGACTCCCAGTAGGGGCTGGAGAATTGGAGAGTTGACTGGAGTCAGAAAACACCCCAGGGACTTCCCTGGTGGTCCAGTGGGAAAGACTCCGTACTCCCAGCGCAGGGGACCTGGGTTCAACCCCTGGTCAGGGAACCAGATCCATAGGCCACAACTAACAGTTTGCATGCTGTAACTAAAGATTCCACATGCCACAAGGAAGGCTGAGGATCTCATGTGCTGCAACTGAGACCCAATGCAGCCAAATAAATAAAAGTAAATTCAAAACAAAACAAAACACCCCAGCCTGACACATTCACATGCTCAGTCAATGTCAATAGGGCCGACTGGTGTGTTTCTTATTGGAATCTGCTTGGTTTTGTCCGGTTATAGTTCACTGCTTCCCTGTTTCACTCTTCCACTAGAACAGAAGGTCCAAGAAGAGGCTATTATTTTCCTTATTTCTATGATTTCCAGCCTGTTTTAGTGACCAACGAATAGAAGAGACATTTAATTAACTTGCTCAGCAAAGTGTTTCTGAGTTTTTAATTACTTAAACAACAGTTACTGGGCATTTACTATGTACCAGACACTGTTTTGAGCACTGAATATACAGCAGTCAGTGCATAGACGATAAAGTCCATGGTTTCAAGGAGGTAATGTTATAGCAGAGGGAGCCAGATAATATGTAAATAAACCAATGAGTATGTTAATCTAGTGGGTGAGGATAAGATCAATGAAGCAAAATTAAACAGGGTAAGGAAATAATAACGGGAGAATGGAAGCAATATAAGTGTCTATCAAACGATGAGTATATAAAGAAGATGTATATATACAATGGAATACTACTCAATCATAAAAAAGAAGGAAGTTTTGCTGCTTGTAACCGCATAGTGAACTTGGAGAGAAGTACACTAAGCGAAATAAACTGAGAAAGACAAATACAATACAATAGCACACTTATATGTGGAATCTAAAAAATGTAACAAACTAGTGAATATAACAGAAAAGGTGCAGACTCACAGATAGAGAGGACAAACCAGTGGTTATCAGTAGTAGGGAGAGGGAAGGGAGGAGGGTCAATAGAAGAGTAAGAGGTACAGTTATGTATAAAAGAAACTCAGGATATATTATGCAACGTAGGGAATATAGCTAATATTTGGTAACAACTATAAATGGAATATGGGCTTCCCTGGTGGCTCAGCAGTAAAGAATCTACCTGCAATGCAGGAGATGCAGGAGATGCAGGTTCGATCCCTGGATCAGGAAGATCCCCCCTAAAGGAGGGCATGGCAACCCACTCCAGTATTCTCACCTGGAGAATCCCATGGACAGAGAAGGTGGGCCACTGTCCATAGGATGGCAAAGAGTCAGGCATGACTGAAGTGACTAAGCATGTGTGCATAAATGGAATATAACCTTTAAAATTGTGAATCACTATATTGTACACCTGTAAATTATATACTATTGTATATTAATTATACTTCAATTAAAAAAAAAAGAGTGGTGAGGAAGACCTCTCTGACCTCTCTGAATCTTAGAGCAGAATTCTGAAGGAATGAGGGAAGAGGCCCAGGGATTTGGGGGGACAGGGCAGCATGGTGGGAGGTCCCCAGCTGTGACCTATCAAAGAAGAGCCAGCCACCAGCATGGCCGCCCCTCTGGCAGTGAGAGGGAGGGCAAGAGGGCGGTGGACGTGGTATCCTAGACCTCATTTCTAGATCATGTAGGGCGTTGAAGGTCATGGGAAGAATGTTGGATTTTATTCTGAACAAGAAGAGAAGTCTAGAAGGTTTGAAAAGAGGAATGATCTGATCCAAGATGGACTTTCATATCTCCTCTCTGCCTCCTGTGTGGAGGATGACCCTGGTGGGAGGACCACAGGGCCTGGAGACCCACTCAGCGGTCAGGGTGACAGTTCGGTGGGTGAAGTCCTTGGTGGTGAGGGAGGTGGGGTGTGGGTGGAAAGTGCGTCCACTGGGATCCCTGACACAGTGAAAAAAAATCTGTCCAGGAGGGCCTGTCTAGGTGTCTAGGTGTCTGGCTTAGGCTGTGAGAAGGGAATCCTGTTTATGAAGCTGGAGAAGACTCAGGAAGGGTCAGATTTGGGGAGAAAATCAAGCATTGGGTCCATCACTCTTTGGAGCTGGGGGAGTCCAGCTTGGTGCCCTCATGGAGTCGATGGGCCAGTTAGGAGAGGCCAGGATGGACGCGAATGGGTGTCCAATCACACACCGTGACAAGTGCTGGGAAGGGAAGGGGACCTTTGGGAGCGCCACGGGGCCGGAGGACCCTGAGGGGGTCAGGACAGGCCTCTGAGGAGGTGACAGCGCAGCGGCCGGGAGGATGATCGGGCCTGGGGCAGGGAGGAGCGAGGCGCCATGGGCTCAGGACAGACGCCTGTCCCTGTGGGGAGCAGGGGCGCAGCGGCCGGGAGGATGATTGGGCCTGGGGCAGGGAGGAGCGTGGCGCCATGGGCTCAGGACAGACGCCTGTCCCTGTGGGGAGCAGGGGCGCAGCGGCCGGGAGGATGATCGGGCCTGGGGCAGGGAGGAGCGAGGCGCCATGGGCTCAGGACAGACGCCTGTCCCTGTGGGGAGCAGGGGCGCAGCGGCCGGGAGGATGATCGGGCCTGGGGCAGGGAGGAGCGTGGCGCCATGGGCTCAGGACAGACGCCTGTCCCTGTGGGGAGCAGGGGCGCAGCGGCCGGGAGGATGATCGGGCCTGGGGCAGGGAGGAGCGAGGCGCCATGGGCTCAGGACAGACGCCTGTCCCTGTGGGGAGCAGGGGCGCAGCGGCCGGGAGGATGATCGGGCCTGGGGCAGGGAGGAGCGTGGCGCCATGGGCTCAGGACAGACGCCTGTCCCTGTGGGGAGCAGGGGCGCAGCGGCCGGGAGGATGATCGGGCCTGGGGCAGGGAGGAGCGAGGCGCCATGGGCTCAGGACAGACGCCTGTCCCTGTGGGGAGCAGGGGCGCAGCGGCCGGGAGGATGATCGGGCCTGGGGCAGGGAGGAGCGTGGCGCCATGGGCTCAGGACAGACGCCTGTCCCTGTGGGGAGCAGGGGCGCAGCGGCCGGGAGGATGATCGGGCCTGGGGCAGGGAGGAGCGAGGCGCCATGGGCTCAGGACAGACGCCTGTCCCTGTGGGGAGCAGGGGCGCAGCGGCCGGGAGGATGATCGGGCCTGGGGCAGGGAGGAGCGTGGCGCCATGGGCTCAGGACAGACGCCTGTCCCTGTGGGGAGCAGGGGCGCAGCGGCCGGGAGGATGATCGGGCCTGGGGCAGGGAGGAGCGTGGCGCCATGGGCTCAGGACAGACGCCTGTCCCTGTGGGGAGCAGGGGCGCAGCGGCCGGGAGGATGATCGGGCCTGGGGCAGGGAGGAGCGTGGCGCCATGGGCTCAGGACAGACGCCTGTCCCTGTGGGGAGCAGGGGCGCAGCGGCCGGGAGGATGATCGGGCCTGGGGCAGGGAGGAGCGTGGCGCCATGGGCTCAGGACAGACGCCTGTCCCTGTGGGGAGCAGGGGCATGGAGGGTGGGTGAGGGCCCCCTCCTGCTCCTGCCGCTCTCCGGCCAGCCCTCGGGCCCCCCGTGAGCTCCTGGGCGCCCCAGAGCTCGGGGACGCGGTGTCTCTCTTGCCCAGGATCTCTCAGGGGGCCTCTCAGCAGGCCAAGTTTCGGGGGGCTTTCCTGGTGCCCACCACGCCTCACTTCCCACCTGGGGCTGGGGCTCCTTGGGGCCCGTGACGGTTGCTTCGCTCCTGCTCCTCCACCCCCAGCCGGGGGCTGCTCCAGCCACAGCCTTTCTCCTCAGGGGCGCCGAGGGTGGGGCCCGGGCCCGGGCCAGCGACTCCTCCCAGAGCCCTGCCAGGGTCAGAGTATTCAGGGCTAGAGGGGGAGAAGCAGCTCTGGCCAGAAGAGTGTGTGTGAGTGTGTGTGTGTGTAAGTGAGTGGGTGTGAGTGTCTGAGTGTGTGTATGTGTGTGTGTGAGTGTGTGTGTGTATGTGTGTGAGTGTATGTATGTGTTCAGGGTCAGAGTATTCAGGGCTAGAGGGGGAGAAGCAGCTCTGGCCAGAAGAGTGTGTGTGAGTGTGTGTGTGTGTAAGTGAGTGGCTGTGAGTGTCTGAGTGTGTGTATGTGTGTGTGTGAGTGTGTGTGTGTATGTGTGTGAGTGTATGTATGTGTGAGTCTATTATGTGTGTGAATGTGTGAGTGTGTGTATGTGTGTGTCTGTGTGTATGTGTGTGTGAGTACGTGTGAGTGTGTGTGTGGGCACAAGTGTGTGTGTGTGTATGTGTGTGTGTGAATATGTGTGTGAGTGTGTGTATGTGTGTGAGTGTATGTGTGTGTGTGTGTATGTGTGTCTGAGTGTGTGTGTGACTGTATGTGTTAGTGTGTATGTGTGTTAGTGTATGTGTATGTGTGAGTGTGTGTGTGTGAGATTGTGTGTATGAGTGTGTAAGTATATATGTGTGTTCATGTGTGACAGGGTGTGTGTGTGTATGTGAATATATGTGTGTGTGTGTATGTGAGTGTGTGTATGAGTGTGTGTGTGTATGTGTGTGTGTATGTGTGTTGAGTGTGTATGTGTTTGTGAGTGCATGTGAGTGTATGTATGTCTCTGTGTGTATGTGAGTGTGTTTGTGTGATTGTGTGTATGACCGTGTGTGAGTATATGTGTGTGTGCATGTGTGACTGGGTGTGTATGAGTGTGGGTGTGTCTGTGTGTGTGACTATGTGTTAATGTATGTGTGTGTGTAAGTGAATGTGTGTGTATGTATGTGTGTGTGTGTGAGTGTATGTGTGTGTGTGTTGAGTGTGTATGTGTGTGTGTGAGTGTATGTATGTCTGTGTGTGTATGTGAGTGTGTATGTGTGTGTGTTATTGTGTGTATATACTCACATATGTGAGTATATGTGTGTGTGCATGTGTGACTGGGTGTGTATGAGTGTGTGTATGTATGTGTGACTGTGTGTGAATGTATGTGTGAGTATGTGTGTGTATGTGTGTGTGTGGGTGAATGTGTGTGAGTGTATATGTGTGTGTATGTCAGTGTATGTGTTTGTATGTGTGTTGAGTGTGTATGTGAGTGTATGTGTGTGTGTGTTGAGTGTGTATGTGTGTGTGTGTTTGTGAGTGTATGTGAGTGTGTGTGTGTATGTTTTTGTGAGTGCATGTGAGTGTATATGTGTGTGTGTATGTGAGTGTGTATGTGTGTGTGTGATTGTGTGTATGACTGTGAGTATATGTGTATGTGCATATGTGACTGGGTGTGTATGAGTGTGTGTGTGTGAGCGTGTGTGTGTGTGTGGTGGGGAGGGCTCACTGGCCACCTGCCTCTTCATGCTGTGCTGGGGCGCTTTGTGGAGCCGCTGGGTGGGCCAGGCTCTCAGGACACCCCTCCCCCGGCGGCCGCCCGGTGCCCTGTGGTGAGCAGGTATCAGTCCCTGGTCAGTCTCCGTACCCCAGGGCCGAGGCTCGCACGACCGCCCCCCATCGTACCCCAGGGAGGGTGAGGCAAACAGAAGAGGAGCAGACGGCTGGGGGTGGTGGATGCAATGTTATTCTGGCAGGCGGGGAGTGGGAGGACAACCCAGGCTGGCCTGGCATGTCTGGGGTCACCCCTGGGGCTCTGGGCCGGGTTGGGGGGTGATTCTTCCTCTTCAAAGCCTGTGGCAGGGAGGCCCAGGTTGAGGCAAACCTCAAACATTTGTCTAGAGCCAAGCCTGCTTCCAGCCCTCACCACTATTTACAAGAATTATTTTTATCAAAGGAATACACGCATATGGTGAAGAAGTGGAGCAGTGCGCAAGAGCTTGTAAAGAGAAGCAAGGCAGGGCCTCTTTCCAGTCCTGCTTCTAGCGGCGGCTGTGATCTGGTCCTCCGACTTCTCTGCTCTTTGTAGACGCAGCCTGGGAAGGAGGCCTCGGGGGAAGGTTGGAAACCCAGGGCTTTCTGGAGCGGCCCCTCCCAGAGGTGGTCCTTAGATTCCCAAGCCCGACCCTCTGGGTCACTGTCACCCTCTCCCAGCGCCACCGCCCCCTGCCCGTAGGTCACTTCCCGCTGCCTGCAGCGCGTGGGAAGCCCCTCCAGTCACAAGGGATCTCAGGGAAACGTCCTTACTCACACAGCCTGGCAGAGTGGACTTCTTTTTCTTTTTTTAACTTCCCTGACCAGGGATTGAACCCCGGGTAACCACTGGACCTCCAGGGAATTCCCTAGATTTCTATTTGGCTGGAAAACTTGGGTTTTGTGTGGAACCTCGATTCCCGGCAGCAGCTGTCCTCTTGGTGCCTGGTGGGCCCGTGGGGCTGGGGTTGGGGGGGCTCTGGAACTGGTCTTTGGTGTTTGTCTTGTCACCTCCCTCTGCTTCTTTGTTCCTCTTTATACTCTTCTTCCTTCCTTCCTTTCTTTTATTTTTTTAGTATTTATTTGGCTGCCCTGGGTCTTAGCTGCAGCGCACGAGATCTGAGATCTTCGTTGCAGTCTGTGGTACCTTCGGCATGTGGGACCTTCGTTCCCTGACCAGGGATTGAACCCGGGGCCCCCTGCCTTGGGAGCCAGGGGTCCTAGCCACTGAACCACCAGGGAGGTCCCCTTCCGTGTGCTTCTCGCTCTCCTTTCCTCTCCTGTGAGACGGTGTGGAGTTTTGGTTTCATTCTGGGCAGCTTTTGCTGTTTTTGCACCCCAGTCTCCAGCCGGCTCTTTCATTTCAAGCTGGGGAACTGGAAGGGGAGGCTTGGGTGTCTGTCCTGGGCTGGCTTGTGAAGGGGAACCTGGCCTTACTATGGCCCCCGTGACCCTCCCAGTGTCAGACCCCCAAGGGGAGACTGTCGGGCTCTCAGGGCTTTAATTGCCCCTTGGAGGGTCCCCTTCCTCAGCCCCAGAGGCTCCTGTTTCATTTCCGAAGGAAGGTGGCAGTTCCCCCCGCCTCGATTCCCCCCCACTTCCTCAGTTACCTGCTCTATCCATTGGCGCTCCGCTCGCCCCATTGCTCCGCAGAGGTTATAGCAGACTGCAAAGCCAAGCCGGGCGGGGTCCACCGCTGGTCCCTGACTCTTAATGAGCACTTACTATGTGCACAGCACGTGACGGGCTTTATCACATTTAAATGTCACAAGGACACCATGAGGCCCGATTTACAGGTTGAGGGGACGGAGGCAACACGGGGGCTTAGTCTCTGGCTCGAGGGAACGTGGCTGGCAGGGAACAGATTGGGGATTTGGACCCAGACTGATGGGTGTCAGAGTCTTGCAGCAAGCTTTGTGGCCACGCGTGCGCCTGTGTGTGTATGAGTATGTGTGCACGCACACAGCTCCCCTCCCCCGGCGCAGTCCCTCTACCCCTACGCCTGCAGCTCCTCTCCCTGGGAGCTGGTTCCCAAGCTCACTCCATAAAACCGTTTTGAGGCCCTGGGTTCCTTGCAGTGGACACAGTGAGAGGCCTGTTCCTTGCTCCCCACCTCCTGCCCTAGGAGGCTCTGGACCTCAGCTCAGAGCGCCAAACGGCACGGAGGCTGCCAAAGAGGGCCTGGGCATCCCAGGTGAGCAGAGTACTCTGGGATCAGGCTGGGGGGGGTGGGTGGGGGGCGGGCAGGGACCCATCACACAGACACAGAGACGCTGTGAGCCCCTGGAGGGGTCGGGGAAAAAGTGGCTCTCTGTGGACCTCCTGGCTCCCAACCTGGACTGGGAAGAGGGCCATACGAGGGCAGAGGCTGTTTCCTGGCAGAGGGCTGCCCTCCACCATCAGCACACACCCCAGAATCCTGGCACCCCTAGAAGCAAGCTCCCACCCGTGGAGGGATCAAGCTGCAAAGACACTTAGAGCCCTCCGTCTCGGGGCCCCTCCTGTCACCTGTGGTTTGCAGGGGGAAGGGTGATGAGGGGTAATCCCAGGGAAAGCCAGCTTTCAGATGCAGAGAGGGTAAAAGGTGAGCTGGCTGGGCTCACCCAGAGGCCCCCAAATGGAGGTGCACCCCCCTCTTTCTCCAGGGGAGGAGATGCCCCTTTGGGAAGCCAGAGAAAGGCAGGAAGCCTGTGCCCAAGGGTAGATAGGGTGGGCTGGGCCTCCAGCCCCCAGACAGCTGCTGTCTGGGCAGGAAGGTGTCCGAGGGGAGCCCGGGGAGGGGGCGGGGTCGGCAGCAGCCCCTGGAGCCTATGGCCCAGCTGGGCAGCCCCCTCCCCGGAGCCCGCCGGCCCAGCTGAGGAGGGCCGTGGGCAGGGCCTGCCTCTGCAGATCTGGCTTTATCTTCCACACACATTGAAACCATCAGGCCTGGCCCTCCAAGCAGCCTGCCTAGCCCCGTCAGCTAGAGACACTGAGCTTTCATCCAAACCAGACCTTCCCTCCTCCAGGTCCCTGCTCGGGGGAAGGGGGGCAGAGAGCGCAGCCCTGGAGCCAATTCCTGAACTTTTAAATTATTTGTCCCCTCTTCTACTCTCCTCTCTGAAATATCCACGAGGCCACCTCCCACTCTAGGCCCCCTCGCTCCCCAACTCATCCTCCAAGGGGCATTTAGAGGATGCTAAGGAAAACAGGGAGTCCAGGGACCCCCAAAGGACAGAGCTGTACCATCAAAGCAGCGAGGGTGCTTCTGTCCTTCCAGGTTTGGGGAAACCAATTCAAAGGCAAACCCCGAATGCCTCTTGCTTGGGGCCAATAAAAATCTTGCTTCAGTGCCGGCTTCCTCCGCTGAAATCAGATATCCTAGCTATAAACAAGTTTGAAAGGCAGGGAAAAGCTCTTACTTTCTTCTTCTGATTAGTCTTTCTTCCAATACCCTCTCCTCTCACAGGATCCCTGCCCCAGAAACTTGAGTGCAGAACTGCTCCCTGACTCCAAAGTCCTAAGCTTCCCCCTAGGCTCCTGCAGGCGCGGGTGGGGCCTGGAACACTGGATGGCTTTGCTCAAAGGCAGGTCGAAGGGGGTTGGGGGAACAGGCCTTGCAGCCTGGGGAGCTGGCTGCCAGCTTATAGTTCTCAGCCTTTGGCTGCTGGCGGCAGTCAGAAACAAGAAGTGGAGTTAGGACAAACTGGGCCCACTTTCTTCTCAGGTAATCCTTCTGAAGTCCCCTCGATGCACTGCGGGCTGTGAAAAGCCCAGCACCGTGGGGTTTTGTGTTGAGTGCACAGCTGGGAAAGCCAGCCAGGGTGGGTTTTGAGGCATCAGAGAGGCTGGGAGGGCAGAGGACTCGGGGTTTCGCTTCCTCGCCTGGCCCACCAGCCCTCTCTCTTGTGTCTCTGTCCCAGGGGAGTGGTCCTCCACGGGCTCCCCCCGATAGCTTTTTAAGTGACTTTGCTGTCCGAGATGCTATTCTGTTTGTTTTTCCTTCTGACACTATCTCTCCGGAGAGTTTCTGGTCAAGAGAATTATGTCGAGGCTGCAGATTGCAAGAGAATCGAGCCTAATGGGGAACAGACAGACGAGACACCTTTCATGTCCAGCCAAGTTTTGCTCTCCCCCCCACCCCCGTTCTTTCTCTCTCTCTCCCCTAACTTCTCATCTTCCCTTTTGGGCTTCAAAGTTGGCCCTGGTTTGCGCTAGTTTCTTCGGTACAGCTGGTGAATAAGGTCACACATTGATTTTATTTTGGAGATTGGCAGCTGGGTCAAGCCTAGCTCTGAAGCTGGGGAGCTCCAGGCAGGAACACAGCCAGCCAGCTCGCGGAGAGAACCTTCCAGAAGGCCATCGGCACTAGGAGGATGGCTTCTGCTCCTTTGGGGTCTCAAAGCTCAGGAGCTGGACAGTGTATTGATTTTTAAATACAAAAAAAGGTGCCTAGAGTACCCCCCACCGTCGCCCTGCACCCCCTCTCCGTCCCCACCGTGTGCCGTGTCAGCCCCCTCTGTTGGAGCTGACAGAAGACAATGTCAACTCTGAGGTCCCTTTTGGGACCCTGAAATGATTTTTTTTTTCCAGAGAGGGACTCGACCTTGCAAATCAAGACTCAGCCACAGGCAGCCTGTGATATCTACAAATTGGGTATAAAGCTGGGCACGACTGGGTGTGGTTGAGGCAAAGTGGGTAGAAAAAAAAAAAAAGAGAGAGCGAGACCATCTCCCTACCTACGTGCTGCTTGAGGGGAGGGCAGATTAGCAAAAACTGTCTCGTGGACGGTTGGATGCTTTCGCCCTTAGTCACGAGGCTGATGTAATAGCATTCAACTGATTTCATGGTAAAGACAGCCACGGCTCCCAGTGCAGATCAGCTCAACTGCACCGCTGCACTTCAAGCCTCATCGAAGCCCTCTAGGAACAGGGGGGCGAGGCATCCACCCTCGGTGCTTTGGGGACACTTCTCATCTCAAGGACAAGGATGTCCTGGATTTTCCGAATGCCCCGTTTGACCTCCTTCCTCCTGGCCCAGCCTTGGGGAGCAGAATTTAGTGCCTGTCTGGCCATGGGGGTAAAGGGCACTGTCCACACACTCTGAGCTCTGCAGCCTGTGACACAGTTTGCATCTACGTGAGGGAAACAGGGTAAAAGAAAGCAAAGGGTGAGTCCAATCAGGCTGGGTTTAAGTCTCTCCTTCCCTCCCATCCCATCCCCTCTACTTGGGGTTCCAAAGTTTGTTCTGCATTAAGACTTGTCAGTTCTCAACAATGGCTGCAGGCTGGAAAACATCCATTTCTTTCATGGTAAGAATTTTCCTTTATATGACGTTTATAGGGAGGCCCTTGTGGTTAGGATTCGGAGCTTTCATTGCCGTGGGCATCGGCTCGATCCCTGGTTGGGGAACTAAGATCCCACAAGCTGAGCGGTGCAGCCAAAGAAATCAAAACAATAATAAACTAAATGAAGCTTATAAATCTAAGGATATGCCGCTCACTAATTATTAAAGGCTAAGATAGCAGAGGAGGCCAGGGTGGTGTGGTGATCAAGCTCTGGACCAGGAATCAAAGGTCTTGAGTTTCTTTCTTGTCCTGCCACCAACCCACTCTGACCTCAGGGAAGGAGCACACAGAAGCTTCTCTGGGTCTTGGTGCCCCATGCACAAAGGCACGCCGCCCAGCAGCCTAAATCACCCTACTGGCTGCCATGAGGGCAGAATCAGAGGATGTAGGGATGGTAATTTGTGTGTCATGAATGATTATAAAAGGGGATGGAGGAGAACCATTTGAATATCAAGAGGTTGCTCTGTTAAGAGATGCGGTGAGTCTGTGAGGAACTTCCCCAAGACAAAACCTTGAAGGATTCACTGGGGGATCTCTGCGTGTCCAGACCTTCTGGGGCTGGGTACCAGGCCCACCAGGTCCAGGGGCTGGACAGCATCGTCAGAGACAGGCTGCACGGGTGGGTGTGATCCAGGATGGCGTGCGGTTGTCACTCAGGAAACTTGCCGTGAATGCTGTCAGGGTTTTGACGGAAATCTGAATACTCATGCCTGGCCCGCGTAACACAAGATAGTCACAACTTGGCTCTCTCTGCAAGAGGTCCCGGCCTGTGGTGGGCATATTGGACTTCGGTTTCCTTTAGTGATCTGGGTTTGAATCAGCCTCCCAGGGTTCCCCCCGGATCCCCTCCTTAGTTTTTCTTGATCTGTAGACACACAAGCCTGAGGGGTCTCTTGTTCCAACTATGTCTCTCCCAAAGTTTCCATGGAAACTTCAGAACCCTCAGCTGAGTTTGCAAAGAAATGAGGTATCTGGAAGAAACTTGTGACTCTGCAGAAGTCAGCCACATTGCTTGGGAAAACCGTGTCTTTCCTGGCTTCTGTTTTGACTTAAAAAGAATGGGCGACGGGTGACTGGAGAACCCCGGAGGGCAGCCAGGGGGAGGTGGCAGATGCTGTGTGTGGTGGGTGGGGTGCCCTCCCTGACCCCGACCCCTCTCTCAGATCTATACCCTCTCAGATGAAGTTGAAAAAGAGAAGGGGTGGGACTTTCTCTGGTGGTCCAGTGGCTGAGACTCCATTCTCCTAATTCAGGGGGACCAGGTTCAGTTCCTGGTCAAATAACTAAATCCCCCATGCCACGTAGCCAAATAAATAAACAATCTCCATTAGAAACCACTCTCCCGATAGATAAATACATTTATTATAAACAGGGTGATGCTAAATGACAGTCTCTCCCAGGGTAATTTGCCAACAGTGGCACCCCAATGCTTGCCCCTCAGGTTAGCCAATGTCGCCACCTACAGGTAGCTCCGAGTCTCTTATCAGCAAGAGGCCACCTCTTTGTTTTCCTAATCCTGAAATGTGAACATTTAACTTTCTGGCCTTTAGAACTTACAGTAATCAGTTCAGTTCAGTTGCTCAGTTGTGTCCAACTCAGCACTCCACATCAGTTAGCCAAAGTACTGGAGTTTCAGCCTCAGCATCAGTCCTTCCAATGAGAACACCCAGGACTGATCTTCTTGATGGACTGATTGGATCTCCTTGCAGTCCAAGGGACTCTCAAGAGTCTCCTCCAACAACAAAAGCATCAATTCTTTGGCACTCAGCTTTCTTTATAGTCCAACTCTCACATTCATACATTACCACTGGAAAAACCATAGCCCTGACTAGATGGACCTTTGTTGGCAAAGTAATATCTCTGCTTTTTAATATGCTGCCTAGGTTGGTCATAACTTTTCTTCCAAGGAGTAAGCGTCTTTTAATTTCATGGCTGCAATCACCATCGGCA
>SJYT01014606.1:354488-426935 GCA_006410635.1 Cephalophus harveyi | reverse complement strand
TGTTGACCATCTGGTGATGTCCACGTGTAGAGTCTTCTCTTGTGTTGTTGGAAGAGGGTGTTTGCTATGACCAGTGCATTTTCTTGGCAAAACTCTATTAGTCTTTGCCCTGCTTCATTCCGCATTCCAAGGCCAAATTTGCCTGTTACTCCAGGTGTTTCTTGACTTCCTACTTTAGCATTCCAGTCCCCTATAATGAAAAGGACATCTTTTTTGGGTGTTAGTTCTAAAAGATCTTGTAGGTCTTCATAAAACCGTTCAACTTCAGCTTCTTCAGCATTACTGGTTGGGGCATAGACTTGGATAACTGTGATATTGAATGGTTTGCCTTGGAGATGAACAGAGATCATTCTGTCATTTTTGAGATTGCATCCAAGTACTGCATTTCGGACTCTTTTGTTGACCATGATGGCGACTCCATTTCTTCTGAGGGATTCCTGCCCACGGTAGTAGATATAATGGTCATCTGAGTTAAATTCACCCATTCCAGTCCACTTTAGTTCGCTGATTCCTAGAATGTCGATGTTCACCCTTGCCATCTCTTGTTTGACCACTTCCAATTTGCCTTGATTCATGGACCTGACTTTCCAGGTTCCTATGCAGTATTGCTCTTTACAGCATCGAATCTTGCTTCTATCACCAGTCACATGCACAACTGGGTATTGTTTTCGCTTTGGCTCTGTCCCTTCATTCTTTCTGGACTTACTTCTCCACTGATCTCCAGTAGCATATTGGGCACCTAATGACCTGGGGAGTTTCTCTTTTGGTATCCTATGACAGGCGGGTTATGGTGGAGAGGGCTGACAGAACGTGGTCCACTGGAGGAGGGAATGGCAAGCCACTTCAATATTCTTGCCTTGAGAACCCTATGAACAGTATGAAAATTATTGTACAATTCAGCAATTCCATTTCTGGATATATACTGAAAAAAATATTTGCACACCTGTGTTTATAGCATCAGTATTCACAACAGCCAAGCAATAGAAACAACCTCTGTGTCAGTGGGATGGAAATATGTGGCAATGTGGCATATCTATCTATCTATCTATCTATATATATATATTCCCTTAAAAAGAAGGGAAACTTTGACTATTATGGACTGAATAGTGAAATCTTACTTTTCATTGTAATGGTGTTAGAAGGTGAAGTCTTGTGGCAAGAAGTTAGGTTTAGATAAGTTGGACTGTGAAGAAGGCTGAGCACCAAAGAATTGATGCTTTTGAACTGTGGTGTTGGAGAAGACTCTTGAGAGTCCCTTGGACTGCAAGGAGATCCAACCAGTCCATTCTGAAGAAGATCAGCCCTGGGATTTCTTTGGAAGGAATGATGCTAAAGCTGAAACTGCAGTACTTTGGCCACCTCATGTGAAGAGTTGACTCATTGGAAAAGACTCTGACACTGGGAAAGATTGGAGGCAGGAGAAGAAGGGGATGACAGAGGCTGAGATGGCTGGATGGCATCACTGACTCGATGGACATGAGTCTGAGTGAACTCCGGGAGCTGGTGATGGACAGGGAGGCATGGCGGGCTGCAGTTCGTGGGGTCGCAAAGAGTCGTCACAACTGAGTGACTGAACTGAATTGAACTGAAGGTCATGAAAATGGAGCCTCCATGATGGAGCTAGTGTCCTTTAAGAGAAGAAGCTCACTCTCCACGGTGTGAAGAAATGGAAAAGAAATCTGCAATCCTCAGACTTCGTAGGCTCCAGATCCATGAGAAATAAGTGTCTGCTGAGTAAGCCACAGTCTGCGGTATTCTGTTACAGCAGCCCACTGACACTACAACATAAATGAACTTTGAGGACATTGTGCTAAGTGAAATAAGTCGGTAACAAAAAGGCAAATAGTTTATGATTCCACTTAGATGAGGATTTAGAGTAGTGAGAACCATAGAAACAGAAAGCAGAATGGTGGTTGCCCGGGACTGGGGCGAGGGGGACATGAGTAGTTGTTTAATGGGTGTGGAGTTTTAGCACTGCAGAATGAAAAAGTTTTAGAGATTTGGCAAATAACAGTGATAATATACCTAACACTACTGAACTTTCTGCTTAGAAATGGTTAAGATGGAAAATTTTACATTAAATTTAAAAAACACGATTTTAATGTGTTAAAAATTTTTGAATTTAAATAGAAAAAAATTGTATCATAGTACAAACTTCTTGTACATCCTTCACCCAGTTTTCCTTATTAACATCTTACATTAGTTCACATTTGTCAAACCAGTAAACCAAATATTGATACATTATTAATATTTAAGAAGGAAGAAAGATGGTGCTAAGTTGTGTCCCACTCTTGAGATCCTATGAACTCTAGCCTGCCATGCTCCTCTGTCCATGGGATTCTCCAGCAACAAGACTGGAGTGGGTTGCCATTTCCTTCTCCAGGAGAATGTCTCGACTCAGGAATTGAATCCACGTCTCACACATTGCAGGCAGGTAGATGCTTTACTGACTAAGCTACATGGGAAGCCCAATTAATAATTAAACTCCACAGTTTATTCAGATTTCACTGATTTTTCTGTAGTGTCCTTTTTCTGTTCCAAAATTCTGTGTAGCATACCGCATTACACTTAGTTGTCATGTCTCCTTAGCATCTTTGGTCTGTGGCATTTTCTCAGACTTTCCTTATTTTTAAGGAGTGCGATCTTGGTATCGTCCAATGTTTTTCTCATGTTTAGATTAGTGTTATGGGTTTTGGGGGAGCTTCTCTAGTGGCTCAGATGGTAAAGAATCTGGAAGGATGATCAGGGGGACAAAGGATGATTCTTGCCAAACTGTATTAAGTATATTCGTTGTGAGTTTGACTTATCACCAGTGACGTTAACCTTGTTCACCTGGCCTATGTAATGTTTGCCGGGTTTTCTTAACCATAAAGTTACATTTTTTTTCCTTTTTGGAAGGATGATCAGGGGGACAAAGGATGATTCTTGCCACACCGTATTAAGTATATTCGTTGTGAGTTTGACTTATCACCAGTGACGTTAACCTTGTTCACCTGGCCTATGTAATGTTTGTCGGGTTTTCTTAACCGTAAAGTTACATTTTTTTCCTTTGAAAAAAATTTCCATACTCCATTCTTTTAAACAAGTCACTAAGTATAACCCATAATCAAGGGGTCACAGGAGTTAGGTTTCATTCACCTCCTTGAGGTAGTGAGTACCCATACAAACTCTTTGGAACTCTTGTATATGGGAGATTTTTCTTTTCTCTTCTATTTAACTTATTTATTTAATCGTTTATTTATATCCATTTGAGCTCAGATATTTATTTTATACTTTGAGTTATATAGTTAAATACCACATTATTTGTTTTGTTGCTTAAATTGTTCTTCTGTGTCATGTTGGCTTCTGTGTCCCCACCTGTGCCCCCCTTTTGGGGGACATTTTCTTACTTTCTGGCCCTGCAAGATGCTCCAAGATCAGCTTACATTTTCCCTAATCTGGTGCTAGAATTGGTCACTGTGCCATGGATCCCTGGTTCCTTTTATTGGAGAATGGTATTAGAAATCAAATTCTAGGTTCGTGATTTGTTCACTGCTACTGTGATATTATTATTTCTAGGCACTCTAAGTGGTCAGAGCTAGAAAATATATGTATGATATGTATACTAACCTGTGTATATATACATATGTGTAGTTATTGTTTAATCCATCTGAACCCCCCTGCCACCTCCCTCCCCACCTCATCCCTCTGGGTTGTTCCAGAGCACCAGCTTTGAATGCCTTGCTTCATGCATTGAACTTGCACTGGTCATCTATTTTACATATGGTAATATACATGATTCAGTGCTATTCTCTCATGTCATCCCACCCTTGCTTCTCCCAAAGAGTCCAGTATTCTGTTCTTTATATCTGTGTCTCTCTTTTGCTGCCTTGCATATGGGATCATCATTATCATCTTTCTAAATTCCATATATATGCTTTAATATACTGTATTGGTGTTTCTCTTTCTGACTTATGTCACTCTGTATAATAGGTTCCAGTTTCATCCACTTCATTAGAACTGACTCAAATGCATTCTTTTTTTAATAACTGAGTAATATACCATTATGTATATGTACCACAACTTCCTTATCCATTCATCTGCTGATGGACATCTATATTGCTTCCATGTCCTAGCTATTGTAAACAGTGCTGCAATGAACATTGGGGTACATATGGCTTTTTCAATTCTGGTTTCCTCAGTGTGTATGCCCAGCAGTGGGATTGGTGGGTCATATATTGGAGAAGGAAATGGCAACCCACTCCAGTGTTCTTGCCTGGAGAATCCCAGGGATGGGGGAGCCTCATGGGCTGCCGTCTATGGGGATGCACAGAGCTAGACACGACTGAAGCGACTTAGCAGCAGCAGCAGCATGGCAGTTCTATTTCCAGTTAACAAAAAGTAAAATATTAATAAATGTATACACATATAAAAGAAAATACACACAGACATATAAAAGACATATAAAAGACACAAATACATAAAATCCATAAAAAGCACAAATACACACAAAGACACATTAAAGAGTATATACCCAAGAGTTGGAGAGAACTGAGCAACTAACACTTTCCCTTTCATACATATGTAGAAGGGGGAAAAGTGGACGCAGTGACAGATTTTATTTTCTTGTGATCCAAAATCACTATGGAAGGTGCTTGCAGCTATGAAATTAAAAGACTCTTGCTCCTGAGGGAAAGCTATGACAAAACTTGTGTGTGCTAAGTTGCTTCAGTCGTGTCCAACTCTTTGCGACACCATGGACTGTAGCTCACTGAGCTTCTCTGTCCATGGGTTTCTCCAGGCAAGAATACTGGCGTGGGTCGCCTTTCCCTTCTCCAGGTGATCTCGACCCAGGGATCAAACCTGGGTCTCCTGCACTGCAGGCAGATTCTTCACCATCTGAGCCACCAGCGAAAACATCTGGCATCATGGGTTAACTAATTATACCATAATTTCTCAGGCTCTTTACTTTTTTGTTGCCTACAAACTCCCAGACATCGTACCTTAGATTTTTTTTTACTAGTAAATGTAATATCTGTTTTATGTTGAGGTAATAAGTTACGTGCCCAGTACGTGGCCTTTGGCTTCTCATTTAATGCACAGTAGGTGTAAATTAATATATCACAGCACAGCTTTTCTGAAGGCTATTAACTAGACTGCCTGCAGCTGGTTTGCAGTGGAGAAAATGCTCTTCTAAAAGAGCCACTACCTTGTGTTTGTTTCCAAATTTTAAAGATTTCTTTCTTGGATGCACCATATGTTTCACAGCTTCTACTTTGTAGAGTTTTTAAGAGAAATATTGGAGAAGTTTAAGAGTTTAAGGTAAGAAATTGTTCATTTTTACACTGCTAATAATTAGGAAGTTAATTTTTCATTATATTGCTAAGGTTGAAATGTATCTGTTTTGGGGAGATGTTAGTATAATATCTGATAAGAATTGTAAAGTTATTTTGGAGGGCATGAAGAGTGCTAAAACTTTTTAAATATTATATTTTGAAAAAAGTATATGTGGAAATCAAAGAACATCATTCAGAAATTAATGATTACTCTCTTATTGTTGAAAAACATTTCTTTGATGACAACATTTGGATGTACTATTCACGTTAGTTTTAACACATTTAAGTTTCTAGAAATTAGATTACACAATTATTCCCTCCATTGTAAAAGGGTGTCAAAATCCAGTACAACTAGATTCCACAGTTAGTACCCAAATCAGAAACTCAACAACTATACAACTAAGGTAAACACTTCCAGTAGTAAGAATAACATGGAGGAATACATGATCAAAATCTGATGGCCAATTGTGGATAAAATTGTATTTATTTATAGTATATATGCTTTACAATCATAGAATAATGCTGCAAGATAAGGTTTGAGGAAAAGAATTATTACTATATGCAGTTAGTGTAAACTTATATGTATATGGTAATTTGTTAATATCTCTCAACAATTAAAAGGCATATGCCTTTGGTCCAGCAATTTTATTGCTAAGAATTCATCCTTAAGTACCAGAAAAAGCAACGGCACCCCACTGCAGTACTCTTGCCTGGAAAATCCCATGGACGGAGGAGTCTGGTAGGCTGCAGTCCATGGGGTTGCTAAGAGTCGGGCACGACTGAGCGACTTCACTTTCACTTTTCACTTTCATGCATTGGAGAAGGAAATGGCAACCCACTCCAGTGTTCTTGCCTGGAGAATCCAAGGGATGGGGGAGCCTGGTGGGCTGCCGTCTATGGGGTCACACAGAGTTGGACATGACTGAAGCGACTTAGCAGCAGCAGCAGCAGCAGCATCCTTAAGTACATGCATGTTCATTTCAGTAGATTATAATGTAAGAACTGGAAGGAATTTCAATGTGCATCAATATGAAATTAAGTAAATAATAGTACAATTGTGCATGAAACATCATTTAACTATTACAAAGAATGAAGGTTACTTTTATGTACTAACTTGGAAGATTTACCAACATATATTTTTAAGGAAGAAAAGATGATACAATAGGTGTATTATGCCTCTCACATGCATAAAATTAACGTGTATTTGTTTTCTTAAGTATGATACACAAAATTTCTATGATGAGGCCCCCAAAATTATTAGTTTTACGTCCAGAGAGTAGGACTTTGAGTTGGAGTAGAGGGAGATATTTATTTGGTTTTACTTTGCTGCCTTAAATCTTGGAGAAGGAAATGGCAACCCACTCCAGTGTTCTTGCCTGGAGAATCCCAGGGACGGGGGAGCCTGGTGGGCTGCCACCTCTGAGATCGCACAGAGTCGGACACTACTGAAGCGACTTAGCAGCAGCAGCAGCCTTAAATCTATTTGAATTTATTTAAAAAGTCATGTGTGCCTATTTTTTTTATAACAAACAATTAGAATCAAAAGTAAAATTGGACTATTTTATAGACCCTCAACTTAATGATAATGAAACTGTGGAGAAACATATCACCTGTCTTCTTGGAGAAGGAAATGGCAACCCACTCCAGTGTTCTTGCCTGGAGAATCCCAGGGACGGGGGAGCCTGGTGGGCTGCCACCTCTGAGATCGCACAGAGTCGGACACTACTGAAGCGACTTAGCAGCAGCAGCAGCCTTAAATCTATTTGAATTTATTTAAAAAGTCATGTGTGCCTATTTTTTTTATAACAAACAATTAGAATCAAAAGTAAAATTGGACTATTTTATAGACCCTCAACTTAATGATAATGAAACTGTGGAGAAACATATCACATAGGTTCATTGTATATTAATACTAATATTTTTCAAATACACTACCTTCAAAGAATGAGTTGGGTAAATTGATACTTGATCACATTTTGTTCTCTCTGGTTTTGCTTCTTTTCATTTGGTTTGATTTGATTATTTGCTGAGTTTAGTATTTTAAGAGAGTAATCATTGTCCTTATCCTTTCCTTATAAAATAGTAGTATTTATAAAGATGTCTTATTTACACAGGGCTTCCCAGGTGACTCAGTACTAAAGAATTTGCCTGTAATGCAGGAGACTTGGGAGATGCAGGTTCAATCCCTGGGTTGGGAAGATCGCTTGGAGGAGGAAATGGCAACCCACTCCTGTAGTCTTGCCTGGAAAATCCCATGGACAGAGGAGCCTGGTGGGCACAGTCCATATGGTCACAAATAGTCAGACATGACTTGAGCAACTGAGCAGGGACACTCTCCTTATTTATATAAGCTGTAACTAAATTTCTCAGGAATGATTTAATATTTTTCCACCACATTAAGTTGTTAAAAGCATTAAATGACACAACAGCTGCAGGTAGATTCCATTCTAGGAAATTCTCCATTATTAATACAAGAAGATTGGGATGGGAATGTAGTTGGGGAAGAGTTTACTCTTCTGCAGGATTTCCTGGCCACTGCCCTGGTGTGGGAATCATGGTTTTCTGTCTTTCCTTACTGCACTTTAACTCTGAGGATGGGGACTAAATGTGATATAGATAAGATTCCTCAGAAAGTTTCTCACCAAAAGAGTTCCCTGCTTTGTTACCCAAGCTGCAAGGGTGTCTTGAGAACCACCTCTAGGTCAGAAAGGGGAGCTTATTTGTTCTATGCAATTTTGATTAGAGAAGTATTTAAAAATATATTTATTGTAAAAAAATATATTTATTTACTTTGGAAAGTGTTGGAAACTCTAAAGATGCAGATATCAGTCCTTCTCATTAATAAGTCAAACATTCACAATTCTACATTCCAGGGACCATGGTCTTTAGAGTTTACCTGTATCTTTAGAGTTTCCAACACTTTTCAAAGTAAAAATTACAATAAATATATTTTAAAATACTTCTCTAATAAAAATTGCATAGAACAAATAAGCTTCCCTTTCTGACCTAGAGGCAGTTTTCAAAACACACTTGTAACTTGGGTAACAAAGCAGGGAACTCTTTTGGTGAGAAATTTTCTGAGGAATCTTATCTATATCATATTTAGTCCCCATCCTCAGAGTTAAAGTGCAGTAAGGAAAGACAGAAAACCATGATCCCCACACCAAGGCAGTGGCCAGTAAATCCTGTGGCCAACTCTTCCCCTACACTCCTACCCCCATCTTCTTATACTCCTACCCCCATCTTCTTGTACTTATAATTGAGATTTTGCTAGAATGGAATCTGCCTGCAGCTTTTGTGTCATTTAATGCTTATGCTGCATCACATGTATATCATCTTAGTCTATTTACATTATTATTACATGCATTTCTTCTCATTGTTCATAACTTTTCACAAACATAATTTTTCATGGATGCTTAATATTTCTGAACTTACCGTATTTTGCACAGTAATTCATCTAAATTGGGATATTTAAGTCAAATCCATTAAAAATTTTTAGTTATTATAAAGAATGCCACTACAAACCTCTTTCTTTAATAAGTCTCATTATAGTTCTGATCATTATTTTCTGTTCTTTCCCTTTTTCAAATTTTTGGACATATTTTAGAATAAGGTGTTCACATATAGTTTTTTAAGTTTCATATGTACTCATCTATACAAACTAACCACCTCTGATTAATTGAAGAGTATTCAGGGATTTCAGGGGTAACTTGAGTTGGTAGTGTTTGCCACTATTTATCTATTTATACCTCTGAATAATGAACAAAAAAGAGAAACATGGTGCTTGGGTCAAAATGACTAAAGTTTTTGTGTAGTCATTAATTCATCATAATTATCATTAATCAGCTTTATAAACAAAATAAATTTCAGTAAAATCTTGATTTGTTGTTTAGTAAGCTGTTTTACATCAGATTTCATTTGAAGCTAGAGTTCTGTTTCTTAAAAATATGTGAAGAACCATTAAAAAGGGGATTTGACTGTCAAATGACAGCATACAGGGTCAGCAGGAGGATCATAAGTAAGTCTTATTTGTGTTATTTACCTCATAAGCCATATAGAAAGTAAAAGGGGTTGGAGTTATTACTTTATTTATGCACAAGTACATTATTCCCTTTCCATATAGGCAGATTACTTTGCACAGTAGTGTGAGGCAGTAAAAATAACTGTGCTACCAGTCTTAAAATCAGTGGGAAGAAATTATGATTGTTCTATGATCTTTAAACATTTGTCTCACAACATCAAAGACTCTTCTGCTGTTAATATATATTAATATGTAATAATTAATATGTATTAATACATGCATAACAACATATGAAACATATTAAAACTAACATTTAGTATGCTATAATATAAAACGTTAGAAATATTGAGAATTAATATGTTTTATTTATAAAAACTTATTTACAATAGTTTGAACAATGCTTGTCTTCTTGAATAAAACTTGCCATAGAGTAAGCATCCTTTCTATGTGTTAGTCAACTGTCATACTTTTAAAGTTTGGAATGACTTCTAATGTTTTATCCTATGCGTTTCAACATGGGGAAATATCTCTGAGAATTCCTTTTATGTGAAACTTTCTGCTGGAGTCACTTTCTCAGGGACATCTTGAGCCTTTCATTATAGCCATTTGCCGCTTATGTTTGCCTTCACTAAGCTGCTTTTGCTAAAGTCTCCGATGGTAACAGTGTCTAAATTCACAAAATCAATTATTCCTTCTATAACTGTACTTATATTTGATCCTCATCTTCAGCATTTCCACATTTCTTTGCTGCACTTCCATCTTTATTGGCCAAAATCCTCTTTGATTATCTATTTTTGTAAAATGTCATGAGTTTGTCCCTGCAAGCCAAGGATACAACACAACCGTACTCTTTACTGTCTACTGTGAACTGAATAACAGATGCCTAGTGATTGATCACCAACCAACGGACTTTGAAAAGAAGTGATGTGATTGCTTACTGATCATGATGTACATCTTTTATTGATGAAGTGATCTGTGGCTTGAAGAGTGAGCAGAGAAGTTTGTAATTTGTGCAGTCACTCACATTGAAGATACGGTGGTAACTGAAATTTGAATGTTGTTGGGAGACAGATTATTGAATCAATCCATGGTGAACTGAAATTCATGTATAGGGGAAGCATGCAAAATCAGGACTTCTGTTGTCTCTGCTCAAACTTGAATATCATAATTTCTTCTGAGTCTCTGAGACTGGAGTGGAATAAATTAGGAATTATCAAAAAATTGCTCTTTAAATATCTTGTATATGTGCTGCTGAAGCGAGCACATCTTTAAATATCTTGTTTGGTTTGCCTGTGTGTGTTATTTTCTGATACCATAACAGGATCAAACATTTTTATTACAATTTTTATCTTCTGGGTCACTGCTATTATTACTTTGTAGATATCAAGTATCAAGCATGTAACAAAACAAATCAAGATATTTTTATACTTTCACTATATACATATTTAGTTAAAAACAGGAATAATATTTAAAAAAACATCTTTATTTTAAAATAATTATTGACTCATTAGAAATTGTAAGGGACTTCCCTGGTGGCTCTGACGGTAAAGCGTCTGCCTGCAATGTGGGAGACCTGGGTTCAATTCCTGGGTCGGGAAGGTTCCCTGGAGAAGGAAATGGCAATCCACTCCAGCACTCTTGCCTGGAAAATCCCATGGACGGAGGAGCCTGATAGGCTACACCCCATGGAGTCACAAAGAGTCAGACACGACTAAGGCTAGAACAGGGAGGTCATATATACCCTTTACTGAATTTCTCTCAATACTTACCTCTTATGTAACTATAATACAATATTAAAACCAGGAATACAACATAGATACAGCATATGTATAAAGTTCTATCATTTTTATCACAGTGTAGATTGGTATAGCCACCTCTACAATGTACAGAATGATTCCATCCTCACAATGATCTCTCTCATATTATTGTTACCATTGTTGTTTAGTTACTAAGTCATGTCTGACCTTTTTGCAACCCCATAGACAGTAGTCCAACAGGCTCCTCTGTCCATGAGGTTTTCCAGGCAAGAATACTGGAATTGATTGCCATTTCCTCCTCCAGGGAATGTTCCCCACCCAGGAATCGAACTTGTGTCTCCCGTGTCTCCTGCATTGGCAAGCAGATTCTTTACCACTGGGCCACCTGGGAAGCCTCTCTCTCACATTACCCCCCTTTATAATAACATCCAACTTCTCTCCCTACCCTCTTTGTAATTTTGTCTTTTCAAAAATGACCCATATTTTTTTATTGCTGAATAGTATTCTGTGTATTATAGTTTTAGGTTTTTTGTGTGTATTAAACATTCATGTAAGTTGTATCATAGTATTTTATCCTTTTGCAACTTTCAGAAAACTCAGCATGTTTTTGAGTTTCATCCATATTGATCATTGGTGGTAGATTTAATAAGTAGCCTATAGATACAATTTTAAACATTCAATCTGAGAATCTTTTAACTTGTGATTGAAATCCACTTATGCTTATTGCTATAATGAGCATTTTTATTTATTCATACTAGGTTATATTTAATTTTCTACTGACTTTTCTCTTATTTCTCTTATTTTGCTTACTACTAGAAAGACATGTATAATTTTTTTATTCATTTGAAGTATTAGTTTTATTTTTGTTCTGCCAATGAATGCCTCACCTTTAAAAATATGCATACTTGTTTTAAAAATCTTTTCATTAATACACATCTTTCAGTTCAGTTCAGTTCAGTTCAGTCGCTCAGTCATGTCCAACTCTTTGCGACCCCATGAATCGCAGCACGCCAGGTCTCCCTGTTCATCACCATCTCTCGGAGATCACTCAGACATCCATCGAGTCTGTGATGCCATCCAGCCATCTCATCCTCGGTCGTCCCCTTCTCCTCCTGCCCCCAATCACTCCCAGCATCAGAGTCTTTTCCAATGAGTCAACTCTTCGCATGAGGTGGCCAAAGTACTGGAGTTGCAGCTTTAGCATCATTCCTTCCAAAGAAATCCCAGGGCTGATCTCCTTCAGGATGGACTGGTTGGATCTCCTTGCAGTCCAAGGGACTCTCAAGAGTCTTCTCCAACACCACAGTTCAAAAGCATCAATTCTTCGGTGCTCAGCCTTCTTCACAGTCCAACTCTCACATCCATACATGACCACAGGAAAAACCATAGCCTTGACTAAACGGACCTTAGTCGGCAAAGTAATGTCTCTGCTTTTGAAAATGCTATCTAGGTTGGNCCTTCTTCACAGTCCAACTCTCACATCCATACATGACTACTGGAAAAACCATAGCCTTGACTAGACGGACTTTAGTTGGCAAAGTAATAGCTCTCCTTTTGAATATGCTATCTAGGTTGGTCATAACTTTTCTTCCAAGGAGTAAGCATCTTTAAATTTCATGGCTGCAATCACCATCTGCAGTGATTTTGGAGGATGGGATACTGTGTTCTAAAAAAATCTAACTTGAAGATTTGTTTTTCTTATTAGTATTTGAGTATATAAAAATTGCCATCAAGTGAGCTTAGAAATTTGTTGACTTGGCAGTTTGATCTATTTTACATTGAAATAGGTACTGTTTTATCTAAGAACCTAAAATGGAACTATTTTCTCCTATGACTTCTCTCTAAGACAAAACTATTTTTCATGGACAGTTCATTTCCAGAGCACAAATGGGAATCTTCTTTCCATTGTTATTGTTGTTAATTTTTACATTCAGTATATCAGTATAGCCTCTTCCTTTTACTTGTTTGCTTTCCCCAACAGCCTTCTTTAGAAATTCCCACTGTTTTTTGTTTTAAGAATCACCACAAGAAGTAGTTTGGGGAAAGCAGCTTAGATAGTAGCTGGAATCCCTCATTTAGATGTGAAAGGGAAATAGAAGAGAGTAGATAAAATTGGAACCTCACAAATATGAACTATTTCGATATACTTCTAAAAGCCTTAGCCTTTTTATCCCTAGATTGTCTTGAGCAAGAGTTATCTTCTTGGAGTACTTGCACCTTGGGGAGAATGCAGGAGTAATGTGCCATAATAGGATATGGTGGTGATGAAATTGTCTTTGAAGTGGATGACCCAGAGTCCAGAGTCACACTTTGTCACTTATTAACTTGTGGTTGTTTGAAAGTTAAATAATCTATGTGAAGCAGTTAACTCATTTGTAAAATGGGGAAAATGGTTTTGTGCCTTGTGATGCAGGGCTTAGATAACCCATTAACATGAGTAGCTTAGCTCCATGATTGACTGATGTTAACCCTGTAGATCTTCCTTGACTTATGTTGCAGTTGATAAACCCATCTAAGTTGAAAATACTGTAAATCAAAAATGCATTTGACGTGCATAATCTACCAAGCATCATAGCTTAGCCTGCTGCTGCTAAGTTGCTTCAGTCGTGTCCGACTCTGTGTGACCCCATAGACGACAGCCCTCTATCTTAAACTCCTCAGAACATATACATTAGTCGATGGTTGGGCAGAATCATCTAGCAGAAAGCCTATTTTATAATGAAGTTTGGACAGATCATGTAATTTATTGAATACAATACTGAAAGTAACAAACAGAATGATTTTATGGATCCAAAAGGGTTGTTTATCCTGGTGACTGAGTGGCTGCTGGGAGTTGTGACTACTGCTGTGCCCAACATCACAAAAAAATATGTATTGCATATTGCTAGCCTAGAAAAAGATCAAGACATTCAAGTACAGTTTCTACAGAATGCATATGGCTTTCATACAGTCTTAAATCAGAAAATCTTGAGTCAAACCATTGTAAGATGGGGGCCATCTGTAGATACTTATAACTGTTCTTCTATTGTTATAACTGTTATATATGTGTGTTGAGTGCTCACTCTCTGCTCAGTGATCTGAATGAAGCTGTGGATTCAGTGGAAAACAAGAAAAGCTCCTCAGGAAACTCATGCAATAGTGGGGAAGACAAATTAAAATA
Source organism: Cephalophus harveyi (assembly GCA_006410635.1). Classification (NCBI taxonomy): domain Eukaryota; kingdom Metazoa; phylum Chordata; class Mammalia; order Artiodactyla; family Bovidae; genus Cephalophus; species Cephalophus harveyi. The sequence continues at coordinate 412,682 of SJYT01014606.1, read as the reverse complement.
GGGAAAACTAATAACGAATTTTGAGAGGCTGGGAAGGAAACAGAGTGCTATTATAGAGAATAGAGGGCTTCCCAGGTAGCATTAGTGGTAAAGAACCTGCCTGGCAATGCAGGAAGTGTAAGAGGTGTGGGTTTGATCCCTGGGTTGGGAACATCCCCTGGAGAAGGTCATGACAACTCACTCCAGTACTATTGCCTGGGGAATCCCTTGGATATAGGAGCTATAGTCTATAGCGTTGCACAGTCCATAGGGTTGCACAGTCTGCAGGGACACGACTGGAAGACTGCAGTACATAGGGACACGGCTGAAGCAATTTAGCATGCATGCATAGAGAATAGAAAGCACAGGCAACTGGAGAGAGTAATCATAGAGATAATATTTGAGATCAAACCAAAAAAGAGCACCAGTCAAATCAGCGAAGATTTTTGGCAGGGCTGTTCTGGCATAGCCCATGCAAGGACTTTGAGACATGGCTAAGAACTCACCCTCTCTCAATCTCCATATTAACTGCAATTTTGCTGTGCTATGTGCTAATGCAGGTTCTGGATTTGTGGCTATTTATGGCACCAGTTAGTTTCTCCATCCACTAAAAAGTGACATTCGTGTGTAATAGCAACAATTTACATTGGAGGGGATTTAAGTTTTATTGAGGTACAATTGATAAATGATGAACTACACATATATAATGTTTACAGTTTGATGAGTTTGATAGAGGCTATTTAACCCTTTAAACTTAACAAGAATACAGAAATCAAAGGAAAGTTTGTAAAGTCTTTACCCTTCTCAGAGATAGTTTTCCAACGGTGGTGGGACCTTGATTGTTTGATCTAATAATTGATGAAAAATAAGTAAGATGAATGAAGAATCATTGCTCTGAGTCAAAATCGTCTTTTTCTAAAAGCCTAATTTAAAAGCTAAATAAGTATCTTCCTTGTTTTCTAAAGCTCACTTGTGTTTGCACAAGACTGATGTTTCTTAAGGAGTTCATGATTATAAGCCAATCCTCTTCAAAGGATAATGGATTTGCCTTTGGCAGTCATGATCCTTTAACTAGTTCATGAAATGGATTAATTTAGTGTAAGAGCCCTCTCTTCACCCAAAGAATGATACATTTACATTTTTAGTACAACAAAGTTATATATTACAAAATTTCATTCGTTTCGTGATGAAAATTTTAGAAATATGTTGACTACTCTTATGGATGGTGATAGAGAAAACGAAATTCAACATTTTATTAACTTATATCCCTTTGCATGTATTCTTTTGTGGTTTTGTTCACTGGTATTTGCTAAGCATCTCTTCCAGGAAAGCTTTTGGGACAAATATTTATGTAGAATGATAGAAATAATGCAAGAGAAAAAGTCATGCATGTTAGGGTTGGTACTGTATTTCCAAGGAGGAAGATGCTATTTATAATAACTAAGAATTCATAGGAAACTTTAAAGATTGGAAAATCTATAAGCTGATGAAATCCTAGTCATGCAGATATGGTAAAGACACTTTTTCACACATGGAACTTCAATCTTTGGAAATAGAGATAAGTGACTACATATGATATCATCTGCCCAGTTTTTACTGAAATTGATGTATAGGGTATTGGGGGGGAAATAATAGGAAATGGGAAGACTAAGGTGGCACCATAAGATAGGGGACCTTGTATATTGAGAAGAGAAATTTAGGCTTTTTTTATGGGTAATAAGAATTCAGTCTAAAAACTGTGGAAGGCTTATTGTCAGAAAAAAAAAATGTTCAGCGTTAATAAGTCTACCAATTACTACAATATTAGGGTCCAAAGTAAAGCATTTCCAAGTTAGATAAGTCCCTTTTTATTTGCAGTGAATCACACTTCATTAACTGTATATCAAATACATGACAGGTTTACAATTTATTTAATAGTGGCATATAAGCATGCAGCAGTTGAAAGACACCAATGGTGGTTTAGACAATGCTTGTATTTATGTTTTCAAATGTATTTATAAATAATAAATTAGGACTCCATTAAGAATACATAAAAGCATGTTTTGATGGAGGATAAAGGAAAGAAACCAGAACCTGGATAAATGAAGAGCTGAGCTGAATTTAAAAAACAAATCTGAGCTTATTAGTATATAGTAGTCCACATTCTGTTGTGAAGCATGTGTGATGAAAATGTGCCCTTGATTTATGTCAACTGCTGAGTTGCCTGGATGGGTCATTATCAAAGAAAAGATGACCTTCTTCACTGGGTCTTGCTCTAGTTACTATTGCTACACAACAGATTGCTCTAAGCCTGAGCGTGTGAAATAACCACTGTGGAGTTTTGCTCATGGTTTTGGGCCTGCAATTCTGAGAGGCTTGCTCGGGTGGTTGGCAGCTGGTGCCATCAACCAAACACCTGTATGTGGTGTTAGTAAAGTAATCTTAAAAAAACCCAACTTCTTATGTGGCAATTGGCTTTCCCCAGAGCAAGCATCTTAAAAGAACCAGGGCAAGCGTCAGACTTTCTCTGACCTTGGAATTCACCCAGTATGATTACCTTCACTCTCAGTTGATAGAAGCATTTCCATCCCACCAGACACAGGAGAAGAGGGAATATAAAGCCTGGTTCCTATTAAGAATAGTGTTAATGAATTCGTGGTCATTTAAAAATCTACCACAGTTCTCATCTTTACCAAACAAAAACTTATTACATAGAGTAGACTTAGTTTAAATATTTTGCAGTGAAAAGCTACAATTGATTTTTTTGCCAGTGAAATTTCTTTGAAATATAGATTTTCACTAGTTTCTTCGTATTTAGTGATAATTAAAATCAGAAGCATACCATACTTTATTGACTATAAGATGCAGTCAATTTTATGACACACTAGTACTTTGTTAACCACCAAGAGGGAAAACAATCACACAACTTTTGGAAACTAATTCCATGGTGCTAATATATGCAACAATATTATTAGAATTGATAAAAAATATTTCTAGGTTTCAGAACTGTATCTATGAACTCTTTATATTGAGATATAATTCACCTATCATGAAATTGACCCTGAGAGTGTACTTTTAAATAGGTTTAGTATATTCACATGATTGAACTACCATCAAAACTATTTAATTCTAAACTACTTTGTCACCCTCAGCCCCCCAAAAACACACCCATTTGCAGTCACTCCCCATTTCCTTCTCCTTCCAGTCCCTATCAACCAATAATCTACTTTTTATTTCTGTGCATTTGCCTTTTCTGGACATTCCATGTAAATTGATATGTAGCCTTTTCTGTCTGGCTTCTTTTACTTACTAGAATGGTTCAAGGTTCACTCATGCTATAAAATGTATCTATTTACCCTCCTGGTCTTCATCATCAATTCTTCTGTTAGGATACAGTCCTGTCTATGTAAATTTAGAATGCAGTATTGGATAAGAGCCAGACATCCTGGAATGTGAAGTCAAGAAGGCCTTAGGAAGCATCGCTATGAACAAAGCTAGTGGAGGTGATGGAATTCCAGTTGAGCTATTTGAAATCCTAAAAGATAATGCTGTGAAAGTGCTGCACTCAATATGCCAGCAAATTTGGAAACCTCAGCAGTGGCCACAGGACTGGAAAAGTCAGTTTTCATCCCAATCCCTAAGAAAGGCAATGCCAAGAATGCTCAAACTACTGCACAATTGCACTCATCTCACATGCTAGTCAAGTAATGCTCAAAATTCTCCAAGCCAGGCTTCAACAATACGTGAACCGTGAACTTCCAGATGTTCAAGCTGGTTTTAGAAAAGGCAGAGGAACCAGAGATCAAATTGCCAACATCCGCTGGATCATCAAAAAGGCAAGAGAGTTCCCTAAAATCATCTATTTCTGCTTTATTGACTATATCAAAACCTTTGACTGTGTGGATCACAACAAACTGTGGAAAATTCTGAAAGAGATAACCACCTGACTTGCCTCTTGAGAAATCTGTATGCAGGTCAGGAAGCAACAGTTAGAATTGGATATGGGACAACAGACTGGTTCCAAATAGGAAAAGTAGTATGTCAAGGCTGTATATTGTCACCCTGCTTAGTTAGGTAATATGCAGTGTACATTATGAGAAACACTGGGCTGGATGAAGCACAAGCTAAAATCAAGATTGACAGGAGAAGTATCAGTAACCTCAGATTTGCATGTGACACCACCCTTATGGCAGAAATTGAAGAACTAAAGAGCCTCTTGATGAAAGTGAAAGAGGAGAGTAAAAAAGTTGGCTTAAATCTCAACATTCAGAAAAATAAGATCATGGTATCTGGTTCCATCACTTCATGGCAAATGAAGAAATAGTGGAAACGGTGGCAGACTTTATTTTGGGAGGCTCCAAAATCACTGCAGATGGTGACTGCAGCCGTTAAATTAAAAGATGCTTACTCCTTGGAAGAAAAGTTATGACCAACCTAGACAGCACATTAAAAAGCAGAGACATTCTTTTGCCAACAAAGGTCCATCTAGTCAAGGCTAAGGTTTTTCCTGTGGTTATGTATGGATGTGAGAGTTGGACTATAAAGAAAGCTGAGCACTGAAGAATTTATGCTTTTGAATTGTGGTGTTGGAGAAGACTCTCGAGAGTCCTTTGGACTGCAAGAAGATCCAGCAAGTCCATCCTAAAGGAAATAAGTCCTGAATATTCATTGGAAGGATTGATGCTGAAGCTGAAACTCAAATACTTTGGCCACCTGATACAAAGAGCTGACTCATTTGAAAACACCCTGATGCTGGGAAAGATTGAAGACAAGAAGGGGATGGCAGAGGGTGAGATAGTTGGATGGCATCACCGACTCAGTGGACATGAGTTTGAGTAAACTCTGGGAGTTGACGATGGACATGAGTTCTGGCGTGCTGCAGTCCATGAGGTCTCAGAGTCGGACACAGCTGAGCAACTGAACTGAACAGAATGAATAAGATGATAGGCACATGACTGTACTCACTAATTGTTCACAAAGCTTAATTTGAGTGGAAAGATAAGACAGAATTAACCCATGTGGCAAAAATAGAGAAATGAAATAGATGGTAGTTTGATCCCACATAATAGGAAACATTTTATTCTATGAATCAAATGAATGAAAGAAGAGAAGTGAGTGCAAGGTGTCCTTTCCTTAAGTGGTACAGGAGACACCAGCCTGGTATCAGATTCACGTCAATGACCATTTTAAAATGTCAATAGTTGTGTATTTATGTGTCATAGAAAAAAAAAACTAGCACATAAAATTTGTGACTTTATGGTTCAATTCTTAGAAGTAGGCAAATAAAAATGAGTTACTTTAAACTCAAGGAAAGATATTATATTAATATATGGAGCCAAAATCATAAAGAGAAGAATGTATTAAATATGGATATATCAGCAAGGGTCCTCCAGAGGAATAGATCCAATGGCTTATGTGTGTGTCTTTTTGTGCATGTATAAATATATATATTAACATTTTAATAATTAACTCTGGTGATATAGGGAGTGGCAAGTCCAAAATCTGAAAACAAGCCAGCAGCCTGGAAACTTACACAGGATTTCTGTGTTACAGTCTCGAGGTAGGATTCCTTCTTTTGGAAAACTTCACTTTATGCTATTAGGACCTTCCACCGATTGGAGAAGGAAATGGCAATCCACTCCAGTATTCTTGCCTGGAGAATCCCACGGATGGAGAAGCCTAGTAGGTTACAGTCCACGGGATCGCAAAGAGTCGCACATGACTGAGCGACTTCACCTTCACCTTCACCGATTGGAAGAAGACCCACCCACATCTTTAAGAATAAGCTCCTTTATTTAAGTCAACTGATCATAAATGTTGATCACATCTATGGAAGATCTTCACAGCAACATCCAGACTGGCATTTGACTGAACAACTGGGCCCTATAGGCCAGCCAACTTGACATTGTAATTAACCAAAACAGTGAAAAATGATTGTAGATCATGGGGAGTTTGGATTTACAAATGTTGAATTACATTTATTGGTAGATCTTAAGGTGGGGATATTGAGCAGAGTGTTAGACATGAAAACAAGTTATAAGTAATCAGTTGGCCTTCACATATTCACCCATTTATTTTATGAAAATTACTTAGTCGGGAAATTTTCTTTCATATGGCTGTATGTCCTGTTGTTAAGGGAAGAGGTTTTTCAAGGATTTTCCTGTTCAGTTCAGTTTACATAGTTCTGTTGTGGTATTACATTGTAAGCATCTACCATAAAGGTTTGCTAGTGATTACCCTTAATTTACATTCAGATGAAAGAGAAGAGAAGGAAAAATACACAAGCAGGAGTCTTGTAATTATGGTACCTAAAATTATTAGGCAATTTAGAAAATTGTTAGTGGGAAACTGCCCATCATGCATAAAAATAATTTTAATTGTGACCTACAGAGTTTAATGTAGGAATGATTGTAGGGAGACCACACTACTATTTTTTCCCTTGATTATTCAAGCACATTTGAATTTGTTTTAAAGAAAGTGATATCTTTATGAAGTTGAGTGTTTCCAGTCAAGAGAAAACTTGTTTTGGCTCTGTGACAAAGTTTATTTTGCAAGACTTGCTGTGAACTGTAAAATTGTTAGAACAAGAACAATTAATTATGTCCTTTTTCCCTCTTGATAATAACTAAAAAAAAAAAAAGATATTTTCCTGCAAACTGAAGTCTATATGCTATAGGTGTATTCAGATAATTTCTGGGCTTATGTCTTTCTTAAATATAGATATACCTTTAGCTCTCTCTCTTGGTGTATGCAATTGTTAATTCTGATAATTGTAAATATACTGACAAATGTATTCTAGTAAAAGATCACAAGCATGTTACCTCCCAGTTCCTGTGTTAGATGGGTTTCTTGCAAATTTTAAGCTAGATGTAGTCAATATTTAATCAGGGTACATCTTCCAAGGATTCAAAGAATCCTACACTGACAGGTAAATGTGGTTAATTTGCATAAATCAATCGCAAAACCGGTGTTCAGCATTTTAGGAACTGTTAAACATAGCCTTCATGATAAAGTTCAAGCTCTGCTGTAATGCATATCTAGTTGACCTGCTTTGGAAGGTCTCTTCTAGCTCAGAGCCCCCAAGTAGGGAAATGAACTTTTGCCCCTTGAATCTCGTTGTGTCATGTGATTCTGCACCATCTGGCATAGCAGAGAGGACCAAGGAAGTATTTCCTCTAACGACAGTCCCAACTCACTGTAAGAGCAAGGAATTGCAGTCCACTTGTGTAGCGTTCCGACCTGGGAGGGCTGGCAGACGTGTGTTCACATGCAAGTATGAACAGGTTGTCTAGAGAGTGCAGAGAGAGGGGAGAGGGAAGGGCCATCTGGTTTCCCAGAGGAAGTTAGTTCAGTTCATGCTGGGCCCAATTCTTAGCACACCTGTCCTTTGCTTGACTTGCTTTGATGAGATTCTTCGCTCTCTCTGGGAACGTGGAAAGTTCTTTATAATTTAGTCTTGACCTGTCTTCTTTGCCTCTCTCACCAATATTACTTCTAGCCTGCCTCTCCCTATCTTGCCATGTCACTGGTTTCTCAGTGAATTTTCTTTCAACCCTACCTGTCATTAAATATGGAATGATGCCTTTAGTGCAAAGATGATATAGGGAAATCAGATCTAAATTCATTTCCAGACCCTGTGTTTTTTAGACTTATGCACATTACTACAACCTGAGGTTTCTCACATCTGTAGTGGAGAAAATAGTATTTGGAGTTTTTCAGGACTTTCAAATGAGATGTTATCCTCATAACCTCCATAATCATGCCCAGCGTTTTGATTGTCAGTGACTTCCATCTTCATGTTTGCTTTTTGAGGCAGATTCCAATTCATCTTTTCTAAAACCAGCTCAGTCATTCCCTGCTTTAGCCTCCAGAGTAATTAATTTTTTCCTCTTAGTTCCATAAAAATCCAATTATAAATATTTTATACACCAAATTCCCAGGTGGCACTAGTGGTAAAGAATCTGCCTGCCAAAGCAAGAGATGTAAGAAATCCCAGTTTGATCCCTGGATCAGGAAGATTCCCTGGAGGAGGGCATGGCAAACCATTGCAGTATTCTTGTCGGGAAAATCCCATGGACAGAGGGGCCTGGTGGGCTACAGTCCATAGGGTCACAGAGAGTCAGACACAGCTGAAGCAACTTAGCATGCACATGTACCAAATTACATCATGATTATCTGTTTAAAGATTTCTCCAAAATTAAAATACCAAGTTTCTTGTTTTCTGAAGGTATAGGTAAAAGAGATTTATAAAACTGCCCAAGGGTGGAGCTAGTTCAGTCAGAGAGATACCCTAATTAAGTGACAGTTGAATGGATTGAGTACTGGCAGAGAAAGAATAGACAGTATCTCAGACAAAGTACATGGAAATACAGGAAAAACATGTGCAAAGAAGGAATTTAGTGAAGATAAATCTCTGAAATAACGCCACCATGGCTGAGAGGAGGGCTTTCTCCTGAGATTTACTGAACCAAACACACTGAATTGGATACTATAGAGATAAACTAAAGACAATGCTGATGTTAAAAAAGAAGCACAAGTAATTATTTCTTAAACTAGACTATTTTCCAGTTTTAAACTACCCAGAATTTAATGAAATAATCTATTTTGAAAAAAAGAAGGGAATCCATTGATTTTTTTTTTTTTTTCCTATTATAACTTCAGAAACAACCCAGAGATTCTGAATTTTTCCTCCTAATTTTAAGGCAAACCAGGCCCTAGGAAGTTAAAGAGAGTGTCTTTGGATGATTAGAGTTTAAACATTCTAGAAGCATCTGTTTTCAAATGTTGAGCCTCGTTGGGTTTGGAAAATGTATTTTCTTTGACCCCATGCCTAAAATAGGAACTGAGAACCACAAAACCCACTCCCATTTTTCAGATGTTGATGTGCAGGCTGAGAAAAACGAAATAATTTTCTGTCTCTATACAAGTTACAAACGTCAGTATTCTTTCAGTTAAATAATTTGGTTTTAATTTTTTTCTTCACAAAAAGGCATTAGCATTCAATAAATTATGAATTGATCATTCCATCATTGTGGAATTAAATGTTTTTAAAGCAGTACAGTTCTTTCATGAAAACACATATATTTTGAAATAATATAGCTGTATCTATGTGTCTCTTCAAGAAAAGAGGTACACTTTCATAAAATGTGGAAATAAGGAATTTTTAAGATAGGACACAGTCCTATGTTTCTACTACCCAAACACATTAACATTTTACTTTGTTTCTAGCCTGTTGGCCCTGGTTTTTTTCACTGTATTTTGTTATTTTAAGTTTGTTTAAATAATTTTAATATAACCTGTATATGAGAATAGTTTATATGGCAAGTGACAGAAACTCAGCTCAAACAGACAAGAACTGTTGGACCAGGTTGTTCTTCTGGCAAAGTTTTACTCAGTAACTCAAAATAAGTCATGGAGAATTCAGTTTCTTTCCACATTTTTCTTCCTTTCTAAGCAAATGACTTGTAAGCCTGTTTCTCCTTTCCCCCTCTCTCCCTGAGCAGCCCAGTGGAGACCGCACCTACTGTAGTAGCTAGCTGCAGTTGACCTGTGCCCCAGTCATGGTTTCTGACTTGATATTTGCACTTGTTTTCTGCTCTGTCTTGGGTTCTCTTTGCCACTATGTCCTGGAAATGGGAAGAAACAAATCCCAGTGATCCTTTCTTGCTGAATCTGTTGCACAGTTTAAAACATTCAGTAATACCAGCTGTTCTTAGAACAGAAGTCATAATTAGGAATGCAATGATTTCACCCTAAACTGTAGTTATACAACACATAACTACATTTTTGTGTTTATCCATTTTTATTTTATACTGTATTTATCTTCCAGAAACAAATGAACCAAGTAAGTTGAATTTAAGATACACGGAACTCAATTTATTTAATGTGTACTTTCTCATCTTTTGGCTGTTAAAGTATCATTTCATCTTATGTAAACTACTTGTGAAAAAACTCATATCCTCTCCAATGTGATAGCTTTGCCTGTTTGTTCAAATTCGAATGATTCAAAGTGGTTCAACCACTCTGGAAAACAGTTTGGCACTTTGTTATGAAGTGAAACATACAACGGTCATATGACCTTACGAGCTCACTTCCTGTAAATTAAAGAAATTAAGTTTCTGTTCTTATATGAACCCACACAGTAATATTAATATCAGCACAGTTTGCCAAACGGGAAAAAATAAAAAACAAATGTCCTTCGGTGGGTAGATGTATAAAAACTATAGTGCATGTATACAATGAAATGGTATTTAGCAATAAAAATAAACAAACTATTGCTGTGTACAATCTGGATGAACCTCCAGAGACAATTTTGTAAGTGACAAGAGCCAGATTAAGTATTTTGTGATTCCATTTAATGACTTTCTAAAAGTGCAGGGGACAGAGCAAAGATTGTTAGAGGTTGGCAGTGCAGGGAGGAGGCTGACAGAGGTTTTTAAAGTGCAGCATCAGGAGATTCTTGGTAGTGTTGAGATTGTTTTGTGAGGGTGCCTACAAGGATCTCTGCATTTAAAAAAGTTCATATAACTGTATGCCAAAAAAGTGAATACTAGTGATTGTAAAAAAAAAAGCTGAGTTATCAGTGAACAAACTTTTACTAGTTTTATCATATGCAAATAAATATATAGTCACACTTGCAAAACTCCTATTGGTTAACATTTCCCAAAGCTTGAAAGCTAGCGTGACATCATGTTTTGCTTTCCAAATAAATGGTGCTTTTGATTTTTATGTAAGACATATGAAACACGAGAGTTGTTTAAAGAAGGAGAAAATCAGTTTAGAATACTGTGTCAGGATAAGCAAACATCTGCCTGTTAGATGTTACACAGAGGGAACAGACAAGGTCATGTGGGAACAATGATATAATCTTTCATGAAATATAGAGGCTAATGGGTTGGTCTAAATGGAAAATTATTAGTCTTTGAATGTGGTTACAAAAATAAGACTATTGTATAAGAGATCTGATCACCTCGGATCAGATTGGATCTGATATAATCACCTTGGATCACCTTGAACCACCGTTGGATACTGTCCAGCTGTAAAAATTGAATTTCCCACATGCTTCTGTAGTATTTATTCAGCTCTGCTGAGGGTTTTTTCATTCCACATAGTTTTGTATTTCTTTTAATGTCCAGAAATAAGGATGTTATTAATGGCCGTGCTGAGCCCTAGTTGTGTGTTCACTTGCTCCTTTAAATTAGAACATGCCTAGTCCATGCTAGTCTTCAAGTGCCCACGAGTAATGCTTTGTGGCATTAGCGTAATTTTCAAACAGAACCCCTCCTTCCTTTGCAGCGCCTTTGAACTTCCTGGAAGGAAGCATGTAGCACTTTTCCTGGAAATTGAGTTGCTCCTGAGTATGTTATGGCAACTATTGTCAGTTTAAATTCAAACTTGCGGAGGAAAACATTAATTAAATCATTCCATCAAGCAGTGTCTGCATTGCTAGCCCGAGCACCAGAAAGAATTGCAGCCACATTTGCTTTTGAGGATATAATTACTTACAGGTCATGCATGATCCCTTGACCAAACAACAGTGCTACGGAAGATCTTCAGTTTGGCCTCATCTTTCAGTTATGCACGTGCAGTTTCAGTGCACTTGTTTAAGCATCGTGGAAGTGTTATTTGTTCAAACAGTGAATGTTTACTTTTGCCTGTCCTAAGTCAGACATAACTTAGTATATTCAAAGTTGCTTTGTGTGTGTGTTTTGGAAAAGCGATAGGAAAAGATAAAGAAAAAAGAAAGAAAGAAACGTTGATATAAATGTGTTTGCTAAAATCTGGATTAAGCAAATTTAACCAGGATTCCTCCCAGGGTGACATGAAGGCTGAGAACTTGCAACATACATTCATGTGCTAAGACCTTGTAAGGATGAAATCTAATGTATGCTAGTTTCCAAACCTCTTTGACCTTAGAAGCTATTGTTAATTTTTCCAAGACAACTTTATAGTCCTAGTGTTCTGCTCTACACACTTTATAAAATGCCGGCTTGGATGATCACAAAAAAGATCATCTTTCATGTCTTACCTATTTAGTATTGATTATTATAATCACCCATATTGCATATTACCTTAGATCTAGAGAAACTGCAAGCAGTGTCTGAGGTGCTCTCTGCTAAGCTGCTGTAACATACAGCCTTTATTTTCAAATTGGAATAGCATTGCCAGTGGTAATTTCCAGAGAATGTTGGAGTTCTGGAAATAGTAAAGATACCAATTTGTTTTAATTTTTGGAAGAGCTAGATAATGAAGGCAGCTTTGCTACATTGTAAATTATTTTCTATGCTTGGGTAAAAATTGTCAATTAAAAATGGCAGATTTGCAGCCAGAATTTGGTGAGAATGATGTGTGCACTGCATAAATATGTTCTCTGCCCTTGCTAAACTGGATATATGAATCATATAAATTATATATGCATTTTTTAGTAGTCTGAAGAGAAACCTTCAATGTAAATATGTAAATACGGCTTATTTCTATAAATACAGGCTTATTTCTGTAAATACAATTTTCTTCCTGTTAGTTATCCTGTGTGTTTGGGATGTATTTAGTGTTAGATATATAGTAGTTGCTCTTCGAGTGAGTTTTCAATTCTAGATAAAGACTGTGCATATCATTACAATTGTGTTCAGGGAAAATAAATCACAATCAAGTGAATGTTCGTCTTTTCTAGGGGCTAGTGACATGTGGGACAGTAATTTTCTTGTGATTCTGGGCAATGGCAGTAGTCTGCAGCTCCCAGCAAGCTATGTGATCATGAGTAAACATTCAATACATTTACAACCATCTGTGTTTCACATTCAGTACAATATTCAATAAATTACATGAGGGATTCAACACTGCTTTATAAAATAGGATTTGTGTTAGGTGATTTTGCTCAACTGTGGACAAGTGTAAATGTTCTAGAGAAGGTTTAAGGTGGGATATGCTAAGCTATGATGTCCAGTTAAGTTAGATGCATTAAATGCATCCTTGACATTGGATATTTTCCACTTATGATGGTTTAGCAATGGGTTTGACCATAAGTCAGATAATCTGTATTTTTATTGAAAGTGAATTTAGAATACCTAACTAGTTGTATACTCATGCATTCTTGGTATACTTGGCTCATTCTGGAAGGAGTTAAAACCTAATTGATCATTTACTTGAGATGAAACATAAAATGAATATTTAATTTTTTTTCAATTTGACCAAAATGTCAGTTTTTCCTGAATCTTACCTGTGGGGGGAAAACACACGCATAAACATGCATACACATACACACAAAGAGTAACTGTGCTCTGGAAGATTCTTGACATTGTGGTGGCACTTATTTTTAGTCTATTTTTTAAAGAGTGTTATAGAGATCAATTCACATACCATTAAATTCATCATTTTAAAGTGGACAATTCAGAGGTTTATATTATACTCACCCCATACAGAGTTTGATGGTACAGCCATCAAACACTATCTAATTTCAAAATTTTAGCCTTTTGGATCTGGTTTCTTTGAGTTAATGTAATGTTTTAAATTTTCACCCCTGTTGTGGCATGGGTTAATATTACCAGACATTTGATAATTGAGCAACATTCCCTTATGTTAGACATACTAAAATTTGTTTGTTTATGAATTGATTGACATTTGCATTGTGCCTACTTTGGGGTTGTTATAAATTATGCTTCTATGAACATTTGGGTACATACATTTTCAGTATATGGGGCATATACCTGAAAATGGAATTTCTGGGACATATGGTAATTCTTTTTACTATTTTGAAGAACTGCCAATTGTTTTTCAAAGTGGATGTATAATTTTAAAAGCTAACCAGCAAAGTGTGAAGGGGTCAATTTCTGTAAGTCCTCAGCAACGTTTTTTTATGGTCAGTCTTTTAGATATTAATCATTCTATTGGATGTGAAGTAGTACTGTATTGTGGTTTTGATGTTCACTTCCTTAATGGTGGATGATGTTTAGCATCTTTTCATGTGCTTATTGATAATTTGTGTATTTTTTGAGAAATTCATCTTCAAATTCTTTATAATTTTACTTGGATTATTTTTCTATTTATTGTTAATTTATGAGATTTTAAAAATATATTCTGGATATAAGACCCTTATCAAATATATTTTTCAAATATTTCCTCTATTTAGTGAGTTACCATTTTAATTTTGAATATTACATCTTTGAAGCACAAATACTTCAATTTTAGTAAAGTTCAGTTTTTGCTGTTCTTGCTGTGCTTTGCTGTTTCTAGTAAACTATTGCCTAATCCAAAGTCACAGAGAATTACTCCTATGTTTTATGTTAAGAACTTTATTATTCTAGCACTTGTATTTAGGTCTATGATTTTTTTTTTTTTTTTTGAGTTAACTGTTTATGTAGTGTGAGGTTGGGTTCCAGATTTATGTTTTTTTTTGGCATGTGGATATCTGTTTCCCCTTTCCCAACATCATTTGTTGAAAGAACTTCTTTCCTCTCCTGAATTGTTCTCTTCTCCATTGAAATACCCTTTTTGAAAAATCACTTGATCATACTGAGAGGCTTTATTTCCAGACTTTATATACATATGCCAGTACCCTAAGTCTTGATTTTTGCTGCTTTGTAAAAAGTTTTGAAATCAGGGATTATGAATCCTCCAACTTTGTTCTTTTTTTTTTCCCCCCTCAAGACTGTTTTGTCTATTTTGGATGTCTTTCATTTCTGTATGTTTTAAGATCAACTTATCGATTTATGTAAAAAGTCCAGCTGACATTTTCGTAGAGAACACATTGAATCCATACATCAGTTTGGGGAGTCTTGTCATCATAACAGTATTAAGACCACTGATTCATAAATGTGGAAATCACTCCATTTATTTAGGTCTTATTACATTTTTTCAACAGTGACTTGTTGAGAAGTGGACTTGTACTTTTTTATTACCTTTATTTCTAAATATTTTAATGCTATTTTAAGTAGTAGTATTGTCTTAAATTTTCCATCTCTCTGTTTTTATTATACATGTTTTTTAGATGTTGTCCTTTTGTTCCTCTTTTTTAGATCTCTTATCAAATTAACTATGCTGCTGCTAAGTTGCTTCGGTAGTGTCTGACTCTGTGCATCCCCACAGATGGCAGCCCACCAGGCTCCCCCATCCCTGGAATTCTCCAGGCAAGAACACTGGAGTGGGTTGCCATTTCCTTCTCCAGTGCGTGAAAGTGAAAAGTGAAAGTGAAGTCGCTCAGTTGTGTCAGGCTCTTAGCGACCCCATGGACTGTAGCCTACCAGGCTCCTCCATCCATGGGATCTTCCAGGCAAGAGTACTGGAGTGGGGTGCCATTTAACTATAGCTATTTTAAATTCCTGATCTGATTATTTCAAAACCTCTATCATCTCTGTGTCTGGTTCTGATGCTTAGTTTGTCTCTTTAAAACCTTTTTGCTTTTTAGCATGTGTTAACATTTTTGTTTGAAAGTCAGGCATGAGGTACTGAGTAAGAACTGAGGAAATTGGTTTTTACTATGAGATTTTATGCTCATCTGTCTGGGAGTTATGCCTTATTTGCTCTTTGCTCTGTGATGTTGGAGACAAAAGTTTCCTCTTGTTTCCTTACTTGGTCTTCCCTGTGGTTTTGGGTTTCCCTAGAGTTGTTGTCGTCGTTTTAATTAATTAATTATTTTAATTGAAGGATAACTGCTTTACATAATTTTGTTGTTTTCTGTCAAACCTCAACATGAATCAGCCAGAGGTATATATATATCCCCTCCCTCTTGAACCTCTCTCCCATCTCCTTCCCCATCCCCATGCAACCTAGAGCCTATTATACAGAGTGAAGTAATTATACAGAGTGAAGTAAGTCAGAAAGGTAAAGATAAATATTGTATACTAACACATATATATGGAATCTAGAAACATGGTACCAAAAAATGTATTTGCAGGGCAGCAATGGAGAAATGGACATGAACAGACTTACGGGCATGGGAAGAGGGGAGGAGAGGTGAGATGTATAGAGAGAGTAACAGGGATACTTATATTACCATATGTAAAATAGATAGCCTATGGGAATTTGCTGTATGTCTCATGAAACTCAAACAGAGGCTCTGTATCAACCTAGAGTTGCTGTTTTTTAGTTGCTAAGTTGTGTCTGACTCTTTTTGTGATCCCATGGACTATAGCCTGCCGGGCTTCTCTGACCATGGGACTTCATAGGCAAGAATACTGGAGCGGGTTGTCATTTCCTTCTCCAGGCGATCTTCCCAAACCAGGGATCAAACCCATGTCTCCTGCATTGGCAAGCAGATTCTTTACCACTGTGTTACCAGGGAAGCTCCTTCCTTAGAGTATCCTTCTTTAAAAAGAGTCTGAGTCTTGAGTTCTTTCAGCTCTAATTCCTTATTATATTCAGGAGTCTTATTGATGTTGTGATAAGGTATGAGGAATGGGAAGCATTCTAACATCCTGTTACTAGGTCTCATCCTTGTAGAGAACCTATGTACCTGGGCTGTGACCTTCACAGATATTTATTAGCATAACTCTTCTCTCAGATGGAGAAGGAAATGGCACCCCACTCCAGTACTCTTGCCTGGAGAATCCCATGGAGGGAGGAGCCTGGTAGGCTACCGTCCATGGGGTTGCAAAGAGTCGGACACGACTGAGTGACTTCACTTCACTTCTGTCAGATGAGACAGAAAGTCCAGAGTGGAATGGAGTTAGTATTTCAATTCCCAGAGTTTGGTTAGGCTTTAGTAAAAATCAAGTTACCTAAGCTCCAGTGAAATAATTTTCCTTGAGGACACACTTTTGTTAAGTATACCTGAGTATATTTCAAAATACTGCACAAGTGGATATTTCTCCCATCTTCACCTTAAGAATATGGTGAGTTTGTGAAGGTAAAATTCATGAAAATGTGAGGGAAGCACCTAAGTCTGGGCCATCAGGGGTTTTTATTTCTCAGTCTAGCTTTAGTTCCGTCTCTAGCAGTGAGTCAGTTCTCCTTTCTTTGTTCATAAGTTACTCCCTCCAACAGTGACTTCTCCTCTAGTGTGCTGTGATTCTCTGTATTCAGTGTCTCTCCAGTTTTCATGGTGGCAGTTTGCTCTGTGACTTCTATTCTCTGATGGACCTAAGAAGAGTTGTTGCTATTCAGTTATAAGTACTGAAAAGCTCTTTTCTAAGCTCTTTACATATTGGACTGAAAAATGGGAGTCCTTAATGGTAGTGTTTTATTTCATTTTCAGATCCTTCATTGCTACTGTATAGAAAGAAAGCTAATTCTCTGTATCCTGGAGACTTGCTGGGCTGATTTACTAATTCTATATGGATTTTGTGGATTTTCAAAGATTATATATATATGTATATAATCATGTCATCTTCAAATAGAGAATTTTACTTCTTTGTTTCCAAACTGTATACCTTATTTTTTTTTCCCCTAATTGCCCAAGATAGAATCTACGCTACAATGAAGAGGCAAGGGCAGACATCTTGTCTTCATATTTCTGATCTTAGGAGAATAATTTTCTGTCTTTCACCATTAAATATGATGATGTGGGTTTTTCATAGATGCTCTTGATCAGGCTGTAGACGTTTTCCTATGTTCCTAGTTTAAGAGCTTCTGTCAGGAAAGGATTTATCCCAAATGCTTTTCTGAACACCATTGAGATAATCAGGTGTTTCTGACCTTTAGTCATATGCTTTACATTAATTGATTTTGGAAGAGAGTTACATTCAGCACTGTATCACCAAACACACTTAATTGATTGATTTTGGATATTAGACCATCCTTACATTTCTGGGATGATTATAGCTTGTTCACACAATATAATCTTAGTTACGTATGGCTAGATTTGGTGTCCAGGTATTGTGTTGAGGTTTTTTATGTTGATATACAGAAAGAATATTGGTCCGTAGATTTTGTTTTATGGGCTTTGTTTTTGTTTTGTTATTTGGATAATACTGGCATCACAATATGAGTTGGAACGTGTTCCCTCACCTCTTTCACTTCTTCCACGTGGTTCTCTTCCTCTTTTTTTTTTTTTTTTAGGATTTTTGGAAGGACTGGTATTGACTCTTTTTCAGACATTTGATTTACTTTGTGGACAGCTTTAAAATGGCTAAAATGAGTATTTTATTCACTTGTTATCTATCTATTCAGATACTCTGTTTCTTCTTGAGTCATTTTCTATAGTTTGTGAGTTTGTAGGAGTTTATATCTGGAGAAGGCAATGGCAACCCACTCCAGTGTTCTTGCCTGGAGAATCCCAGGGATGGGGGAGCCTGGTGGGCTGCCGTCTCTGGGGTCGCACAGAGTCGGACACGACTGAAGCAACTTAGCAGCAGCAGCAGCAGGAGTTTATATCATTGAGGTTACCTGTTTGTTGGCAAAAGTTGTTCATAGAATTTCTTATCTGTTTTATTTTTCAATGGTCTGTAGTGATTTCTCTTTTTATTCCTGAGCTGGTGATTTATATCTTCTCTTGCCATTTTTTTTCCCCCTTTGATTAGCCTAGTTAAAAATTTGTCTATTTAATTGGCTTTTTTAAAGAACCAACTTTTGGATTTAAGTTTACAATCTAATCTCATTTAGAGTCTGCTATTTATTATTTACTTGATTCTGCTTATTTAAACTGCTTTTATTTCTCTAGTTTCTTAAGGTGGAAGTTTAGATTATTGACATCAGATCTATCTTCCTTTTTAATATAGGCATTTCAGTTCAGTTCAGTCGCTCAGTCGTGTCTGACTCTGCGACCCCATGAATTGCAGCACGCCAGGCCTCCCTGTCCATCACCATCTCTCAGATTTCACCCAAACTCACGTCCATCGAGTCAGTGATGCCATCCAGCCATCTCATCCTCGGTCGTCCCCTTCTCCTCCTGCCCCCAAGCCCTCCCAGCATCAGAGTCTTTTCCAATGAGTCAACTCTTCTCATGAGGTGGCCAAAGTACTGGAGTTTCAGCTTTAGCATCATTCCTTCCAAAGAAATCCCAGGGTTAATCTCCTTCAGAATGGACTGGTTGGATCTCCTTGCAGTCCCAGGGACTCTCAAGAGTCTTCTCCAACACCACAGTTCAAAAGCATCAATTCTTCGGCGCTCAGTTTTCTTCACAGTCCAACTCTCACATCCATACATGACCACAGGAAAAACCATAGCCTTGACTAGACATTTAGCACTGATAAATTTCTCACTAAGCACTACTTTAGTCACATCTCAGAGTAGTTGGTATGTTGTTTTGTTTTTAATTTATATCAAAATATTTTCTATTTTCCCTTGTGATTTTTCCTTTAATCCTTTGGTTATTTAGTTTATTTCCACATATTTATGAATTTCCTAAATGTTTGTCAGCTAATGGTTTTTTTGTTTCTTTCCATTGTAATCAGGTAGCATACCTTGTGTGGTTTCAATACTTTTAAATTCATTGATTAACCTATTTGCCGACAGATATATATAGTGATGATACACTAAGGTATGAATTTCTTTGTGTATCCTTCTTGGAGGAATTTGAGCTTCTGAAAATATAATTTGATATTTTTCATCAAATTTTAAAAGTTTCAGTTATATCCTTAAATATTCTTTTTGCTATATTTGCTGACTTTTCTGTTTCTAGGACTGACTTTCATTATCCATATATCAGTGTGCTTCATAGTGTTCCATGAGTCTCTCATGTTCTGTTCATCTTTATTCTTTTTTCTTTTTCTTCCTCAGACTGAAAAATAATCAATGGATTTATCTTCAAGTTCATCGGTTCTTTTTTCTTTTTTTGGCTCATTTTTCTTAGAGTTCAGACATGCTATTTTCCTCCTGTAGTGAATTTGTCATTTCAGTTATTTTTAACTCTAAAATTTATATATGGTTCATTTTTATTATCTCTATTATAATTTCTTATTAATAATCTCAGCTTGAAAAGCTCATTCTTATACTTGGCTTTATTTTTTTAGACATAGTTTTCTTTAGCTCTTTATGCATATCTATGATACCTCATTCAGTGAGTCCAGTAGTTGATCCTCCCCAGGCACAGTTTCTGTTCAACCACCCCTGACTTATGTTTTGGCCATACTTTCTGGTTTTAGTTGTATCTTAAAAAAAAGAAAAAGAAAATCCCACATTTTAAATATTTTATCAATCCTGTAAATCTAATCCTATTTCCTTTAGCCTTTGTTGTTGCTACTTTTTCTTATTGTTGATGTTTGCTTTTTAGTGGCTTTTGTAGACTAATTCTTTATAGTCTGTATTTTTTATCTCATGTGGCCCCTGAATTCTGCGTTTATTTATTAGTTAGATAGTTATTGAATTATTGATTTCCTTATCCACCTTGAATCAATACATCTCCCACCCTAAGTCACAAATTTTTGTGTTTGTGTCAGGGTGTGCCTTGAAGATATGACTGTTTGCAAATCTGTTTTAGGCTTCACTTCTTATATTTGCAAAAGAATCTCAAGTCCGTTGGGGTGAGAGGTTAGGGCTTTCTCAGATCTTCATGGTCATGTTGTTGCTGTTCAGTTGCTAAGTCGTATCTGACTCTCTGACGCCGTGGACTGCAGTATACCAGGTTTCCCTGTCCTTTGTTCAGACTCATGTCTTTTGAATGATGCCACCCAACCATCTCATCCTCTCTTGCCCCCTTCTCTTTTTGCCCTTAGTCTTTCCCAGCATCAAGGTCTTTTCCAGTGAGTTGGGTCTTCCAATCAGGTGACCAAGGTATTGGAACTTCAGCATCAGTCCTTCCCATGAGTATTCAGGGTTTATTTCCTTTAGAATGGACTGGTTTTGTCATGAGCAAAATGACAAAGAGACACATACACACAAAAGACAGACAAAGACACAACTCTGGCCGGAGGATCAAATCTGCGCAAGCCCTCCTTGCAGTTTATTTTTATAGTCTCGTTTTGGGAAGCAATCCAAGAAGCAAAGCACTGCATTTTTTTATCATATAAGTACATACAGGATAAGAGCAAGCACGATTACGGCAGAGAAGGGGGAAGTGACCTTGACATGATTACTAAGAAGCCTGCCCAGAACTCTAGCTTCTTCCTACTCCAGGGAGGGCCTGATACCTCGTATGTGAGCGGATCGTTAACAGAGGAGTTTGTGAGCAGGCTTCTTGGCAGGACTTCCTATTTGCAGGTAATGTCCTGCCCAAGCAGAGAGTCCTGTTTTCAAGCACATCTCTACTTCCCTATCCAATCTATTCCCAGGTCACTGTTGGTCTCCCACAGGTTTGATCTCCTTGCTGTCCAAGGGACTCTCAAGAGTCTTCTCCAGCATTACAACTCGAAGGGATCAGTTCTTTGGCTCTCAGCCTTCTTTATGTTCCAACTCTCAGATCTGTGCATGACTACTGGAAGAACCATAACTTGAATATATGGACTTTTGTTGGCAAAGTGATGTCTCTGCTTTTTAATATGCTGTCCAGGTTTATCATAGCTTTTCTTCCAAGGAGGAAGCATCTTTTAATTTCATGGGTGCAGTCACCACCCACAGTAATATCTTTAGGCAGCCCTATATTTGCATGTCTAAATCCCCAAGAACATGTTGAAGGTTTTTAAAGTCCTCCATTTTGAGTTTCCCCATATTTAAGTTTTTTGGCTAGCCTTTTGTTTGCTCCACTTTTATGAGATATCACTATCTCATAAAATTGTCATTTAAATAATTGTTTTTGATTGTTATAGCATATGAACTCTGAGTTAGGGAATGTAAAGATCAAAACCTTATATAACGACAGTGTATTTAGCACTGATAAATTTCTCACTAAGCACTACTTTAGTCACATCTCAGAGTAGTTGGTATGTTGTTTTGTTTTTAATTTATATCAAAATATTTTCTATTTTCCCTTGTGATTTTTCCTTTAATCCTTTGGTTATTTAGTTTATTTCCACATATTTATGAATTTCCTAAATGTTTGTCAGCTAATGGTTTTTTTGTTTCTTTCCATTGTAATCAGGTAGCATACCTTGTGTGGTTTCAATACTTTTAAATTCATTGATTAACCTATTTGCCGACAGATATATATAGTGATGATACACTAAGGTATGAATTTCTTTGTGTATCCTTCTTGGAGGAATTTGAGCTTCTGAAAATATAATTTGATATTTTTCATCAAATTTTAAAAGTTTCAGTTATATCCTTAAATATTCTTTTTGCTATATTTGCTGACTTTTCTGTTTCTAGGACTGACTTTCATTATCCATATATCAGTGTGCTTCATAGTGTTCCATGAGTCTCTCATGTTCTGTTCATCTTTATTCTTTTTTCTTTTTCTTCCTCAGACTGAAAAATAATCAATGGATTTATCTTCAAGTTCATCGGTTCTTTTTTCTTTTTTTGGCTCATTTTTCTTAGAGTTCAGACATGCTATTTTCCTCCTGTAGTGAATTTGTCATTTCAGTTATTTTTAACTCTAAAATTTATATATGGTTCATTTTTATTATCTCTATTATAATTTCTTATTAATAATCTCAGCTTGAAAAGCTCATTCTTATACTTGGCTTTATTTTTTTAGACATAGTTTTCTTTAGCTCTTTATGCATATCTATGATACCTCATTCAGTGAGTCCAGTAGTTGATCCTCCCCAGGCACAGTTTCTGTTCAACCACCCCTGACTTATGTTTTGGCCATACTTTCTGGTTTTAGTTGTATCTTAAAAAAAAGAAAAAGAAAATCCCACATTTTAAATATTTTATCAATCCTGTAAATCTAATCCTATTTCCTTTAGCCTTTGTTGTTGCTACTTTTTCTTATTGTTGATGTTTGCTTTTTAGTGGCTTTTGTAGACTAATTCTTTATAGTCTGTATTTTTTATCTCATGTGGCCCCTGAATTCTGCGTTTATTTATTAGTTAGATAGTTATTGAATTATTGATTTCCTTATCCACCTTGAATCAATACATCTCCCACCCTAAGTCACAAATTTTTGTGTTTGTGTCAGGGTGTGCCTTGAAGATATGACTGTTTGCAAATCTGTTTTAGGCTTCACTTCTTATATTTGCAAAAGAATCTCAAGTCCGTTGGGGTGAGAGGTTAGGGCTTTCTCAGATCTTCATGGTCATGTTGTTGCTGTTCAGTTGCTAAGTCGTATCTGACTCTCTGACGCCGTGGACTGCAGTATACCAGGTTTCCCTGTCCTTTGTTCAGACTCATGTCTTTTGAATGATGCCACCCAACCATCTCATCCTCTCTTGCCCCCTTCTCTTTTTGCCCTTAGTCTTTCCCAGCATCAAGGTCTTTTCCAGTGAGTTGGGTCTTCCAATCAGGTGACCAAGGTATTGGAACTTCAGCATCAGTCCTTCCCATGAGTATTCAGGGTTTATTTCCTTTAGAATGGACTGGTTTTGTCATGAGCAAAATGACAAAGAGACACATACACACAAAAGACAGACAAAGACACAACTCTGGCCGGAGGATCAAATCTGCGCAAGCCCTCCTTGCAGTTTATTTTTATAGTCTCGTTTTGGGAAGCAATCCAAGAAGCAAAGCACTGCATTTTTTTATCATATAAGTACATACAGGATAAGAGCAAGCACGATTACGGCAGAGAAGGGGGAAGTGACCTTGACATGATTACTAAGAAGCCTGCCCAGAACTCTAGCTTCTTCCTACTCCAGGGAGGGCCTGATACCTCGTATGTGAGCGGATCGTTAACAGAGGAGTTTGTGAGCAGGCTTCTTGGCAGGACTTCCTATTTGCAGGTAATGTCCTGCCCAAGCAGAGAGTCCTGTTTTCAAGCACATCTCTACTTCCCTATCCAATCTATTCCCAGGTCACTGTTGGTCTCCCACAGGTTTGATCTCCTTGCTGTCCAAGGGACTCTCAAGAGTCTTCTCCAGCATTACAACTCGAAGGGATCAGTTCTTTGGCTCTCAGCCTTCTTTATGTTCCAACTCTCAGATCTGTGCATGACTACTGGAAGAACCATAACTTGAATATATGGACTTTTGTTGGCAAAGTGATGTCTCTGCTTTTTAATATGCTGTCCAGGTTTATCATAGCTTTTCTTCCAAGGAGGAAGCATCTTTTAATTTCATGGGTGCAGTCACCACCCACAGTAATATCTTTAGGCAGCCCTATATTTGCATGTCTAAATCCCCAAGAACATGTTGAAGGTTTTTAAAGTCCTCCATTTTGAGTTTCCCCATATTTAAGTTTTTTGGCTAGCCTTTTGTTTGCTCCACTTTTATGAGATATCACTATCTCATAAAATTGTCATTTAAATAATTGTTTTTGATTGTTATAGCATATGAACTCTGAGTTAGGGAATGTAAAGATCAAAACCTTATATAACGACAGTGTTATGAGTTTGGAGCTTTTGAGGGCGGTGCTAAGCCCCTTTAGTCCCTTCCCGTGTCTCTTATGTTGATGTTTTCACAGTTTTTGCTCCTGTTTATTTTCAAGAGCAACCATGTAGCTAAAGAGAGGGGAAGGAGAGTAGAGTAAATTAAAACACCATAAAGTTCACTGTTCTTACCAACATTTAATTTTCTTGAATAAATATTTCTAGCAATTCTGCACACCATTAGTTAATTTCTAGAGTTATGAAAACTTGATGTTCCAGTGTTTTTGTACCTTTTAAGAAGGAGTGGATTTTCAGATATACTTACTCCACCATTCTGGAGGTGCTTCTAAGACTTTATTACCTTGATACTAGCAATCAAGTTAAATTTATATTAATAGAATAATTTTTGACCTACATGTAAACATTTTAGTTAAATTAAAACTTAAAAAAAATGCTACTAATACCTCTTTTTCTCTGATATAATCATTTTAGTATACTGGTATTTATATTTCTGATCAAAATGTAATGGGTATTTTTAAAAGAAATAATAGTGCATATTATTCTACAATTTAGATATTTTCCATAAGAAATCATGGGCATTCCTCCATGGATAAGCACACATTTACATGTATGTATCTCCATATTGACCTGTATGTGGGTCAAGAACCAACAATTAGAACTCTGTATGGAATAGCTGACTGGTTCAGGATTGAGAAAGGAGTATGACAGGGATGTCTGCTGTCACCCTGTTTGTTTAATCTATGTGCTGAGCACATCATGAGAGATGCGGGGCTGGATGAGTTACAAACTGGAATCAAGATAGGCAGGAGAAACATCAGCAACCTCAGATATGTGGATGATACCACTAATGGCAGAAAGCAAAATGGAACTAAAGAGCCTCTTGGTGAGGATGAACTCGGAGAATGAAAGCGCCAGCTTAAAACCAGGAAAAAAAAAAAAAAAAACCCAACAACTAAGATCATGGCACATGGCATTACTTTATGACAAATAGAAGGGGGAAGATGGAAGTAGTCTCTGATTTCCTCTTCTTGGTCCCTAAAGTCACTGTAGGTGATGACTGCAGCCATGAAATTAGATGATGATTGCTTATTGGCAGGAAAGCTATGAAAAACCTAGACAGTGTGTTGAAAAACAGAGACATTGCTCTGCTGACAAAGGTTCGTATAGTCAAGGCTATTGTCTTCCGAGTGGTCAGGTACCATTGTGAGAGCTGGACTGTAAAGAAGGCAGAGCTCCAAAGAATTGATGCCTTTGAACTGAGGTGCTGGAGAAGACTTCTGAAAGTCCCTTGGACAGCAAGGAGATCAAACCAGTCAGTCCTAAGTGAAGTCAATCCTGAATACTCACGGAAGGACTGATGCTGAAGCTGAAATTCCAGTATTTTGGTCATCTGATGTGAACAGCTGACTCACTGGAGAAAAGTCCCTGATGCTAGAACAGATTGAGGGAAGGAGAAGAGGGTGTCTGACGATGAGATGGCTGGATGGCATCACCAACTCAATGGAATGAGTTTGGGTAAACACCGGGAGTTGGTGATGGACAGGGAGGCCTGGCATGCTGCAATTCATGGGGTTGCAAAGCATCAGACACAACTGAGTGACTGAACTGAACTGAACCACTGAAAACAAACAGCAAGTCAATTTACATACTATTATTCCTACAGGGAAGATTCATTAGCATGAATCAAATATGTTTCCCAGCTCATATTCTGAAAAAATCTTGAATCTACAATTTTGTGCTTTTCAATAAACCTGATCCTGAAAAAGTTTATATGTTTTAAAAATAACATTGTTTCTGCTTGAAAATAAGAATGAGCATTTTGTTATTCATCTCTTTATTGACCATTTACATTTGTTTCAGCCTTCTTCCTTACCTGTTCATATCTTACACTCACTTATGATTGATTAGCTTCCTTTTTTTTAATCAACTTATAGAAATGTTAAAAATATTATATAGTCAATGTCACTGCTTCCTTTTCCTTATAGCTTCTCATAGTTCAATTCTGATTTAGACTCATCTATTCCAGGTTTACACAAAAAAACTCATGTATTTGCTTCTTATATATTTGATATTTTACTTTAAATAAAATTATATATTTAGAGGGTGTCCCTGGTGGCCCAGGTGGTAAAGAATCTTAGAACTTATTTTCACATGTAGTTTGTAGTGGAGTTCTAGCTTTGCTTTCTTTTCAATACCTAGACAATTACCCCAATGCTGTTTAACTGTTTATTAAAATATTTTCCAATCTATTGAAATACTACTTTTTAAGATATTAAGTTCTAATATGCATTTTGCTTATTTCTGCTCTTTTTTCTTCCCTTTCTCTTTTGTTCTCTTGTAATTTGATGACTAACTTTAGTGAAGTTTTTTGGGGGGGGGATTGCTTTTTCATTTTTTGTGTATTTGTTGTAGATGTTTGGTTTGCGGTTACCATGAGGTCTTGATATAACAGTCTATAGACAAATATAAGATGGTTTTAAGTTTCCAGTCTCTTATTTTCAAATGCCTTTCCAGTAACTTGCATTTATGCTCTCTTCCTCTCACAATTGCTGGGTTTGATATCATATTTGTGAGGGGATGAGTTCCTACCTTTACTGTATGTTTGTCTTTACTGATCTTTCCTATTCATAACTTCCTTATTTCTAGTTGTGTTTGTTTATGAAATTTCTCTTTATTTCTTCAGGACTATTAGTCTGTTTCTATGTCAGTATGCTATTTTGATTATATTTGCTTTATTTATTAAAATCCAGAAAGAATGGTTGTTTCTCATATTTATTCTTAAAATTTTCTTGCCTTGTCTCAGGTATTTGTTTCTTACATATACATTCTAAAGTCATTTGTTGGGTTTCTTTTTAAATTGAGAATTTGTTTGAAATTGCATTACATTTATATACTAATATGGGGAAATGATTTATGATATATCATTTTTGGAAATATGGAATATNATTTCTTCAGGACTATTAGTCTGTTTCTATGTCAGTATGCTATTTTGATTATATTTGCTTTATTTATTAAAATCCAGAAAGAATGGTTGTTTCTCATATTTATTCTTAAAATTTTCTTGCCTTGTCTCAGGTATTTGTTTCTTACATATACATTCTAAAGTCATTTGTTGGGTTTCTTTTTAAATTGAGAATTTGTTTGAAATTGCATTACATTTATATACTAATATGGGGAAATGATTTATGATATATCATTTTTGGAAATATGGAATATTCTCTATTTGCTCATTTTTACAGTTTTCACTATATTTTACCATTTAAAATATGTTCTTCAACTTTTTTTTTATTAAATTCATTTTTCCTTATTTCTTTGAGGGGAGGATCACTATTTTAAATAAAATCTGCTCCCCCCACCCCAGATATATATAATTTACACAACTCAAATTCTCTTAGGAATTTTAAAGCTTTTTAGTAATCTCCAGGTTTGTCGAGGTGAATTAAAATATCTATGAATAAAATTTGCTCTTTGTATGAGATATTTATGTCTATTATGTTGTTTACTTGTTATATAAGTCAAAGTTCTTAAAACCGTATAAATATTAGATGAGAGTGGCATCACTGCTCTGGTCGTCATGTTCAGAGTTTTCTTAAATTTCTATTCTATGCTGTTTTTTTAAATTGAAGGAAAATTGCAATACTGTGTTGGTTTCTGCCATACAACAGTGCAATCAGCCATGATTATACATATATCTCTTCCCTCTTAGGCCTCTCTCCTTTCCCCCAATCCCACCCCTCTAGGTCGTTGCCGAGCATCAGGCTGGACTCCCTGTGTTATATAGCAACTTCTCACGAGCTCTACATCTTACACACGATAGTGCATATATGTTGACGCTACTTTCTCCATTCGTACCACTCTCTCCTTCCCCCACTGTGTCCACAAGTCTGTTTTCTACATCTGCATCTCCATCCCTTCCCTGTAAATAGGTTCATCAGCACCATTGCTCTAGATTGTATATATATGCATTAGTATGCAATGTCTGTTTCCTCATTCTGACTTACTTCACTTTGTTTAACAGAGTTTACGTTCATTCACACCACTAGAATTGACTCAGATTTATTCTTTTTATGATAGTAATATTCCATTGTATAAATGTACCACATCTTTTTTATCTGTTCATCTGTTGATAGATATCCAGGTTGCTTCTATGTCCTGGCTGTTATAAATAGTGCTGCAATGAACATTAGGATAAATATGTCTTTTATAATTATGATTTTATCAGGGCATATGCCCAGTAGTGGGATTGCTGGTTTATATGGTAGATTTATTACTAATTTTTTTAAGGAGTCTTCAAACTGTTCTCCATAATGGCTGTTTAAATTTACACCCCCCTCACCAATAGTACAAGAAGTTTCCCTATTTTCCACATCCTCTCCAGCATTTTTTGTTTGTACCTTTTTTGATGATGGTCTTTCTGACTGGTATGAGGTGATACCTCATTGTAGTTTTGATTTGCATTTCTCTAATAATTAGTAATGTTGAGCATACTTTCAAGTCTTTATTGGCCATTTGTATATCTTCTTTGGAGAAATGTCTATTTAGGTCTTCTGCTCATTTTTTGAATTGGCTGTTTATTTTTCAAATACTGAGATATATGAGGAACTTATGTATTTTGGAGATTAATCCTTTGCCAACTTCATTTAAAATTACTTTCTATCATTCTGAGAGTTGTCATTTAATCATGTCTACTGTTTCCTTTGCTCTGTAAAATCTTTTATTTAGGTCCCATACTTTATGTTGTTCAAGAATAATTATTAATTTTATTCATTGCATATTGTTGCTTTCATTTAATATGTTTGCTTAATTTTGGCTTTAGATTTTATAAAGTTGAATCAACCTTGTGTTCTTGGAGTAGGATCTGCTTTATCATGATGTTTTATTCTTTTAGTACAGTATTGGATTGACTTAATTTTATTTTGAATTTGTTGTTTATGTATACATGTAATTGATATATAGGTTTTTTGTATTATGTTTATAGTTTTGGATGTGAGAAATCCATTTTTGTTTCATAAAGTAAGCTTCACAGCTTTGCATATTACTCAGTTGCTTAATATTTTAATTATATAAACAGATTTAATCTCTTATGAGCTTCCCTAGTGTCCCAGTGGTAGACAGTCCACTTGCCAATGCAGGAGACATGGATTCAGTCTCTGAGTCAGGAAGATCCCCTGGAGAAGGAAATGGCAACCAGCTCCAGTATTGTTACCTGGGAAATTCCATGGACAGAGAAGCCTGGTGGGCTACAGTCGTGGGACTCAAGAGTCAGACAGGACTTAGTGACTAAACAACAACAGTCTCTTAAGGTTCAGTTCAGTTCAGTTCATTTGCTCAGTCATGTCTGACTCTTTCCGACCCTGTGAATCGCAGCACGCCAGGCCTCTCTGTCCATCACCATCTCCCGTAGTTCACTCAAACTCATGTCCATCGAGTCGGTGATGCCATCCAGCCATCTCATCCTCTGTCATCCCATTTTACTCCTGCCTCCAATCCCTTCCAGCATCAGGGTCTTTTCCAATGAGTCAACTCTTCACATGAGGTGGCCAAAGTACTGGAGTTTCAGCTTTAGCATCATTCCTTCCAAAGAAATCCCAGGGCTGATCTCCTTCAGAATGGACTGGTTGGATCTCCTTGCAGTCCAAGGGAACCCTCTTATGCTATTGGTGGGAATGCAAACTAGAATAGCCACTATGGAGAACAGTGTGGAGATTCCTTAAAAAACTGCAAATAGAACTGCCTTATGACCCAGCAATCCCACTGCTGGGTATACACACTGAGGAAAGAGACAGATGTACCCCAGTGTCCATCACAGCACTGTTTATAATAGCCAGGACATGGAAGCAACCTAGACGTCCATCAGCAGACGAATGGATAAGAAAGCTGTGGTATATATACACAATGGAGTATTACTCAGCCATTAAAAAGAATACATTTGAGTCAGTTCTAATGAGGTGGATGAAGCTGGATCCTGTTATACAGAGTGAAGCAAGCCAGAAAGAAAAACACCAATACAGTATACTAACGCATATATATGGAATTTAGAAAGATGGTAACAATAACCCTGTATGCGAGACAGCAAAAGAGACGCAGATGTACAGAACAGTCTTTTGGACTCTGTGGGACAGGGAGAGGGTGGGATGATTTGGGAGAATGGTATTGAAACATGTATAATATCATATATGAAACGAATCGCCAGTCCAGGTTTGATGCATGACACTGGATGCTTAGGGCTGGTGCACTGGGATGACCCAGAGGGATGGTATGGGGAGGGAGGTGGGAGGGGGGTTCAGGATGGGGAACACATGTATACCTGTGGCAGATACATGTTGATGTATGGCAAAACCAGTACAATATTGTGAAGTAATTAACCTCCAATTAAAATAAATAAATTTATTGTTTTAAAAAGAGTCTTCACCAGCACCACAATTCAAAAGCATCAATTCTTCGGTGCTCAGCTTTCTTCACAGTCCAACTCTCACATCCATACATGACCACTGGAAAAACAATAGCCTTGACTAGATGGACCTTTGTTGGCAAAGTAATGTCTCTGCTTTTGAATATGCTATCTAGGTTGGTCATAACTTTTCTTCCAAGGAGTAAGCGTCTTCTAATTTCATGACTGCAGTCACCATCTGCNATCCATACATGACCACTGGAAAAACCATATCCTTGACTAGATGGACCTTTGTTGGCAAAGTAATGTCTCTGCTTTTGAATATGCTATCTAGGTTGGTCATAACTTTTCTTCCAAGGAGTAAGCGTCTTCTAATTTCATGACTGCAGTCACCATCTGCAGTGATTTTGGAGCCCGAAAAGATAAAGCCTGACACTGTTTCCACTGTTTCCCCATCTATTTCCCATGAAGTGATGGGACCAGACGCCATGATCTTCGTTTTCTGAATGTTGAGCTTTAAGCCAACTTTTTCACCCCCCTCTTTCACTTTCATCAAGAGGCTTTTTAGTTCCTCTTCTCTTTCTGCCATAAGGGTGGTGTCATCTGCATATCTGAGGTTATTGGTATTTCTCCCGGCAATCTTGATTCCAACTTGTGCTTCTTCCAGCTCAGCATTTCTCATGATGTACTCTGCATATAAGTTAAAAAAGCAGGGTGACAATATACAGCCTTGACATACTCCTTTTCCTATTTGGAACCAGTCTGTTGTTCCACGTCCAGTTCTAACTGTTGCTTCCTGACCTGCATACAGGTTGCTCCAGAGGCCAGTCAGGTGGTCTAGAATTCCCATCTCTTTCAGAATTTTCCACAATTTATTGTGATCCACACAGTCAAAGCCTTTGGCATAGTCAATTAGGCAGAAATAGATGTTTTTCTGGAACTCTCTTGCTTTTTTGATGATCCAGCAGATGTTGGCAATTTGATCTCTGGTTCCTCTGCCTTTTCTAAAACCAGCTTGAACATCTGGCAGTTCACAGTTCACCTATTGCTCTAGAATCTAACTAACCTAATCTAAAAAGCATCTGGAAATGCTTTTGAGTCTTGAACCACTTTATAGTGGCAGACTATTTTAATCATATCCTCCTCTCTTCTATGATCACTGGTCTCTTCAAGTTCTCTACCTTTTGTCAGTCCATTGGGGACATTATAATCTGTTGAGAATCATCTTCTTCCTCTACATTTCCCAAACTTATTCTACCAAATTTGCCCATATATTTGTCTGCAATTTTTATAAGTATCTTCTCTATACATCTTTTTAATATTTATTTTAACATACACATAATGTACATTTTTGCTTCCTTCATTAAAAAAAAATCATTCTCTCTAGGAGTTTACCTGTTTAGTTATTTTCTCAAAAATTACCCTGTCAGTTATATTTTGTGTTGTTTTTCACTTCCTTAATTATCCTTTCTGTTTTATTGCATTTTGTTTTAATGCCTTCTGTGTCTCAGAGGTTTTAGAATGAAGCATGTTCATTAAAATAATTGGGGTTTAGAGGCAATAGTGTGTGACCAATACCTAGATCTGTAATCTTGCTCAAAACTAACTTTATGGAACTCTCGTGAGGGTGCTGTCTTTTTCCTGAATGCTTGAGTCAGCTTTGAACCAGTGGAATCCACTTGACTTAATCCAAGTAGCTGTAAGAATACAGTTCCCTTGGCAAATGGTTCCAATTATTCCATCTGCAGTTATAGAATTAATGTCCTCAACACTTAGCACAAGAGATTATATATTAGCTTGCAATAAGCAATTGGGTTTTCCATATTGTCTCAATCTAATTATTTAAGCTTCTGTTGCAAATGTATTTTAAATTTCAAGCATGATTAAAATGGCATTTTTATTGTTTACTGCGGTCATTGCTGACTATAGTAAATTGCTTGCTGATTCAGCTTAAATATAGAAAATGCACACATATTCTGGATTTCTTCCTGGAAAGGAATGTGACTTCAGTTCATATAAATGCAGAACAAATCCCTGCAAATTTAGAAATTTGTGAATTTCCTTAAGCACAGCAGATTAGCAGGTAACTTTTCTTTCTTCCTGGAGAAGGAAATGACAACCCACTCCAGTACTCTTGCCTTGAAAATCCCATGGACGGAGAAGCTTGGTGCAGGCTACTGTCCATGGGTTCGCAAGAGTCAGGCACGACTGAGCGACTTCACTTTTCTTCCTTAGCAAGGTTTAAACCTGGAGCAGTTTTGTAGACTCTCAGAGTGACTTTTGCTTGGACTTTTGCTTGTTATTTTGCTGGAGTACAAGAATTACAGACCACAAAAAGAATGCTTGACGTGGCTTTAAGGACAGGAGTAGATGAGAACTTTAAAAAACAAAAAAATAGGCTAATTCATGTCGATGTATGGCAAAAACCATCATCATATTGTAAAGTAATTATCCTTCAATTAAAATAATTAAAAATAAAAGAATAAATTATATAAGTTTTATTTTATTGAAGCATGAATTCTATGTATACAGCTAGTATTCAGATGAAAGCAATAAGCCATTGATATACATAGAAAGGTTTTCAGAGAAAATGGTGTTGGGAGCAGATTCCTGTCAAGGTACCTATGGTTGAAGGAGAATGATTCATTGGTCAGCTGGACTGCAGTAAAAACAATACTGGTTTTGGTGTCAAATCTAGGCCCTACTATTTAGTATTTCTGTGAACCCGATAGTCACTTAACTATTGAACATCAATTTCCATAGGTATAAAATATTTTATAGATGTCAGGACACAGTTTATTGACTCATGATCTGCAGTGAAACAGAGTGTCCTATTACTATGGAATTTGGAGAAGGAACCTGGCAAGTGTTTATCAAGAAGAGATAATTTTGTTGAAATGAAAACATTACCTAAAATGTTCTACACTTTTAATGCACTTCCCATCAAAAGTTCAATGTCATTCTTGATAGAAATGGGAAAAAAAATCTAAAATTCACATAGAAAATTCACAAAAGGCCATGAATAGCCAAAGCTAATTCGAGCAAGAAGAGCCTACTAGAGCCATCATACTTTCTGATTTCAAGGTAGTGTAGTATTAAAAAAAAAAAAATACAGGGGAAAAGCTTCTTGATGTTGGTCTTGGCAATGGTTTTTTGCATATGACACAAAAGCAAAGAAAAAACATAGACAAGTATGTTTGCATCAAACAAAGGTTCTGCACAGCAGAAGAAATGATTAACAGAGTGATAAGGCAGTCTACAGAATGAGAAAGAATTGCAAGCCATGTGTCTGCTAAGGGGCTAATATCCAAAATATATAAGGAATTCATACAACACAATAGCAAGAAAACAAAAACAAATGATTTGAAAAGACATACAAATGGTCAAGAGGTATATGGATAGATGCTCCACATCACTAGTCATCAGGGAAATGCAAATCAAAACCATAAGGAGATATCACCTCCCACACCAGAATGCCTGTTCTCAAAAGTATGAAAGACAAGTGTTGCTGAGTATGTGGAGAAAAAGGAATCCTTGTACATTGTTGGTGAGAATATAAATTTGTATAGGCTTTATGGAAAACAGGATGGAATATCCTCAAAAATTAAATAGAACTATCATATGATCTGGCAGTGCCGCTCCTGTGTATATATATCCAAAAAAATTGTAAACAGGACCTTGAAGTGATATCTTCACTCTCTTTTTCATAACAGTATTATTCACAATGGCTAAAATATGCAAACATCCTAAACGCGGTTGGTTAGAAAATGAATAGAGGACACACATATACATATAATTGAATATTATTCAGCCTTATCAAAGAAGAAAATTCTGATATTTGTGATATCATAGATGAATATGGAGGGCGTTATGCTAAGCAAAATAAACCAGACACAGTAGCTGCATGCTTTCACTTACGTGTGGGATCTTAAACAGACTTGTAAAGCAGCAGAGGAGCGGCTGCCAGTGACTGAGGGTATGGGGAAAACAGGGTCATGAGGTACAAAGTTTCGGTTATGCATGATGAATTAGTTCTGGAGATTTAATGTACAACGATATGACTATAGTTAACAATATTGAGTTGTATACTTGAAATCTGATAAAAGCTAAGATCTTAGGTGTTTGCATCATGACAAAGGAGATAACTGTGTGAGGTAATTGATATGCTGCTGCTAAGTCACGTCAGTCGTGTCCAACTCTGTGTGACCCCACAGATGGCAGCCCACCAGGCTCCCATCCCTGGGATTCTCCAGGCAACAACACTGGAGTGGGTTGCCATTTTCTTCTCCAGTGCATGAAAGTGAAAAGTGAAAGTGAAGTCTCTCAGTTGTGTCCAACTCTTCGCGACCCCATGGACTATAGCCTATAGTCAGCTTAATTATTGTGATTATTTCACCAAACATATGTATATCAAGACATCAGTTGTACAACTTAAATATAACTTTTATTTGCCAATTGCATCTAAGTAAAACAGGAGAGGGAAAAAGCATAAAATTCATAATTTTGTGATAGCTGATTTCTTTTTAAAATAATAAAAATCATCAATAGTGTAGTTAAAAAAGAAGGATTAACTTTAATTCTAGATGGGGAAAACAAATGTGATATTTTTATAAGAGAAGAAAATTAGGAAAGGAATTAACTTACATTGGTAACTCTCAGAAAAAGGAAAGCCTTCAGCATTTTGTGAGGATGGCACACAGACTATAGTCAGGATTGGTCACACATCCCAGTGAAACTGTTCTACTAACTTTTGAGGATATTCACAGATTTTATTCAAAGATGCCTGGCATAAGAGTAGCGTTTCTGTCCTTAAAGTATTCTTCTCATTCCTGGTTGGACAATTTAGCTCTAATACCTCCTATCCTGGGCTTACCCGGTGGCTTAGATAGTGAAGAACCTGCCTGCAATGCAGGAGACCCAGGTTCAATCCCTGGGTTGGGAAGATCTCCTGGAGAATGGAATGGCAACCCACTACAATATTCTTGCCTGGAGAATACCATGGACAGAGGAGCCTGATGGGCTACAGTCCATGGGGGTACGAAGAGTCGGACATCACTGAACGACTAACAGTTTCACACTTCACCTCTTATCCTGGGATTGCTGTTATCTTGTAGAAAAATCATTTAATTTTTTGTGCCTCTGTTTCCACATTTGTAACAATAGGGTAATGACACCTCCTTGTTAGTGAAAGTGAGAGTGATATGAGACCGTGTGGTTACATTCTCTAACATGCTACCAGCTTTAATATGTGATGGATGCTTGTGAATTACCTTTCTTTACTCGTTACGTTTCCCTGCAGCATTCACGCAGCAAATACTGTCACTAATGCAATGAAAGAGACAAGGAGATGGTGCTGAGCGCTACAAAGAGCCTTAGTTTCAGAATTATGGACTTTACAGGTGAGCTAGACATGAATCCAGCCATCATGTGAATAAATTTAATTTTAAACTGTAATCTGAGCTATTAAGAACTGATAGAAGATGTTATGGCCTCATATTAGGCTCTAAGGATACCTTTAAGGAGAAATTGCACTTAACAGATTGCAAATGTCTGCAATCCTAGTGTTTTCCAATGAGTCAACTCTTCGCATGAGGTGGCCAAACTACTGGAGTTTCAGCTTCACCATCAGTCGTTCCAATGAATATTCAGGAGTGATTTCCTTTAGGATGGATGGTTGTATCTCCATGCAGTCCATGGGACTCTCAAGAGTCTTCTCCAACACCACAGTTCAAAAGCATCAATTCTTCGGCACTCAGCTTTCTTCACAGTCCAACTCTCACATCCATGCATGACCACTGGAAAAACAATAGCCTTGACTAGATGGACCTTTGTTGGCAAAGTAATGTCTCTGCTTTTGAATATGCTATCTAGGTTGGACATAACTTTTCTTCCAAGGAGTAAGCGTCTTTTAAATTCATGGCTGCAGTCACCATCTGCAGTGATTTGGGAGCCCCCCAAAAGAAAGTCTGATACTGTTTCCACTGTTTCCCCATCTATTTCCCATGAAGTGATGGGACCAGATGCCATGATCTTCATTTTCTGAATGTTGAGCTTTAAGCCAATTTTTTCACCGTCCTCTTTCACTTTCATCAAGAGGCTTTTTAGTTCCTCTTCACTTTCTGCCATAAGGGTGGTGTCATCTGCATATCTGAGGTTATTGATATTTCTCCTGGCAGTCTTGATTCCAGCTTGTGTTTCATCCAGCCCAGCATTTCTCATGATGTACTCTGCATAGAAGTTAAATAAGCAGGGTGACAATATATAGCCTTGACATACTCCTTTTCCTATTTGGAACCAGTCTGTTGTTCCATGTCCAGTTCTAACTGTTGCTTCCTGACCTGCTATAGGTTTCTCAAGAGGCAGGTCAGGTGGTCTGGTATTCCCATCTCTTTCAGAATTTTCCATTTTCCTATTTGGAACCAGTCTGTTGTTCCATGTCCAGTTCTAACTGTTGCTTCCTGACCTGCATACAGATTTCTCAAGAGGCAGGTCAGGTGGTCTGGTATTCCCATCTCTTTCAGAATTTTCCACAGTTTACTGTGATCCACACAGTCAAAGGCTTTGGCATAGTCAATAAAGCAGAAGTAGATGTTTTTCTGGAACTCTCTTGCTTTTTCCATGATCCAGCGGATGTTGGCAATTTGATCTCTGGTTCCTCTGCCTTTTCTAAAACCAGCTTGAACATCTGGGAGTTCACAGTTCCTGCATTCCTGAAGCCTGGCTTGGACTCAGTCATGTCCAACTCTTTGTAACCCCGGGACTGTAGCCTGCCAGTCTCCTCTGTCTGTGGAATTTTCCAGGCAAGGGTACCAGAGCAGGTTGCCATTTCCTCCTCCAGCAGATCTTCCCCACCCAGGGATTGAACCTGCATCTTCTGTTTGCAGGCAGATTCTTTACCAGTGCCACCTGGGAAGCCCTGATAACCTTATAGCATAGAGGAGAGAGTAAGCTAAGTGAATAGTTTTTAGTCATCCCATGTTAGCTTCTAGTAATTCTTCACTTCCTTTCAAAATGGTCATGAACAACTTTTCTAACACTATGTTGAAAGAGTAACAAATCTTATTTACCTGTTTGTAGTTTCTAGAAACATTTTCTCCATGTAAAAATGGGCCACCTGCCAGGCTTTCATGTTCTAAGATTTCTTCCATTCACCCTCATTTCTTAAAGAATTTGCACTGTGAGTTCTTTTTAAGAGTTTAAACCTGGAATACTTGGAAATAGAAGATGTGGCTCTAGTACAGTTGAACAATGGGCATAATTACTTTGACTAATAATCAATCTATTCTGTACAATAGACATAATCATCTTTCTGATAAGAACTAGTATGTGGGAAAGTATTATATAAATTATAAATTGTGTATAGTGCTGTTGACAATGTTTGAAAAAAATTATAACATCAGTGTCCTAGCAATGTAAAACTCATTTTGTGTGTGATGCTTTCTTACTTTAATATCCTCTGTCCTAGTTCTGATACCCCCTGGAGCCTTTATGCCACATTCTCTCCAAAGGCCAAGGAAGAAATGCTACTTATCTTGCCATGAACGCCCCTTAGAACAAAGATTGGCAAACTATTACACATGGACAAATCTGGTCCACTGCCTGTTTTTGTAAATAAATTTTTGGGGGGACAGCCCGATGAATTCACTTCCACGTTGTCTGTGACTAGTTTTGTGCTACAGTGGCAAAGTTGAGTAGTTGCTACAGAGACATATAGAATATAAAAACAGAAGATATTTACTGTATGGCCTTTTCCAGAAAAAGTTTGCTGACCCCTGCCTTAGACTATAAGCTTTAGAAAAAGGGGGAATTTGTAGATATGTAATTTCTGCACTCAATTCCTAATTTAGCTCTGTGCTTGATTAGATAGAAAGTAAATCTATTTGTAAATTATTCCTTTAACAGGATTTCTCACCTGTTAAATGAAATATTATTCTAAAATAGTCCAAAATGATTTGATAAAGCTGGATTAGGATATTTAGCTAGAAAATCTTGTTGATTTCAAATATTATTGATTAAAAAAAAAATCAACATGAAAAGAGAATCCATGTTTCTGCTTGATTTTCAACCTTAATAAGTTCCAGATAAATGAAAACATATTTATTAAATAAAAACATATCTTTAATGATAATTTAATATTCATGTCAAACTGAGCATCAAATCACATTGTCTAGCAAAGTAAATATTAGTGGAAATAATAAAGCAGGTTAGGCTGAATCCCAGCTTTAACTTAAGACATGTTCTGGCTTTCCTTTTAAAATAATTTTCCTAGCTAATGTGTTTTCATAACAGTTGAAGGTTCTAAAATTTAAGTGCAGAGAAAAAGTTATCGGAAAGTAAGAGTCTCAAGAGTCAAAGTTTAAAACCACTTTGTTTTCTGGGCCTTTTTCAATAAAGAATTTCAGGACCAAGTACATGTTATCCTGTACGACAGTCTGTTAATTGTTTCCAAGAGAATAATAAGAAGCTGTCCTTGAAAAGAATGGCTGGCAATGGAATTAACTCTAGAGATTTTCAGATAGCATTTGCCAAGAAGCAAGGTCAGTCTGATAAAATGTCAAACACATCCTTTATTAACCTGAATAAATAAAATATACCTATAAATTATGAAGTGCATGGTGGCTGAGTAGCCAGACTACTGTTTTTAAATGTTCTCATTAGCATTTCATGACTATAATAAATGCCTTTCAATTTTGTGCTTCTCTGAAAGGATATTTTAAATTTCATATTGCATGGAAGAGAATAGCTATGAAATCTTGAGTTTTACTCAGATAAACAATTAAATCATGGATTGGAGTCTTTTATAGTATGCATGACTATTCCAAAATGGTTATTGCTGTAGTTTGTAGTATCTGTAATTGGCCTAAAAACAATAAATTTGTTCCAGCAAAGTAACTCCAAAGTTTTCAAAGTGATATTTTGAAAGCCAGTGCCTATCTATTTAATACATATTAGTAGAACATAAATAGGGGAAAATGATATCCTTTCTCAATACTAAAACTCACAAGTCATTTTTTTATTTTATTTATTTTTTACCTTTAACCTAACGGTAACCAGATGCTTGACCCAATTTTAAATAAATTCCTCAACCCCACAATGCAATAAACGTTTGCATACATGCTCAGTCATGTCCAACTCTTTGCAACCCTATGTTCTGTAGCCCACAAGGCTCCTCTGTCCATGGGATTCTCCAGGCAAAAATACTGGAGTGAGTTGTCACATGCCCTCCTCCAGGTGATATTCCCCACCCAGAACATCACCACCTAGGCAACCCCACAATAAATGTTTAATATTTAACAAATCTTTATTTTCCTTCAATAAGTTTAATAAATGAAACTTAGTTTTGATAGATAACACTGTATAGTGTCAGAAATAGGAGATCAGGGCCACTCTTTTTCAGGAAAGTTTGAACTTTGGTCTCTGTATCAGTCGGTGTTCTCCAGAGAAACAGAATCAGTAGGAACTGGCTTATGAAAATCGTTAGGCCTCACAAATTGGAAATTAATAGGGCAGTTGGGCAGGCTGCAAACTCTGGGACAGGAGCTAATGCTTCAGTATTGAGGCAGAATATCTTCAGAGAAACCTCAGTTTTGCTCTTAAAGCCCTTCAGCTAATTGGATGAGGTCCACACTAATTATTAAGGATTATCTCCTTAAAGTCAGCTGATTACAGATGTTAATCCCATCTACAAAATATCTTCACCGTAATGCCAAGATTACTGTTTAATAGAATAGCTGAGTACTATAGACGAAAGTGAAAGAGGAGAGAGAAAAAGTTGGCTTAAACCTCAACATTCAGAAAACGAAGATCATGGCATCTGGTCCCATCACTTCATGGGAAATAGATGGGAAAACAGTGGAAACAGTGTAAGACTTTATTTTTGGGGGCTCCAAAATCACTGCTGATGGTGACTGCAGCCATGAAATTAGAAGACGCTTACTCCTTGGAAGAAAAGTTATGTCCAACCTAGATAGCATTTTCAACAGCAGAGAGACATTACTTTGCCGACTAAGGTCCATCTAGTCAAGGCTATGGTTTTTCCTGTGGTCATGTATGGATGTGAGAGTTGGACTGTGAAGAAGGCTGAGTGCCAAAGAATTGATGCTTTTGAACTGTGGTGTTGGAGAAGACTCTTGAGAGTCCCTTGGACTGCAAGGAGATCAACCCTGGGATTTCTCTGGAAGGAATGATGCTAAAGCTGAAACTCCAGTACTTTGGCCACCTTCTGCTGTAGATAAACCCCTGGTATAAATAGGAATGAAATGGCATTCGGCTCTAGTTTAGAAATAAGTTATAAATGTCCGGAAAGTTTGGATGGATTTAAACGCTAGAGGGCACAAAAGGATATTTTTAAGTCAAGGACCTTTTGTAAACAAAACTCTACGGTTATGAAAAACTGCCTCAAGTCAAGTGCTGTGACCTCAATGTGCATAATTTGTCAGAAATGTTGGCCTGCAGTTCCAGTGACCTCACCAGCCACAAGAACTTGAAGTGGTTGACCAACTCTATGCTGCTGTAATAATAGCCATATGTCCTCTTTTTTTTTTTTTTTGCCAGCTTGCTTTTAGACTTTTCATAAAATGTGGCCAAAATTAAGGATTAATATTTTCCATTTTATAAAAGAAAAATCATGTTTTGATTGTACTGATAGCCTAGTCACAGTGTCACTAAAACTAATCATCAGAGCCTCCTTATGAAAATAAAATCTTTCACATCTATGTTTGAATAGTGATCTCTTCTTTAATTTGTATTCCTTAAGACCATGTAGATCTAGCTCCATAACCAAAGGTGAGGAGTTTGGGCAATTGTTGAAATATTTGAATGACCAGCTTTTACTTGTCTAAACTAGTGGAGCAGTCAGCCAACCTCAGTGCACTAGATGTTGTTTCTCTCCTAGTACCAAACCTGTCCTTGAGGAACAGTAGTGCTGTGAAATCAGCTAATTAATGGTACTTACATGATGACAGCATGGAACACTGAAAAATCTCTAAATGCAGTATTTTCAGGGAGTCTATAATTTTGTATCATTGCCCTGCTCCCCAAGATAACCATCTCTCACCCTGCTTTGCTGAGATAATTAATTTCCTCATAAATGAGGAAAAGATCATGGGTTTCCTCATAAATGAAGATGAAGGTAATATTTATTATTGCCCATACTATACTTGTTTTCCACTCTAGAGTCAGGAAAAAAAGAGGATGTTTGTTCTTACTTTATTCTGAAGCTAAAATTCTAGCTAAACTTTCAAATTTGCAGCCTCTGATCCTTTTCTAATACCTTTTATTTATTTATTTTTATTGTATTGGTTTTGCCATATATCAACATGAATCCGCCACGGGTGTACACGTGTTCCCAATCCTGAACCCCCCTCCCACCTCCCTCCCCTTACCATCCCTTTGAGTCATCCCAGTTTTTTCCTCATCTTTTCCTCTGGGATCGCTTCTTCTTTTGGTTACTTTTTTATGTATTTCCTGCCTTTCACCTCCAGACTTCTTAGTAGTAGGTAGACAAGCACTATATCCATTTTCTCACTACTCCCTCTCTCTCCAGTTTCCGGTATTATTTTTTTTACCCTCAAAAACCTACTGAAACAAAACTTGGAAGTGTCTCTGGGGTTCACCCACTTGGTGAAACCAATGGCCAATCTGCACTC
Organism: Cephalophus harveyi; assembly: GCA_006410635.1. Taxonomy (NCBI): domain Eukaryota; kingdom Metazoa; phylum Chordata; class Mammalia; order Artiodactyla; family Bovidae; genus Cephalophus; species Cephalophus harveyi. The sequence continues at coordinate 370,450 of SJYT01014606.1, read as the reverse complement.
TTCCTTCCTCCTTCACTGATTTCTCCTCCCTGGACATCCCCCTCCCAGCTAATACCCATTTCCCAAAACTTGTTGCACCTTTCAACAGCTCTTCTTTGGCTAGCTCATGCTTTCTTAAAATGTTGCATGACTCCTAATTTCTATATTCAACAAATGTTCCTGAGCTTTTACTCTGTGCCTTTGCTATACTAGATGCCAACTAGGTAAATGAGAAATAAGGATAGCTATTTTCTGTAGCACTCCGAAGAAAAGGGCTAAACAGTTTATGTTTTTTATTTGTTTGTTTTGTAATGTGCTTTTAAGAGCACTGGCTATTTTTAATATTTCACTGAAATACTGAAAAGGAATCATATATTTATCCATGATAAATATCGACTAGTTTTCTTCATTAGTTTAAGTTGCAGGTCATAATGTTTCGAGGTTAGGGACTGTATCTTACTCTTTGTGTCTTCTGGTCCCTTCCCAGTGTGCATGGTAGGGACCCTATAAATATCTATTGAATAAATATTAAGACATCAGAATTATTGTATTATGAGTGAAAATATATCAACCAAATGTGAGTTACTTTGATTAGTAGTTAGTGAAAATACAACTCATTCATTACTTCTCAATAAAAAGTTGAGATTGAAAAATCATTTTAAAACAGTCCATAGAGAAATAACAAAAGAATCTGAGTGAAAGTGTAGAACCTAGATCTCTATATTCATCACTCCAAATTTAGTATTTCCAGTCTCTCACTTCTGTGTTTGCAAGTCCCTTTCACAAAGTCCCTTTCAATTTACCAAGAACAAGTCAGTATTTATATTCTTCCTACCATTAATTTTCACCCACACTAATAATATGATCATTTTCACAGATAAGAAAGTTAGCATGTTTCTTGATATTGAAAATAAAGATGTTATTGTGTATTTTGTATACATAGAATATACAGGGTAGGTTGTAACTACAGATATCTTTTGCATATATTGATTGATTCAATCAACCATAGTAAGTTTGCAATTAAAAATAGTACTAAAATAGTATTAGTGTGTCTTTTCTGTTTCGGTTCAGCTCAGTCATGTCCGACTCTTTGTGACCCCATGAATCCCAGCACGCCAGGCCTCCCTGTTCATTCTCGGAGTTCACTCAGACTCACGTCCATCGAGACTGTGATGCCATCCAGCCATCTCATATAAAGATTTTAAATTATCAGTTTAAAAGGAAAAATTTCTGAGAAAAATTCAGCTGAACAAAGAAAAATATTTAAGTTAAATGAAAAAGATGCTGAAGTTTATTTTAGTTTTGTTTTTGCAAAAAAAACCCACAAAATTCTGCCTCAATTCTAATGCTTTCTCCACAATACAGGTAGATGCCTTGTCAGATTTAAAATGATAATTGTATGTTTACTAAGTTTGAATAAATTTCAGAACCTGCAATCATATCTATATGGAAAAAAAAGAAACTAAGACAAAAATTAGATAAAGATATTTCATGGCAGAAAATATTTGAGATAGTTCCAATTTCCTGTCCTTTCAGAGCTAAATCTGACTCAAGTATTTTATGCTGAAGGAATCATTGAAAAATTGTCTGGCAAACTTTTGATGTACTAATAAATATTTATAATCTGCTGACTGTATTTTTATATTGTTTATTGACTAAGTCCTTAGTTCTCTTGCTTCTATAGGCCAGTAATTAGGAATGTGAAATGTGACATTATGCTTTCTCTGAAGCCTGGCTTGGAGGATTTTGAGCATTACTTTACTAGCATGTGAGATGAGTGCAGTTGTGCAGTAGTTGGAGCATTCTCTGTGCTAATTTCATGAGTAGAATTCATAATGGAAGAGGTAACAGTCACATCATGATTATTGTTTATGTAGAAAAGTTAGCATGTCTGTGCAACTAATATTGGAAATAGAGAATGCAAGGAAAAGATATTACCCCACTGTTTTAAATGTTCTAGAAACTGACTCCTTTTAGAATTAGCTAATGAGCTAATTGGCCTTCCATATTTGAATCCATTTAGAATATCCACTCTGATTTCAGTTAAATGGGATATGCAACCTGTTTCTAATGATTCTTCTGCCTTCTAGAATTCATGAAAGCCAGATTTTCAAAGTTTAAATGTTTTACAATATACCTTAAATTAATGTTCATTGTTTTTTGTTGTTGTTGAACTTGCTAAATGTTTATGACCTCAAAGTTGCATCCTCAGGGATCTTCTCTGGTAGCTTGTGATTTTCTCTGTTTTGATTTGCTTCCTTTAACACTTGGGCAAGCTGACAAGTTTATTTAAATATAGATATTTCTATTACTGGGTGATTTCTTTGTATGGGCTATAACCTGTGAGTAAAAACAAGATTGTTACCTCACAGTAAAATATCATGCAAGTTTCCATTATGCCAAAATACCTATTCAATTCAGGTGGTCAAAAATGGAAGTTAGGGTAAATAAAATTTCAAATGATAAATTATAGTCTGTGTCTTAAAAAGTTCCAAGTAAATAAATGAAATGAATCTTGAAATTTCATGAACTTATATAACCAAACATCCATGTAGTTAGAAGACAAGCCTAAAAATAACCCCAAACACACTAGAGATAAGACAACTCTGCTACTCTGTAAATATAAGACTTGACTTCTTTAAGTCACTTCTGTAAAATGGGACAGTTTATTCTCCATCAGATTATTTTAAGGACTAAAAAGGTTCAGTCTCTAAAGTGCTTGGCAGGGTTCTTGGCATACAGTTTTACCCTCTTAGCACATAAATAATACCTATTGCTGTGAGTTCCAAAGGGCTTCCCTGGTGGTTCAGCAGGGCTTCTGTGGTGGCTCAACAGTAAAGAATCTGCCTACAGTGCAGGAGGCCCGGGTTCAGTCCTTGGGTTGGGAAGATCCTCTGGAGAAGGAAATGGCAACCCACTCCTGTATTCTTGCCTGGAGAATCCCATGGACGGAGGAGCCTGAAGACCACAGTGCGCGGGATTGCAAGAGTCAGACACAACCACCACCAGTGTGGCCTCCAATAGTGTTTTCTATTCAGTGGAAAAGATTTAATGGACTGTTTCGCATTATCTAAACCAGAAAAAAACAAGAAACTCTCTAAAACTTTCACTTTCTTTTTTTTTACTTTTTATTTTGTATTGGGGTATAGCTGATTAACAAACAATGTTGTGATAGTTTCAGGCAAACAGTGAAGGGACTCAGCCATACATATACATGTATCCTTTCTCTCTCAAAACCCCCTCCATCCAGGCTGGCACATGACATTGAGCAGACTTCCATGTGCTATACAGTAGGTCCTTGTTGGTTATCCATTTTTAATATAGCAGTGTGCACATGCCCATCCCAAACTTCCTAACTGTTTCTTCCTTCCATCATTCCCTTCTACCCTAGCAACCATAAGCTTGTTCTTAAAGTCTATAAGTCTGTTTTGTAAGCAAGTTCATTTGTATCATTTCTTTCTAGATTTCATGCACAAGGGATGTCATAAGATATTTCTCCTCTGTCTGACTTAACTTTACTCACTATGACACTCTCTACATTCATCTATGTTGCTGCAAATAGCATTATTTCATTCTTTTTATGACTGAGTAATATTCCATTGAATATATGTACCACATCTTCTTTATCCATTCCTCTGTCCATGGATATTTATGTTGCTTCCATGTATTAGCTGTTGTAAACAGTGCTTAACGGAGAAGGCAATAGCACCCCACTCCAATACTCTTGCCTGGAAAATCCCATGGATGGAGGAGCCTGGAAGGCTGTAGTCCATGGGGTCACTAAGAGTCAGACATGACTGAGCGACTTCACTTTCACTTTTCACTTTGATGCATTGGAGAAGGAGATGGCAACCCACTCCAGTGTTCTTGCCTGGAGAATCCCAGGGACGTGGGAGCCTGGTGGGCTGCCGTCTATGGGGTCGCACAGAGTCGGACACTACTGAAGCGACTTAGCAGTAGCAAACAGTGCTTCAGTGAACGTTGGTGTGCATATTTCTTTTCAGATCATGCTTTTCTTCAGATATATGCCCAGGAGTGGAGTAGCTCTATTTTTAGTTTTTTAAGAACCCACTTAAACTATTCTCCATAATGGCTGTATTAGTTTACATTCCTACCAACAGTGTAGGAGGATCCTCTTCTCTCCACACTCTTTCCAGCATTTATTCTTTGTGAATTTTTTGATGACAACTATTCTGACTGGTGTGAGGTGATTTTGACTTTCATTTCTCTAATAATTAGTGATGTTGAACATCTTTTCATGCACCTATTGGCCATCAGTGTCTTCTTTGGAGAAACATCTGTATAGCTCCACTGCCCATTTTTTGAGTGAGTTGTTTGTTTTGATGCTGTTAAGCATCATGAGTGATGGTAAATTTTGGAGACTAATCCCTTATTGGTCACAGTATTTGCAAGTATTTTCTCCCAATCTGTAGGTTGTATTTTTGTTTTGTTTATTGTTTCCTTCTCTGTGCAGATGCTTTTAAGTAGGTCCCATTTATTTGTTTTTATTTCCATTATTCTGAGAGACAGATTGAAAAAGATATTGCTGCAATTTATGTCAGAAAGTTTTCTGCCTATGTTTTCCTCTAGGAGTTTTACAGTTTCTGGTGTCACATTCAGCCCTTTAATGCATTTTAAACTTATTTTTGAGTATGAAGTTAAAGAATGACCTAATTTCTTTCTTTCTTTCTTTCTTTTTTTTACACATAACTGTCCAGTTTTTCCAGCATCATTTATTGAAGAGACTGTCTTTCCAACATTGTGTAGACATGCCACCTTTGTTGTAGATTAATTATCCTTAGGTACCTGGGCTTATTTCTGTGTTTTCTATTCTATTCCATTGATCTGTATTTCTGTTTTTGTGCTGGTGCCATACTGATTGGATGACTGTAGCTTTGTAGTATAGTTTGAAGTCAGGGAGCCTGATTCCAGCTCCATTTTTCTTTCTCAAGATTGCTTTGGCTATTTGGGCTCTTTTGTATTTCCCTACAGATTTTAATTTTGTTTTTGTTCTAGTTCTGTGATAAAAGCAAAATTCTGGCAATTTGATAAGGATTGCATTGAATCTGTAGATTGCCTTAGGTAGTATTGTCATTTTGCCAATATTGATTTTTCCAATCCACCAACATGGCATATCTTTCCATTTGTTTTATGTCTTCTTCAGTTTCTTTCATCAGCACTTTATAGTTTTCAGCATACAGGTCTTTTGTTTCCTTAGGTAGGTTTACTCCTAGGTATTTTATTCTTTTTGATGCAATAGTAAATAGAATTGTTTGTTGAATGTCTCTTTCTCATCTTTCATTGTTAGTGTATAGTAATGCAACAGATTTCTGTTCATTAATTTTGTAACTGCAGTTACCAAATTCATTGATGAGATCTAGTATAAAACTTGCACTTTGAATTGATTTACCTGGAACTATATCATTAAGGTTCTTGCCTTTTACTGTGATTTGGAGAACCTGAAAAAATAAAGTACAAGTACTATAATTATAAAATCATTACTAGATTTAGGTTTAGTTTTAAAAAGCAAGAGTTGTTCATTGTTTCTGACTCTGTCATTAAGTAAATCTGATTGGAATGTAAACCGTAACCCTTAAATAAGCAAATTAACATATATACATGTGGATATATTTACATACATTTTCATGTAGGTATATAGTCTTTGGTGGTAGAAGAGGGAGTGGACAACTTAAAATCTTTGATGATAATTCTCTAGTAACGTATTCCAGCTGATTTCAGTATGGTATAAAATTTTTAATATGAGGAACAGCAGGAGATTAGATTGTTTTTTCTGTGCCAGTTGTCTGTAGTATCTAATAGAATAATCTCCCATTGTCTGCAGAAAAGTTGCTGCATATTTTCCTGAAACTTCTAGCCTAGTAATATCAATCATCCTCCAAAGAATTATTGTACAGTGTTAATCATAGATAGGGTAGTGGCAGAGTATACCCCCTTTGGAGGAAGTTCTGGGTGTCTGATACATATTGATTTCCCTTTCTCTGCAAGTAAACCAAAGACTTTCTCTAGATTCCAAAATTTCAGTGCAGCCAGGACAAAATTTTTTTTCTCTCCTTTTGCCATGTGTTTGTGGGAATTTTAATTGGAAATCTTTGGTGTATATGGCCCAATGAGCAGACTGACTTCTTGATACTTGTATAAAATATTGGTCTTTCAGAAACTGAAATTGGAAATAAAAGCAGCCAAGTTTGAATGATCAAAATCTGTCAGTGAAGAGTTACATTTGCCAAGCCTGTTTCCCTCTTAACAAGTTAGAAGGGCTCTCTCATCAAACCTTGGACCAGTGTGTGCAATATACAGACACATTTTTAGCATGGAACATTTGTTCTTTCTGCCGGCCATTTGATGAAGCTCAGCAGCTTAATGCTGCACCAGTTCAGAAATCCATATGGGAGAAAGATCCTGGCACCCCTTGTTTCAGTAAGGCAGCAGGGGCTCTGTAATTTTTCACAAGAAGGGAGTAGAGAAGTAGATCAGCATAACCTGATATGTTACACTACCAGTTAAGGATTGTTGATTGGCTTGCACTAGCCAGAACACTTTCCAAAAATATCACTCAGGGCAACAGCCATCCAGGGTTGAGAGCTCCCTTGGCCAAGTGGCCCCAATAACAGACCTACTCCCATCCCCAGTCTGGATCCTCAACACCAGCCCCAGCTCATGTTAGAGCAAATGGTATGTATTTTTCAAAAGCAATTCAAGGAAATAACTTCACTGAATGTTATCTGGAGCCTTGAAAAAAAAAGAGGGTTTTTTTTTTCCCCCCTTTTCTATATCGATTTCACAGTATCAAAAACAAATTCTTCTTTCCTCTGACTGAAAAATCACTTCTACCTGTCTTAAAAGTGCATGTAGGTGTGTAGATCCGGAGAAGGCAATGGCAACCCACTCCAGTACTCTTGCCTGGAAAATCCCATGGATGGAGGAGCCTGGTAGGCTGCAGTCCATGGGGTCGCTAAGAGTCAGGCACAACTGAGCGACTTCACTTTCACTTTTCACTTTCCGGCATTGGAGAAGGAAATGGCAACCCACTCCAGTGTTCTTGCCTGGAGAATCCCAGGGACGGGGGAGCCTGGTGGGCTGCCGTCTATGGGGTCACACAGAGTCGGACATGACTGAAGTGACTTAGCAGCAGCAGCAGGTATGTAGATCAGATAGCAAACACACAGAGTTACACACACTTTCCCACATTTGGCAGGAGCCCACTGTTGAAACACAGTGGGTGCTCTAGTCCTCTTCATTCTCTCTTGTTCCTTCTCCTTCTGTTATTTAGTTTTCTTGCTCAATCAGGATGGCTGACAATCGACAGCTGCAGGTAGAGTAGAATAAACTGCTGGAAAGCATGCCCGTGCCCAGTTCCTGGCTCCACCTCGGCCAGCTGTCCCCCCATCATTTCAGAGGAGGTTTTACAGCTACTCTATACACTGTTGGAGTTAGTTCAGAGGATGGCACTGGGTCATGCTGGCCCCTAGGAGTCATTTATGCTAAAAAGAATCGTTCTTGTTCAGGAATACAGTTAATGCTGTTTAAAAATAAACGTGCACACCACTCTCTGTTCGTGTTAAATGGCGACTGTTTCCAATAAGATACTTCTGTAGCTTGGGTTTCGTGGCGAGTTGTGAGTAGCTGAACGTATTTCTGTCATTCATCTGCTCACATGTGTGTCCATACACACAGGAAAACTCTGGAATGCATTTCTGTCTCACTCTCATAAACTTTCATGTCCTACAAAGGTTTTAAGATATTTTAAAAATTATTTTGTTTTTATTTTCGTCTAGTGAAATCATAAGGTCTCTTCAAATTCAGGAACCTATTTTCATTTTATAGAGTCCTTCTGATGACATATTTGTCTCTTTTTCTTGTCACTGTTTAAAATTCTTTGCATTCTTTTAAGGAAATAGATTCACTGACCCTTTTATGCTATTGAATTCCTAAAGTGAACCAGCTATTTAGAAAGCATCTACTCTTTGGAGCTTTGCAAAAAATTTTAGGAAAAAAGTTTTAAAAAACAGTCTTTTCTGCTTTCTTTTTGTGGCTTTACTTATAGTTTTAATCTAAAGTGTTGTTTCATCTCTGCCAGATCAGCACATAATCAGTGCCTTTAGATTCTCTCAGAATGTATTTCTTTCTTCCTCCTTTCCAACAAAGTAAAATGCAAGTATTTAAATATATCTTACCACTCCCTGCTAAACACAAAAGAAATGTAAATATACCGTCAAGCTGATCCACATCTGCCAGAGAGTAATTGTTGGATGCGTGCTGATTAAACATAATTTTTTTAACCAAGCTTTTAATTAGGCATCTGCACCAGGTCACACAGATGCAATTATAAAATATGATTAAGAAAGCTTTCATTCTTTTGAGAAATAAGGGGCCATGCTTGGTATATTTTTGCCTGTAGATAAAATGTTAGCATCACTAGCTGCTTTTCCAAAATCAAAGATCCTTGGGGTAAGCCCACAAAGGCTGGTCACTGACCTGTTTAACTGCACCACTGAAATTTCCCAATGCCTTCTATGAGTGAAGTAGGAGAGCTTTTCACATTCTCATCAGATGTAGGAACTTTTAAAACTGCACCTTAGAAACTACCTTTCCTGACTTTTCCATGCATTAAAAGAAGCCAGATTAAACACAGTTAAATTTTTTGCCCCAAATCACACCACTATTGAAGTAACTTATACTATAGCTTATGATGGCTACAGTTCTGTTTCAGTGCCCTGTCACCCTCCACCTCTAAAGAGTCCTCTTGCAAACAGATTATTTTGGAGCACGGCAGAAAGTGGACTGGGATATTGGAGCAGATTCCCCCATTGCAATTATTTGCTTCACTGCTTCCCTCTATTAACTTGGCTAATCAAAAGAATATTGTAGTTCATATCTCAATTTTCATATTTAGGAATTAAAGATATTTTACCCAACATGCCAGCTGATACAATTGGAGGACAATTGGACTTTGTCCCCAAGTCAAAATATGTCCTGGTCTCTTTGAAATTCTTAACATTTGAGTTAAAGCTTGGGTTCAACTCCTGAATCTCAACCTAACTACCAAGATTCAGTTCTCCTAGGCTCAGTTTCCACATGTATGAAGTCCAATGGTAATAATCTCAGAGGAATTTTTAAGGATTAGGTAAAACAGAATTTGCAAATGCCAGATAAGTATTAAATATATTAAAATGGTAGTCACTATATTCAGAGAAACTCTGCTGCTGCTGCTGCTGCTAAGTCGCTTTAGTCGTGTCCGACTCTGTGCGACCCCATAGGCGGCAGCCCACCAGGCTCCCCCATCCCTGGGGTTCTCCAGGCAAGAACACTGGAGTGGGTTGCCATTTCCTTCTCCAGTGCATGAAGGTGAAAAGAAAAAGTGAAGTCACTCAGTCATGTCTGACTGTTAGCAACCCCATGGACTGTATGTAGCCTACCAGGCTCCTCTGTCCATGGGATTTTCCAGGCAAGAGTACTGGAGTGGGGTGCCATTGCCTTCTCCGAGAGAAACTCTAGGTGGGGTTAATGTGGTTAGAGAAGTTGAAGAATTAAGGTGTCATGAAGGGTAACACACAGGAAGAGGTAATAACACTGAGCTATGCGGTAGTCAGAGGTGGTCAGAAAGATGATCAGAAAGGTTAAGTTAGTCTGAAAGGGTGACTAGGAGTTTATTAGTGAGGACAAAGCGTGAGAAATGGGAGGATAGGAAAACATAGCATGTGTAGGACATAGGCCTGAGCTTACCCCAACTAAAGCACAGAGTGGGTTAGGAAAAGGCAGGAGATAGTAAAAATGTAGACTGAGAGCCTTGTTTGCTGAACTAGAGAACTTGGACTCTGCTCTCTTTCAATCAGGCATTGAAAGGACATTAAGTAGAAAGGACATCAGAGAGTATGGTATGAAAATGAGTTGACAGGGAGGCAGACAGAAGGCAGTGCCAGGGCTTTCGAGTCCCTGAGACTAATACCCTTGACCTGTAGAGTATTTATACTCTTCTGGTTCCTGAGACAGTTTGATCAGAAGAGGGGGCTGATTAGCTATCCCTTGTAATCCTAGTCATAAGGGATGAAATTATAGAACCCCATAATTCCACAGATTCGGAGTCATTCCATTTGCCAGGCACTCCTCTTTCCCTCCTTCCCTTCTACGATATGAAGAAAACCAGCTAACAGACTGTTGCAGAAATCCATATAATAGGCAAGTTCCCAACCTCTGTGGTGGAACAATTGCAGAGACCGCTAAGAGGTAGACCCCAAGGGACTTAGAGATCATCCAGTTCAGCCTTCTCTGTTTATGCCATAGTCCCTGACTCATGGTGGCTATTGAGTATAATAAATACTTGCTGCATAAATTAATAATGAGGGATAAGACCCAGAGACTGATACCACAAATTATTGGCATACCTGACATAAGAATGTAAACTTTCTGACTCCTAAATCAGTGCTCTTTCCATTGTGGCATACTTGGTGTTTTAAAGTAAAAAGAGAGAGGGAGATTTAAAACACCTTATTTTATTGCTATAGATCAATTCACCTCATTTTCATTCACAATGTCATTTATAAGGTAGCACATAAGAATTAACAAATTCAGATTCTTCTGATGAAGGCTTTTGTCCTGTCTCTTATACCTTCCATAACTTAAGTATTTGCATTTCTGCACAATTTGGTGGTGTCTGCAATAATGCTGTCTACAAGACAGAAGTTTAAATAGACAATGGTTAGTTCCGGTACATCTAAGATGGAATCTCCTCCAATTCGTGGCTGTTTTTATAACTAGTACCCTAAAGAGACCATTTAGGAATTCTAGAAACCATTTTAAATTATTCTGAAACAATGATGCTTCCATGAGAATGGAAATTGAGGAAATGTGATCTTTAGCAAAAAAAATTAGATTTAGGTGTAAGGAAAAACTTTGGGGCAATAAGAGGCATAGAACTCTGTAACAGATTCATCTGGAAAACTGAGAAAGGCAAGAGATCATTTATTTGGTGGATACTTATCATCAGACCTTTTCACTTTGTGACATAGTTGAGAATATGTCAAGACCCTGAAGTGTGGGTGTTCCAAGTCCCACCTACCACCACCACAGCTGCAGCGTCACAGGCCTTCTGACCTTTCTTCCCTAACTACACTGTACCTGCATTCTAGAAGGAAATGAGGAATCTCAGGATGCTTTCATGAGGCACTGGTCTTCCTTGTTGTGAAATCATATTCAGCTACAAAGATGAACTTTATCTGTCCTCTCAGATTCCTCCAAGCAAACTGCCAAATAAATTGATAAAATCCAGCAGTTTCTTTTTAAAGATTTGAACTATTTATTCTTTCTCCCTTCTTAAGATATTCTTAATTTCCAATCTTTATCAGTCATTTGTTTAAAATTTTTAATATGTATATTTATATATGTGGTATCATGGTAATTTACAGAACACTTTCACAGACATCTCTTTGCTATAAGGTAGGTAGAACAGCTATTGTTCTCCCACTTGGTAGATGAGGAAACTGATGAATTACTTCTTCAAAGAGCAACCCAGAGACCTGGCTTCAATTCTGTTTGTCTATCTGACATACCACCGTACTTCCCTTAAGGGAATACATTTTATTAAGAACAGTTATTTTCAATTTAATTAAAGTGGTGAGTAGCAGACTCCCACAAATACATGTCAAAATTTATTATCTTTGTGGGAGTTGTAGAACAGAGGGAAAATGAATATTCAATATTACAATAAAATTATCTAGTATAATACAATTATATATTATTATAAAAACAGAAACCAAAATAAGCTTCAGAAAGGAGAAAAATTAGTCAAATTGTATTAACTGGAAAGAAAACCAAGAAACAGTAATTTTTCAATGTAGATTACATGTAATTGGTGGGACTGGAGTAGTCAGTGAGAATTATTTTTCTTTTAACAAAAATCTATATGACTTGGCTTCCCTGATAGCTCAGGTGGTAAAGAATCCACCTGCAATATGGGAGACCCTGGTTCGATTACTGGGTCAGGAAGATACCCTGGAGAAGGGAAAGGCTACCCACTCCAGTATTCTGGCCTGGAGAATTCCACGGACTGTATAGTCCATGGGGTCACAAAGAATCATACACAAATGAGCTACTTTCACTTTCTTTTTTCATATGACTTGGCAAAACAAGTTAGAAATGCTTAAAGGCAATGAATGAATGAAATCCATTCCAGTTTTTTTCTAAGTCTGTCTATCCCTTATTCTTATTGAATACCTAAAGAGTTCTCAGTATAGTAATGATACTCTGTATATTTTATGGAAAAAAACTTGGAACAGGTAGAAAACTCTCACAAAGGAATAAAATCTAAGAAGAGTTTGTAGTCACAGGACCAATCTTTGTAGAAATAATGAATGATTTCTCTGAAAAAGTCAGGAAAAAAATGAATTATCTGGATGAAATTATACCAAGAAAAGACATGCACTTAGGGGTAGAAGAATAGCAGGATTCAACTAAAACACAAATTATCAAGTTATGAATTGTGAACAGTAACGATCCCAGCTTGCCAAGAAAGGTAATTCACTGGGGAGGTGAATACAAAAATAAATAAACAGTGGGTCTGAAGATTGAGTAATTTGAAGTTAATAGAAGAGACTGTAGGATGAGAATGGAGTGTGAAGTGAATCATTCTAGTCTGGTCCAAGGTGGTGGTTAAGGGAGATAGACACCAGGTGGTAAGTGAGAGCAGCTGAAAAGGAATATTCTTTAGCCACAGTGACTCAAAGAATGTGGGAGCAGAGAAAAAAGGTATAAAAATATCTCCAGTTTAAGCAGTGCGTTACACACAGTGCTCTATTTTATCCAAAATAATGAAGTACCCAAGAGATTGCCAATATTGTATTTTGATTTCCATGACTAAGAAAGAAACCAATTATCTTAGAACATTTTCTCATAGAGGCCAGCAGTTTAAACTTCCCGCTTCATCAGCCTCATTCTTTCACTTTGAAATCCCATAACTGGGAATCAGGACATTATGAGACCAGTCCTGTTGGGGACACCAAGCTCATTAGTCACACCAAATTCGACCGACGAACCTGAAGGCAATAACCCTGAAACCATCTGGCCTCAATAGGGCCTGAAGCGAATGGCCACATAGAAAACAGTTAACCTCGCAGGCAATATGGCGATAAAAATGTGTGCTCGGCTCTCAAAAGAAATACATCATCATATTTTTATGGAGAACTTTCCTTTGGTAAAATTAAAAGTATTTTCACAAGCATGATCTCATTCTCACAGTAGTCCTGTGAAAGAGGAAATGAAGGAGATATTTTAATTCTCATTTTATAAAAGAATAAATTGAGAGATGGAGCAAGCAAGTGACTCTTTTTCAATTCTCCCATTTAAGTAGGCCAACAGGGTTAGATCTGGAGCCAGTTTTCCTAATGATGTCCAAGTCTGTGCATGTAAGCCCAGTCTGTCTCAGGACTTAGCATGGCACTGTCAAAAGGCACATACCAGGTGGCTCATATTTTTATTTCACAACATGTAAACGACATTCATACGGCATGATCTATAAATATTACCCAATCAGTTCTATTTGAGTAACCAAAGTTTTGCTTACATCGCCATCAACAACAGCTTTGGCATGACACCATATCTAGGCATCCATTTACTTTTTTAAATGAGCAGTTAAGTAGTGTCAGGTTATTAGATGTCATAACTGACCACTGATCTTTTATATTTAGAAATCTTCTGGGTAGCTCCATAAAGATATTGTTGCAGGGTTCTTTAGCACTCGCTTTGCTTGATGACTTGAAAAATTGCTCTGAGTGGAAAATATCCATAAATTTTAGAAGGCAGTCTCACTAAGAACCACAAGTAGTTCTCATTCTATTTCTAAATAGCAAGATCACATTAAAACTCAAAAATAGATAACATTAATCACTATAATTCAAGTAACTACTCTTTAGACCTGGCAGGGAACCACGAGAGCTTAGAATATTACCCTTAGTTCTTTTTTTTTCTGTGACTTTCTGGCATAGTAGAGGGAAGAAGAAAGCAATGTGGAGGCTGGGGAGTTTAACTGTGATTAAAATTAGGGAGAGCCTTAGAGAACAGCATTTGTTACTCTCCTGCCTTTGCCTTGCTCACTTAGAAATTCATATCTATCTTAATTATGACTGTGGTGGGAATATCTTGGTGGGACTGTCCTGATTTTATAAACTGATATAACCAAGGATAGATAATAATTCCTGAAACAGCAATTATCCTTTGCATAACAATTTACAGCTTACAAACACTTTCACCTGTATGATCTCATTTCTTATTTCCCGTAGCACACTAAGTTGCTATGATTATTGTTCCTCATTACTTCTGCAGAATCTGAGTCACAGATGATTTAAGTTGGTTTTGAAAGTCATATAGCTAGTAAGTGATGGAGTGGGGAAGCAGTCCAAAGACTTTGGTTCTCTATTCTATGTCATGTCTGCTTATACCATGGAGCCTCCCAAACCTACAAAAGATGTTGGGTCAAGAATGGAGGTGGGCAGAAAATGGTCATTGTGTTTAAAAACAGATGACTAAGCCAATAGGAAAAATGGGGAAAGGAAAGGTACTAAGGAGGAAACCCAAATAGCCAATAAACATATGAAAAGACGCTTACTCTCACAAGCAATCTGGGAAATGCAAATTAAAACCATGATCACACCCATTAGATTATAAAAAATTAAAAAACTGAGAATGGCAAGCATTGTATCAGATGGGGAGCAATGAAAATTCTGATACACTACTGGTTTACACTACTGTAAACCAGCTTGATCTATTTTGTCAGCCATTTCCCATTGCTAACAAAGTTGAAGATGCACGTGGTCTATGCCCACAATTCTACGCCAGGTAGATACCCGACAAAAACGCTCCCAATTGTGCACAAAGGCCATGAGAAGAGGTTCATAGCAGAGCTTTCTTTAATAACCAACAATTCTCAAGAATCCAAGTGTCCATTAACATAAGAATGGATAGACATTAATAAATAATGATGTAGTCACCCAATAGAGATTGTATTACAATGAGAATTGAGCTAGAGGTAAATATATCAAAAGAGATAGATATCAAAAATACACTTTGAGAAATATAATGTAGTATTAATATGTATACCATTTTAAAAAGGTTGAAAATATGCAAAAACAAACTTGGGTGGATATTCAATACAGTTCGGTTCAGTTGTGTCAAACTCTTTGCAATCCATGGATTGCAGCACAGCACACCAGGCCTCCTTGTCCATCACCAACTCCCGGAGTTTACCTAAACTCATATCCGTTGTGTTGGTGATGCCGTTCAACCAAATATCCTCTGTCGTCCTCTTCTCCTCCCGCCTTCAATCTTTCCCAGCATCAGGGTCTTTTCCAATGAGTAAGTTTCTTGCATCAGGTGGCCAAAGTATTGGAGTTGCAGCTTCAACATCCATCCTTCCAATGAACATTCAGGACTGATCTCCTTTAGGATGGACTGGTTGGATCTCCTTGCAGTCCAAGGGACTCTCAAGAGTCTTCTCCAACACCACAGTTCAAAAGCATCAATTCTTTGGTGCTCAGCTTTCTTTATAGTACTCTCATATCCATACATGATCACTGGGAAAACCATAGCTTTGACTAGATGTACCTTTGTTGACAAAGTAATGTCACTGGGTTTTGAATATGCTGTCTAAGTTGATCATAACTTTCCTTCCAAGGAGTAAGCATCTTTTAATTTCATGGCTGCAGTCACCATCTGCAGTGATTTTGGAGCCAAAAATAATTAAGTCTGACTCTATTTCCCCATTTATTTGCCATGAAGGGATGGGACCAGAGGCCATGATCTTAGTTTTCTAAATGTTGAAGTTTAAACCAATTTTTTCACTCTCCACTTTCACTTTCATCAAGAGGCTCTTTAGTTCTTCTTCACTTTCTGCCATAAGGGTGGTGTCATCTGCATATCTGAGGTTATTGATATTTCTCCCAGCAATCTTGATTCCAGCTTGTGCTTCATCCAGC
>SJYT01014606.1:270319-343309 GCA_006410635.1 Cephalophus harveyi | reverse complement strand
GCTGGGCTGGATGAAGCACAAGCTGGAATCAAGATTGCCGGGAGAAATATCAATAACTTCAGATATGCAGATGACACCACCCTTATGGCAGAAAGTGAAGAGGAACTAAAAAGCCTCTTGATGAAAGTGAAAGAAGAGAGTGAAAAGTTTGGCTTAAAGCTCAACATTCAGAAAACTAAGATCATGGCATCCGGTCCCATCACTTCATGGGAAATAGATGGGGAAACAGTGGAAACAGTGTCAGACTTTATTTTGGGGGGCTCCAAAATCACTGCAGATGGTGACTGCAGCCATGATATTAAAAGACGCTTACTCCTTGGAAGAAAAGTTATGTCCAACCTAGATAGCATTTTCAAAAGCAGAGACATTACTTTGCCGATGCAGGTCCGTCTAGTCAAGGCTATGGTTTTTCCTGTGGTCATGTATGGATGTGAGAGTTGGACTGTGAAGAAGGCTGATCGCCGAAGAATTGATGCTTTTGAACTGTGGTGTTGGAGAAGACTCTTGAGAGTCCCTTGGACTGCAAGGAGATCCAACCAGTCCATTCTGAAGGAGATCAGCACTGGAATTTCTTTGAAAGGAATGATGCTAAAGCTGAAACTCCAGTAATGCGGCCACCTCATGCGAAGAGTTGACTCATTGGAAAAGACTTTGATGCTGGGAGGGATTGGGAGCAGGAGGAGAAGGGGACGACAGAGGATGAGATGGCTGGATGGCGTCACTGACTTGATGGACGTGAGTCTGAGTGAACTCCAAGAGTTGGTGATGGACAGGGAGGCCTGGCGTGCTGCGATTCATGGGGTCGCAAAGAGTCGGACACGACTGAGCGACTGCACTGAACTGAACATGTTTTATGATGAAAATCACTTTGTCTTACCATAGGCTACTCATAAGTTCTTATAGCCTCACTCAGATAAGCATAAATTTTCAGGAGCAAATTCATGTACCTAGGTCTTTGTATCAGGATCATCAATTTTTTTTAATTATTTATAGGATTTTTAAAATTTATAAGTGGTTATGTGGTTTAATTTTCTCAAACAAATAGTGTCGAAGGTATATAATGAAAAGTAATTATCTTTTCCCAGGACTTTAGTCCTCTTCCTAGAGGTAACCATATCGTTTATATATACACACTTCCAAAAATTTTGCGGTCTTAACTAGCATGTATGTTAATATATTTAGTGTGTTTAACATGAATGGAATGATATTATACATACACATATCTGGCTCTGATTAGCTTGATTATTAAGGTATATTTTATTTTTTAACAAACATCATTGTGGTATTATTTACATACCATAGAATTCACCAGTTATGTGTGTGCTCAGTGGCTCAGTCAACTCTGAGTTGTGAGTGGTCTGAGCGGTCTTGAGACCAACTCTGAGTGGCCTCAGTCCAACTCTGAGACCCCACGAATTGGAGTCCACCAGGTTCCTCTGTCCATGGAATTTCCCAGCCAAGAATAATACCAGAGTGTGTTGCCATTTCCTACTCCAGGGGATTTTCCCAGTCCAGGAACTGAGCCCATGTCTGTTGCATCTCCTGCTTTGGCAAGTGGATTCTTTGCCACTACACCACTAGGAAGCCTCAATTATTAGTATAAGTATATATTTCAATAGGTTTTGCTATAGTGATTTAGCTGTGCAGCAATCACCATAATTCTTAGAACATCTATCATCCCAATTCCCTCAGCCCCTAGATAATCACTAATATGCTTTCTGGATAGTTTTGCTTTTCTAGACATTTTTGTATGTGGAATCTTACAGAATAGTTTTTATTTAACATAATGCTGTTGCTATCTACCCATGCAGGGAGAAGAATGAATAGTTTGTTTCTTCTTATTCCTGAGTAGGATTACATTGTATGGGTATACATTTTTTAAAATCTGTTCACCAGTGGAAGGACATTTGAGTTATTTTCAAGTTTGACATTTATAAATAATACTGTTGTGAACATTTACATATAAGTATTTGTGAGTGCATATATTTTCCCTTTTATTGAGTAAATACCTAGGGTCTGTTGGGTTATATGATAAGTATATATTTAAAGTATTCAGAAATAGCCAGAGTGTTTTCCAAAGTGGCTATACCATTTTACATCCCCACTACCAATGTGTAAGGTTTTCAGTTTCTGCCCATTGTTGCCCATGTTTGGTACAGTTAGTCGTTTTGATTATAGCCTTCTTTAGGTATAATGATGCCTTTTCTGATTTTAATTTACATTTCTCTAATTTTTTCATATGTTTACCATAGTATGTTTTCATATGTTTATTAACATTAATTATCTTCTTTGGTGACATGCCTACTCAACATTTTGCTCATTTGTATATTTCCTGAGCTGTTTGTCGTCATATTAAGTTGTAAAAGTCCTTTTTATACTCTGAATCCATGTCTTTTCGAAGATAAATGATTTGCAGATATTTTCTCCTATCCTTGGCTTGTCTCTTCATTTTCTTAATGCTTCCTTTTGAAGCACAGAAGTTTTTTTGATAAAATCCAATTTATCGTTATTTTCTTCTATGAATCTTTCTTTTGTGTTAGATCTAAGAAATCTTTGTGTAATCCAAGATCACAAAGTTTCCCCTGTTTTCTTCTAGAACTTTTGTAGTTTTAACTCTTACATTTAAACCTGTAAACCATTTCAAGATAATTTTTGAGCATAGAATAAGGTAATGTCTAAGTGCATTTTGCTGTCTATAGATTTCCAATTGTTCTAGCACTATTTGTTTAAATTAAAAAAAAAAACAAAACTGTCCTTTCCCCTTGGATTTCCTTGGCACTTTTGTCAAGAATGAATTGGCATAAATGTGGTTTACTGCTAGACTCTATTCCATTTCATTGACCTATATGTCTATCCCATGGTCATACCACACTCTCTAGATCAGCTTTATATATAGTCTTAAAATCAAGCAGTATCAGTCCTCCAACTTTTGCCTCCTTTTTCAAAATTATTTTGGTTATTCTAAACCCTTTGCATTTCCGTATAAATTTTAGGGTCAACTTTTTAAATTATTATTATTTTTTTAATAAAAGGCCTGCTGAGATTCTGATGTTGCATTGAATCTATGGAACAATTTTTGAAGAATTGCCAGTGAATCTCTCCATTCATAAATGTGGTATATCTCTTCATTTATTTGAATCTCCTTTAATTTCTCTTACAATGGTTTAGTTCTTAATGTACATATCTGTACTTCTTTTGTTAAACTTATTCCTACCTATTTTATTCTTCTTGAAATTATTGTGAATGGAATTGTTTTCTCAGTGTCATTTTCAGATTGTTTATTGCTAATGTATAGAAATATATATTTTTGTTTTGATCTTGGACACTGTAGCCCTATTACACTCACTTTAGTTCTGGGCTTTTTTTTTTTTTAAATTCCGTCAAATTTTCTATATAGTTATTATGTCATCTAGTAGTAAATGTTTATTTTCTTCGTTACAATTTTATGTACCTATTTTATTCTTCTTGAAATTATTGTGAATGGAATTGTTTTCTCAGTGTCATTTTCAGATTGTTTATTGCTAATGTATAGAAATATATATTTTTGTTTTGATCTTGGACACTGTAACCCTATTACACTCACTTTAGTTCTGGGCTTTTTTTTTTGTAAATTCCGTCAAATTTTCTATATAGTTATTATGTCATCTAGTAGTAAATGTTTATTTTCTTCTTTACAATTTTATGTGTTCAATTTTTTTCTCTGTGACTTGCTACATTAGCTAGAACTTCCAGTATGATGTTAAATAGAAATAATTATGAGAGACATCCTTACCTCAATTTAAAAAAAAAAAGTGGGGGAGGGGTGGCTTCCCAAGTAGCTCAAATGATAAAGTCTTTGCCTGCAATGCGGGAGACCCAAGTTCAACTCCTGGGTCTGGAAGATCCTCTGGAGATGGGCATGGCAACCCACTCCAGTATTCTTGCCTGGAGAATTCCATGGACAGAGGAACCTGGCAGGCTACAGTCCGTGGGGTTGCGAAGAGTCAGACAAGAGTGAGCAACTAACCCATATACACATCCTTATCTCACTGCTGATTTTAGTGATAAGGCATTCGATTTTCACCATTAAGTAGTTTTTTTTTATTGTAGTTTTTATATTTTGTGTGGTCAGGGCACTCAAAAGGACTATTCTCTTATTATCTGTCTATCCTTCACCCGCCCAGTGCCTGCTTCACCTAAACCCTATATACATGACTGATCTTCCTCTGTGCTTGCCCGAGGCCCCAGCTGGTGATTGTTCTTAGCAAGCAGGTGGTGAGGGTCATGCCCCTCTACTGGTTTCCCTGGTAACTAGTGACCCCACTCCTGTAAATCATAACCTCATCTCCTCCCTGCTCCTGCAAGAATGAAGACCGCCCCTGTGTCTTGCCTGCCATCAACCGCACACAGTGGGATATCTCTCTGAGTGAAAGTCACTCAGTTGTGTCCAACTCTTTGCAACCCCATGGACTATACAGTCCATGCAAGTCTCTAGATCAGAATACTGTATTGGGTAGCCGTTCCCTTCTCCAAGGGATCTTCCCAACCCAGGAATCAAACCCAGCTCTCCTGCATTGCAGGCATTTCNTCTCTCTGAGTGAAAGTCACTCAGTTGTGTCCAACTCTTTGCAACCCCATGGACTATACAGTCCATGCAAGTCTCCAGATCAGAATACTGTATTGGGTAGCCGTTCCCTTCTCCAAGGGATCTTCCCAACCCAGGAATCAAACCCAGCTCTCCTGCATTGCAGGCATTTCTTTACAATCTGAGCCACCGGGGAGCCCTAGATATCTTTCTAGAATCTTGCTTTAGACATGTAAACTCCGCCATCCATTAAACCACTGATGTCTCTGTTGCTGACTCCTGTTTGTTTCTTAGATCTTAAAGCTGGGTAAGCAACAGACTTATAGGCCTGTGGGGTGCATCTCGACATATGCCCTTTATCAGGTTGAGAAAATTCCAATCTTCTATTTGTAAATTATTGAGACTCTTAATAATGAACATGTCTTGACTTTCACCAAATATTTTTCCCACAACTATTGATATGTTCATGTAGTATTGTTCTTCATTAATAAAGTGCTATACATTATATGACTATTTAGATATTAAACTAATTTATCCTTCCTGAGATAACCCCATTTGATTATGGTGCATGATTCTTTTTGTATGTTGCTAGATTGTGTTTGCTTGTGTTTTATTAAGAATCTTTGAACCTATGGATAGGAGATTTTCTGTAATTTTCTTTTATCTGCTTTTTCTTTTTTTTTTTTCAGAATAATATTGGCCTTTCCCTCTGTTCTCTGAGTTTGTGTAATATTAATATTATTTCCCCCTTAAAAGTTTGGATAGAATTCACCAGTGAAGACATCTAGTCTAGGTTTTTACCCAGAAGATTTTTTAATTACTAATTAAATTTATTTTATCAATTTAGGTCTATTCTAATTTTTTGATTCATTGTTTTTCTATTTTCTAGTTTAATTATTTCCACTCTGATCTTTAATTTTTTCTCTTCTACTTATTTTATCTTTGATTTTTTTTAAATGTGTTGAGACTTGTATTATGGACTAGTGTCTTGCTTTTTTTAACTTAACAATCTATCTTAGAGGGCTTTATATGTTCAGAAATTACCTCATTATTTTTAATAGCTATTTAATCACCACTAATGGATATTACAGTTGCTTTCTATTTTTATCTGTTATTAAAAAGTAATGTATCTTTGCACATCTATCTCTACACAAAAGAGTAAATCTGTCTTATAGATTCATCCCTTCTTTCAAAAATATTTCTTGAGTGCCCACTATGTATTAGGCATTTTGGGGGGACTGGAGGTAGAGCAGTATACAAAGTCACATCCTTTTTCCATGCAGTTGGCATTCTTTTGGAGGGTGAGAGATAAAAATAAATAAATAAATAAATATGTGTCCACATAAATCTGTCCTTTATTTGTCACATATCTCCTTATCCCATGGAGTTTTACTCTTGAATATTAATTTTATAACCAGTTATTTACCCTGAGTTATCTTCATGTTTCTTATATTTATTTCAGTTCATCTCATAGGATATGGGCGCATATAATCCTACTACCTACAAATAACAGACACTGTGCCTCCTCCTTTCCTATTTGCATACCTCTGCTTTGTCTTATTTAATACATCTGACTGTTATATCTTGAACATTGTTAGTTAATGAAGATGATTATAAAAATTCTTATCCCTGGCTTATATGAAAACTGTCTCATTTTACACAGGCACAATATTGACTTTATTTATCATGTTAAGGAAGTACCCTTCAATTCTGATTTTATTAAGAATCTTTATCAAAATTGGATAATGAATGTTATCAAAAACCCAAAAGGTATCTATGGGTATAATCATTATTTTCTCCTTTGAATTATCATTGTGAATAAATTACATTAAGAAATTTATTAGTATTGAACTATCCTTTCATTCCTAGAATAAAATGTATTATGCATATAACACATCCCTAAATTCTATTTATTTATATGTGATTTTGCATCAACATTAGTAAATGAAATCTGTCCCAAGTTTGGGGGATGAGGGCATTGTCTTGGTTTGTTCAGAGTTATACTGGTGTCATAAAAGCAATCAATAGTTTTCCTTCTCTCTCTGCTCTAAAACAATTTAACATTGAAGTTTTCTATTTCTTGAGGCAATGATATAATACGCCTTTGAAATTATCTACTTCTAGTGAGTTGGATTTTGGTTTTGACTTGGTTTGGTTTTGTAAGGGGAGGGATACCCTTTTATAACTTTCTCAATTTCTTCCATGGTAATTAATCTTTTTAGGGTTTCTGTCTTGGCTGGACTTGGTTTTTATAATATATATTATAGCCTACAAAATTGTTTCTTTTATTCATGTTTTCAAATGCATTTAAATAGAATTGAATCAAGTATCTTCTATATTTTTTTCTTCCATTTTCCCCTTGACCTAAGACTATTTCTATTATTCTCATGTCTTATAGATGCAATTATCTTTATTACAGACTGGCTGATAGTTTTTCTGTTTCACTGGTTCAAGAAACATATTAGTTTATTTATAAATAATTTGTTGGCTGATGCTCAGCCTAGTATGGTAGGGTATTGTTACGTATTCTGCCTAAGGAGGTTGCTATGTGATGTCTGGGATAAAGCAACTCCAGAGTGATTACTAATCCCTCGTCATGTATTTTACTCTTATTTATATTAAAATGCAACAAAGTTCCCTACTTACTTTGTGAGCCTCCCATAAACTGTAGTGGACTAATATTTGAAAAATTTTCTTCTTTTTTCTGGAACACATGATATCAGAAGTTTTCACTGTAACAGAATATTCCCTTGTCATGCTGACAATATAATAATAAATAGTGTCAGTAATGCACATATTCCCATTGCTTTACATTCAAAAAAAAATTCAGAGTATTTGAGAGGCAGCATAGATTATACCAAAATTTTGAGGGCAAAGCATTAAAAATCATGAACACAGAATTATGTCTATCTAGAGAACTCCTGCTTTGAAATTTCAAAAAGCAAAAACATTGTAATAACAAGTTTTAAATTGCACAGAGAAAATGTTAAAAGTAAAGCTATACGAAGTATTGACATTTTTAACATTACTAACATTTTTATCTGAAACAAGTGTGTTTGTCTAAAAATAGTTTCAAATTCACATAAAAATTCCAAGTATAGTACACAGAACATCATATACCACTTACCCACATTGCTGTTAACATTTTGCCCAGTTCTCTGAATGTGGGTGTGTGTATGTGTGTTTGTGCATTGGTGAATGTATGTTTCTGAACCATTTAATACTAAGTTGTAAACATCATGCCCCATGACCCCAGATATTTCGTGTCACTACTTTTTGGAGAAATGTATTAACAGCTAGTTAGTTAAAATTATATAAAAGATGCTTTTTAAAAAACACTTAGAAGTTTAAAACTATCATTACTACCACAGCAATGAAAGACTTAAGAGGTCATCAAAAGATATTTTGACTAAAATAAGAGAAAGTCAATACTCACCAATAATAAGGATCTGTCACTGCAATATTTCTGAGAGAGAGAAGCGCTCATTATTTGAAAAGAGTGCTCTTCAGAGATTGGGTGAAAAAGTGATATTACACAATTAATATTATGTAATCCACCGTTCCACTGATGTCAACAGAAACAATACACATGACACACAAAATAAATCAGATCCACATCATGAGGTGTGAACGACCGTGGCTTACTGGCTGCTGTATTAACAAATATGCCCTGGGCCTCAGAAGCTCAATAAAAGTCTATTTCTCACTTATATGATTTCCAGCCCTACACATTCCTGAACCACAGGTTTTCTAGGCCTCTATCCTCCATACAGTGGCTCAGAGAACCAGACTTCTTCTCCCTTGCTCATGCTTTAAGGCCTTGAAGCCCCACCCTCCCCCGGGTCCTCTCTAACCCCCTGGCAGATAAAGCACAAACAAAAGAACAGAGGATCATGCAGGAGGCTGTGGCCCAGCCCCATAAGGTGTGTGTATCACTTTCTCCTACAATTAGTTGACCAGAACTCAATTTTGGCCCCATTAACCATCAGAAGCTGGGACATGCTGTGTTCCTGTGTGCCCAGGAATAAGGGAATGGTTTGGGGTCACACACATAGTAGATACTCTCCCCTTGATAGTTCAAATGTGCCACCTGCACCTTGACCTGCACATCAGGGATTGTAACTACCGATTACCCCAAAGTGTGGGATTAAATCTTTTTTATAACATGGTATTGTAGTATGACTCATTTCAAGCTTTTCAGGTACACTTAAGCAATTAGCATATGTTTTAAAGTTCACAAGGTCTATTCACATTTCCCTCCTTAAATCAACTTTCATAACTAAAGAAACTTAGATTCAATATTAAGTAACTGGCTCAACTTCAGTGAATGCATATGTAGACAGAGGGATGGACAATTTATGGTCCCTAAATATAAGAAATATGAATAAACATCAATGACAGGATACCTCATCATAATGTGGAAAATGTCATGGATGTCACAATCTATACACCAAACACGTACCTTGTTGCATAGATGACCCACTGTGAGAGAGAGAGAGAGAAAGAGTGAGAGATAAAGGATGGTGAGAATATTTATAGAGTTGTCACACCCCTTACAAGTAGCAAAAATAGAACTCAATCTTTGTTTTCTGACTGCTGTATCAGTGAGTTTTACATTATGTAAGCTTCCCAAAATTTTATGGACATCAAGCTTTGATGGCTTTTGCTTAGATATGTAGGATTTATTTATTCACTTAAGTATTTATTGAGAACCCACTGTGTGCTCAGCACTGGTCTAAGTGCTAGAAGTATATCGGTAATCAAAACAAAGTCCCTGCCTCAAGAAGCTTATCTTCTTGCAGGGATTAGATAATAAAGAAAAAAATATATGTTAGGGATAAGAATGAAGAAAAACTGAGGAACAGAGTAAAAGAAAGGAGAATGGTGGGGAAAGAAGAAACATCTCTTTTAGAAACAGTAGTCAGGGAAAGACATCTGTGCAAAGATTTAAAGAAAGCAAGGGAGCCAGCCATGTGGATATCCAGTTAAGAACATTCTCGGCAGAGGGAAGGCCCTGAGGCAGGACTGTGCTTGGTGTAGACAACTAATAGCAAGGAAGCTCCTGTCAGCTGAGTGGGGAAGAGATGCAGTATTGCCTGAGGTCAGACAGATTGTTGGGTCTGTAGAGAGACAGATAATGGAGAGCCTTATGTAGCCATGGACCATGGAAAGGACTTGAGATTCTTCTTCTGAGTGAAATGGGAAGCCTTTGGAGTGTTTGTGCAGAGGAAGGATGTGATATAAGATTTTAAGAGATTCACTGTGGCTGCTGCATTGAGAAGAAACTGTTGGTAGACAAGGATGGAAACAGACAAACAAGGGTGTTGGCTTTCACAGCAATCCAAGGACAGATGAGGAGGGTGGAAAAGGATGGTAGGAGTGGAGGCAGTAGGAATTGGATTCTGAATATATTTCAAAGGAAACATCACAGGGTTTGCCGATGGATTGGATAAGAAATATTGAAGAAAGAGAGGAATAAAAGACTATAAAGTTTCTGACCTAACCAGCTGGACATGATGGGTATGATGGATGGAAATGCTCATGCAGGGCTGCAGGGAAATCAAGAATCCAGTTTGGGGCATGCTAAACTTGAGGTTCCTTTTAGCTTTCCAAGTGGTGATGGCTGGTGTGTGCAGGGTGTTTAAAGCTGGATACTGAATGAGAACACCTAGGGCTTGAGTATGAGGAAAGAGCAGAAACATTCTGAGGACTGAGGCCTGGGACCTCCGACTTTAGAGTCATGAAGAGGAGGAGTGAGCAGCCAAATGTTAAGAAAGCATGACTTGTGAAATAGGGGTACTGGTTGTCTTATGAAGGAAAATTTTTCAAGATGGAAAGTGTGAACAATTGTATCAAGTGCTGAGTAAGATAGGGCTCAGAATTTAACATTGGATTGGCAACAGTATCAAATATTTTGAGTTTACATGACCTTTCAAATCAACGGGGAAAAAACAAAAAACTAAAAAAAAAAATTTTTTTTTCTTGATGTGTTGGAGAGAAATCAGCATCAGTGTTTTGGTCTCATAGAAACAAAGCATCTTTCATATTTGAACCTGTAGAGTGCATTTATTTGCGTGTAAAATATTAAATATTTTAATATTTAACGGTAAATATTCCAAAGAAGGAAAGTATATGTTTTCCTTTTATAATTACCCCATGCTCAGTCTGTCACTGTTTCCACCATTTCCCCATCTATTTGCCATGAAGTGATGGGACCAGATGCCATGATCTTAGTTTTCTGAATGTTGAGTTTAAAGCCAAGTTTTTCACTCTCCTCTTTTACTTTTATCAAGAAGCTCTTTAGTTCTTCTTCACTTTCTGCCATAAGGGTGGTGTCATCTGCATATCTAAGGTTATTGATATTTCTCCCAGCTATCTTGATTCCAGCTTGTGCTTCATCCAGCCCAGCATCTGTCATGATGTACTCTGCATATAAGTTAAATAAGCAGGGTGACAATATACAGCCTTGATGTACTCCTTTCCTGATTTGGAACCAGTCTGTTGCCCCATGTCCAGTTCTAACTGTTGCTTCCTGACCCGCATACAGATTTCTCAAGTGGCAGGTCAGATAGTCCGGTATTCCCATCTCTTTAAGAATTTTCCAGAGTTTGTTGTGGTCCACAGTCAAAGGCTTCGGCATAGTCAATAAAGCAGAAGTAGAGGTTTTTCTGGAGCTCTCTTGCTTTTTCGATGATCCAGCAAATGTTGGCAATTAGATCTCTGGTTCCTCTGCCTTTTCTAAATCCAGCTTGAACATCTTGAAGTTCATGGTGAAAACAGTGACAGACTTTATTTTGGGGGGCTCCAAAATCACTGCAGATGGTGACTGCAGCCATGAAATTAAAAGACGCTTGCTCCTTGGAAGAAAAGTTATGACCAATCTAGACAGCATATTAAAAAGCAGAGACATTACTTTGCCAACAATGGTCTGTCTAGTCAAAGCTATCATTTTTCCAGTAGTCATGTATGGATGTGAGAATTGAACTATAAAGAAAGCTGAGTGCCGAGAATTGATGCTTTGAGCTGTGATGTTGGAGAAGACTCTTGAGAGTCCCTTGGACTGCAAGGAGATCCAACCAGCCCATCCTAAAGGAGATCAGTCCTGAATATTCATTGGAAGGACTAATGCTGAAGCTGAAACTCCAATACTTTGGCCACCTAATGCAAAAAACTGACTCATTGAAAAGACCCTGATGCTGGGAAAGATTGAAGGCGGGAGGAGAAGGGGATGACAGAGGATGAGATGGTTGGATGGCATCACTGACTCAATGGACAAGAGTTTGGGTAAACTCTGGGAATTGGTGATGGACAGGGAGGCCTGGCATGCTGCAATCTATGGGGTCGCAGAGACACAACTGAACGGCTGAACTGAACTGAACTGAACTGTGCTCAGTCACTCAGTCATGTCTGACTCTTTGTGGTCCCATGGACTGTAGCCCACCAGACTCCTCTGCCCACTGAATTTTCCAGGCAAGAATACACTGGAGTGGGTTGCCATTTCCTCCTCCAGGGGATCTCCCCAACCCAGGGATAGAACCCATGTCTCTTGCATCTCCTGCATTGGCAGGCTGATTCTTTACCACTAGCGCCTCCTGGGGAACCCCATAATTACCCTAAATTATCTATTTTCTGCCATTCAACTCATGTGAGATCAAGTGTTTATCACCAAGAACTAGCATCCCTATTTGTGCTGTGTCCAAGTTAGTTCTGTGGTAGGTTCCAAAAGAGTTGCGGGGGGCGGGGAGGGCAGCTGCTATGCTGCATAATATTTTACACATACGGGTTAGTTGCTCAGTCATGTCCGACTCTTTGCAACCCCATTGAACCCACCAGGCTCATCTGTCCATGGAATTCTCCAAGCAAGAATACTGGAATGGGTTGCCATGCCCTTCTCCAGGGGATCTTTCAGACCTAGGAATTGAACTTGGGTCTCCCACATTGCTAGCAGATTCTTTAGCATTTGAGCTTTTCATTTGGGGCTTATGAAGTAAGAGATGGCATTCATTGTATCCAAGAGATTCTTGGAGCTGAATGACTTTTTTAACGTTTCATCATAAAGCTCAAGTACTATAAAAATACAGATTTTAAAACTGCAGACTATATTGCATACAAAAATTATCCCACCCCATGCTATGCCATATATACACATCAATTAAATAATCAACTTAATATATCAATTTGTTTTCTTTAAAAATATATCTGGCCATTTCTAAATATAAATGGAAGAATGGACAAAAGCTCTGTAGATGGTGAATACAATCTACATATGACAAGATTGTGACCTAGTATTGTGGTCACAATGTGACCTAGTATTTACCATTTTTTACCCTGTTTTCTAATTCGAGGTACCCTACATGCACAGAAAGGGGCTTTCCAGGTGGTTCAGTGATAAAGAATCCACCAGACAATGCAAGAAGCTCAGGAGACACAGATTGGATCCCTGCATCAGGAAGATCCCCTAGAGAAGGAAATGGCAACCCACTCCAGTATTCTTGCCTGGGAAATCCCGTGGGCAGAGGAGCCTGGCGGGCTACAGTCCATAGGGTTGCAAAACTGGACACGACTGAGCATGCTCATGCACATAAAGGGTGTATTAAGATTTATAGTCCCACATTCACCAGTATAAATATAAATAATTGCACTAATGGAGATTTATGGAAATGCCAATTCAGGGAAACTACTCATTTAAAAAAAAAAAAACTAGCTAATTTCCCTCAAAAGCAGGGACTGTATCTTTTTCCCTACTTTTTCCTCAGAGCTTGGCGAGTATACATGTTAAGTTATTTTATTCTATTATGACATTAGGGAGAGAAGGACAGTTATAAAACAAAATTAGAAACATGCATGTGTGAGTCAAGTAATGCAGCTGAGTGTACTAAAATGGACAAAACTATTATTTTCTCCTGTCTAGGCTTTTAAACATCCTTAGCATCTTTCCTTTCTCTTTGGTCATGCACCAAACCTTTACCTAAATTGTCTTTTTTTTCCCCTTTATTTAGTTCACACGTGTCACAGGTGCTGTTCTAAATATGGGGACATCCAGTAAACAAAATAAGTCCTTGATCTTAGGGAGCATATTTAAAATCTACTGGGTAATAACAGGTGAATCCTGTAAATTAACCCACCAGCTGTGTGAGTTATATGACTATAAAACCTGTCATACAACATCTTCATTCAGAAACAAAACAGGCTTACTGGCATTAAATTATGAAAAAAGCTCATGTAACTAGAATCAACATACCAGGCTTCTAGTATAATCTGTGCTACTGATTCACATGGCTACTTTGAATGTGTCACTTAAGTTCTTTGGGTACCAGCTCCCTGTTTATAAATTGAAAAGAATCTGTAATGTCCATATTTTATCAGACACTTTACAGTTCTCAGTGTTTCTGAATCATGAGCTTACTTGGCTATAACTGTACATTCATTCCTTAGCTGGGGACACCAGGAGGAAGGAACTGTGAAAATTAGTTTTATTTTTCATGTGATATCTCTAAACATATCTCCTGCTTCCTTCTAATCTACTATCATAATTTCCTTGAGCTTACAAACCAAACATTTACTAACTTTCTACAAAACTTGGCAATAGTAGAATTAGGGATTTTGAGAAATGTCAGAGGAAAGAAGGAAAAAAGTGAGGATGACTATAACCAATAATTCAGAAGCTTCAGAAAGATGATAACATTTACTATTATGTGGAATATGTTAGATCAGTTCATGCAAATTATTTTTGTGTGAGAGGAGAG
Source organism: Cephalophus harveyi (assembly GCA_006410635.1). Lineage (NCBI taxonomy): Eukaryota > Metazoa > Chordata > Mammalia > Artiodactyla > Bovidae > Cephalophus > Cephalophus harveyi. Next base: position 328,999 of record SJYT01014606.1, on the reverse strand, counting down.
AATATTCGGGTCTTTTCATTAAGACTTCTTTCAAATCTGAAGATGACCAGCATACAATAAGCTTACTTGAGTAAGTTTCAAAGTCCCCTGATTTTATAAATCTTAAAATAAGTAACCAACATACATGCACACACACACACACACACATTCCTCACTCTTTGCTGTTATAATATAATATAATATAGAAATTTATGCTGATCATGTCAAAAATGTGCTCACTCCCTAGAGTGCTAGTTGCTTATGCATGAGAGCAGAAAGTTAAGTGGACTGAGTGCAATTAAAGTTCTGTGCAGGAGAATTCCTAATGGTAAACTTAGAAAATCTTGTCGTGAAGACTGCTGAATCATAGCACCTGCATGTAGGCTCTTACTTGTTGAATAAATTAATGAAATCACCGACAGCATTATCTTGCTATAAAACATTGTAATGTCATGTTCATTTTTTTCATATTTCAGAATACAAATATAGACTTTTAATGAATATAAATTCTATCAAAAGTGCAAATGAAAATAATTATAGTTATTATACCATATTAATGGGAGTTATGATAATTGCCCTAAAATTTAAAGGAAATGTATTATTTTGCCTCTCCTTCTAATTAACATTATTTCACAATGTGTGGTACATTTATGGAGAATTTTGTAGTGCGTTAGATAAATCAGTTTTACATTTCCAGGAGAGTGAGTTTTAATGAGCACTAGAATACATTTCAGTTCAGAAACAGTTTTATGTTACAAAGCATCTTCTACTGGTAGATTGGGAAGACTTGCACCAGACTGACATCCACTTAAAATATGGAATGAAATTTAGTGAGGGAAGCATGTGCTAAGTTGCTTCAGTCGTGTCCGATTCTGTGCAACCCGGTGGACTGTAGCCTGCCAGGCTTCTCTGTCCATGGGAATCTCCAGGCAAGAATACTGGAGTGTTTTGCCATGCCCTCCCCCAGGGATCATCCTGACCCAGGGCTTGAACCTGCGTCCCTTATGTCTCCTGCATTGGCAGGCGGGTTCTTTACCCCTGGTGCCACCTTGGAAGCCCAAGGAAAGCATCAGTTCAGTTCAGTTCAGTCACTCAGTTGTGTCTGACTCTGCGACCCCATGAATCGCAGCACGCCAGGCCTCCCTGTCCATCACCAACTCCCAGAGTTCACTCAGATTCACATCCATCGAGTCTGTGATGCCATCCAGCCATCTCATCCTCTGTCGTCCCCTTCTCCTCCTGCCCCCAATCCCTCCCAGCATCACAGTCTTTTCCAATGAGTCAACTCTTCACATGAGGTGGCCAAAGTACTGGAGTTTCAGCTTTAGCATCATTCCTTCCGAAGAAATCCCAGGGCTGATCTCCTTCAGAATGGACTGGTTGGATCTCCTTGCCGTGCGAGGGACTCTCAAGAGTCTTCTCCAACACCACAGTTCAAAAGCATCAATTCTTCGGCACTCAGCCTTCTTCACAGTCCAACTCTCACATCCATACATGACCACTGGAAAAGCCATAGCATAGGTGAATCCAATTCAGCTAAATGGCTATAAACTTATGATGAATATTACATTTTAGCTGTGTATATTTTTCCTATGTTTAAAACCTACCCAGATCACATATGCCAACAATCTAACGTAAGTTTGAGGGTCTGCTAAATCCCAGATGGAATACCTTGACACTTGGCATGTAAATCCCCACTCTTATGTAAAGAAATCAAATGAAAACATTTGTGCCATTAAATACATTCTTTAGATCCACATTTAGCTGAACCTAATCTAATATTCATCATTCCAAGTGTGTATAGATAAGTTCCTCTCTCAGTTCTCAGAAACTAGCTTACATAGGCCCATCCTTTCTTCTTCATCTCTGGATTTTCTTTATAGATCCTCTATTCAAAGCCACCGACTTCACCTTGCTCTTCAAAGAAGCCACCACTATCCACTCAGAGAATGGCTTCATTCACATCTTTTATCATGGACATTATTATAACTTTTCTTTAGGCATCTTAACCTTAGCCTATATACCTGCTGGAATTTATCCTATACTTTAAGAACCTTTTCTTAATTCTGCATTACCTTTCAGCCATGGCTCTTTCTCTTTTCTTCAATTCTCAGATAATTTTTTTGAACTATCATCCCTATATGTGTTGACATATATCCCACCTTATTCCATAAGTCACTTAAGATCATTTTCCTGGAGGAATAGGCTTTACTTAACAGCTGCACTTTCTCACTGTCCCAGTACCTTTTGACCTACTGCCTCTGACTTCCCTCCCATTACACTACCGAAAATGCTCTGACGCTAACAGTGGCTTCCTGTGTGTCAGGTAGAAACTTCTCATTTCTTTCAGGATCTCCCCTCCCTAGTCTCTTCTAGCTATCTTCTAGTTCTCTGTTTCTTCTCAGACTCCTTTAATGAATCTTATTTCATTGTTCATCCCTCAAAAACTGAGATTTCCCAGATTCTGTTCTCTTTAATACTTTTGTTCTTAACCTTATAGCTTTACCACCACCACAGCCACCTACATGATCTTACTGAATTTTATGGTTTTGTGTTCCCTCTTAACGCCCTCCTGTGCTTCTCCATGATCTCTAGAGAACCAAGACCAGTTCTTTATCTTACATATAAACCCTTCATCAATTGGTCCATACCAACCTCTTTAGCTTCATGTCACATTCTTCATTCCACAAATAGCGTCTGCCATGTTTCAGACACCATTTGAAATTCCATCATACAGCGGTGTATAAAACAGATTTAAAATCCCTGCCTTCATAGAATTTATTGTTCATCATCATAGCAAATTATTTCTTTCTACATGAAAGATACCTTCTGTTTTGGGTTTTTTTTTTTTTTTTTTTTTAAAATTCCTGTTTACCCTTGAGAATTCAGATCAAATATTACATTTTCTAGGATGATTCTCCCAGCCTTCTGCATTTCCCCTGGAAGCTTTATAAATACATCAGGTCAAAATTTTCTATTAAGTCATGGCATTGGAGTTACCATTATCCCTCTTCAGAATTTATTAGGAGAATCCCAGAAAGACACATTATTCCTTCCAGGTTGAAAGAGCCAGCATGCCTTTTAATCAATTATAAGTGGACTGCGAGTCCACAGGTTGGTCAGTTGAACTCTGTTAATAATCCATACGTCATTTTCCTGGCATAGTGAAGGGGATCATTTATTGCTTCAAACAGCCTTGCTTACATATATTGTGAAAAATGAATAAATTTAGTATACTATTCTCATGTATTAAAATTCTGCTGTTAGTCTAATTATAATACTATTCTAAAATAGATACAAATCCAGCAACACAGTCACACTTTTCCTTTTAACTTCTATTTTTTTCATAAACTAAGGATCATTCTTTTAATGAAAGATACAAGCAAGAAGACATGATTCCTCCATACACACCCATTAGCATTTAGCCAATAGCATTCAGCTACTTAGCAGATATGCCCTTGGTTCAAAAAGACTATTACGATCATGACTTTGCTTGCCAATATTGTTTGAAGCTACATGCTTTCCAACAGTATAATAACCCATGATTCTTGTTCCCTCCTTTTCTCCCGTGTGGATTCTCTCTTGTGGTTTTCTAACAGTGGTTCCCATTAGAGTCTGTCTCATCCACTCCTGTCTCCAGGAGTGTATTGATACAGGGTCATTTTCAGACTACATTATGAAAAAAAAAGTCCTCAGGATCAGAGTTTGAAATCAAGCTCAGTTTAAATTTTATTTATAAGACTTGCATTGCAGGCTCAAAGAAGGCAAGTACTCACCAGTCAATAGCTGGACTTCCATCACGTTGGTTCTCAACATAATCCAAATTACAGGTTTTCCTTAGCACAGAGAATTGCTCTGCGTTCAACAAAGGGAAAAGGATTAAGGATGGGAAAGGAGGTCTTTTGGTGTAACAGGGGAGCAGAAGGAGAGAGAGCTTTGTCATCTAAGTGAGCAATTTGAGGAACACTATTTTGAAGAAAGTCTCAGTTACATCAGTAGAAGTCACTAGATTTGTTCGATAAATCTTTAAGGATACATAAAAGTGTTAGAGTGCTTGTCTGATGGAATAATACATTAATTTTAGTTGCAATTTTAACTTCAAGAATACATGACTTGAATTTCTGTTTGTTATTAAGGCTACTTTTCTTCATCAGTTACCATAACAACTGGGCCCTGACTGGCATTTAGCACCCAGGGGCCAGGAACGCTAAAGCTACTGCTGTAAGGATAGGCATACACGTCCAAAAATCTCATCCAAAACGCCAATTAGTATTTCTGTTGAAGAATATCCTGACTGCCATAACCAGGGATCTTCTCTGCACATGTTACCTTGGTTCTTTTAGCCACTGGCAGAGCCTGCTGACTTCTCAGGTAACCTGAGAGCAGCAAGCACCTCACTCTTCAGAATGTGCATTGCCTCTGAGACCCTGTAATTTCATGTCCCGCCTCAAACCTCACGTTCTGCATTTTAACTACATCTCCCAGGAGATTCATATTCAAATTAAAATTTGCTTCCTCAAATATGCAATTTTGTCTGTGGAATGGTTGATCCTGGCCTAGTGACAGCATCTCCTAATTTGTTAGAAAAGATTTACACCAAATTAATAAAGACCTCCCCAAAGGCTTCTGAGAAAAGTTCAACAAATGTCCCTGAACCACGGGAGTTTATGAAGATTGGTTAATGACCCTTGTGAGGCACGTGTCTTAACACACTGAAAGACTGCCTGGGGAAAGCACAGAAGGAATCTCTGAGCAGGTAAACTCCTGAGACAGCCAGGCCCACGGGGAGTCATGCTCGAGGGTTTTCACTCAAACAAAGAGATGCCCAGAATCTGAGCTGATGTCAGATGAAGGGATCAGGGGCCTCCCAATTGTTCCTTTTTAAACCAATGCCCCTGAAAGTCTTACTGAATAAAAATACCCTTTGTGATATTTTGCTTGAGAACCTAGAATTTAAATTTACTCCAGAAAATTGGGAAATTATTTACTAAAAACAGGAATTTCATTGATAGATGGAAAATGTGAACTGCAGTTTATATATGTAACATAAAGTTTGTTTATAAATGATACATTTGCTAAAAAAGAACCAGCAAAAGAAACTCATATCCACTTCTTATAAAATGCTTAAACAACATTAATTCTAACAGAGAAATAAAACCTTGTTGCCAAAAGAAGTGATCAGAAATTGTGCTTATCGCTCCTGTCCTTTGAAAATTGTATGGTATGAAAATGGCTCTACATACCACACGTAGTTATACTTTAAATTGTTATGGTTATATCAAAAAAGTAGCCTGGTACTCTAACTCTGAAATGTCTGAAAGTTCTTTAATTCAAAGCAGCAGTCTCAGCTGTTAGGAAGGACGTAGCTGTGCTACTTCGTCAGGCGGGAGGAGATGTGCACAGGGTTTGGTCTCATTCGTCCCGGTGCTATTCCCCTGAACCAAACTTAAAGGCTTTCTTCAACTTGGGAAATTAATAAGGACCAAAGGGGAAAAAAAAATGTGCTGATCTGAGCAGTTCTCAAGCAGTTAATTTAGGCACATTAAACACTGCCACGTGCAAATAATCATGTTTTCTGGGGATCACCAGTCCCTGTTCACTAGATGTTGGTGGACCCTCAGCTCAGAAAAATCTGTGTTTGGAATCCTAGCTTTCATCTGATGTCCTTGTCCATTTCTCCAGAGTCCAGTGCATGCGTGCTAAGTCATCTAGGTCGTGTCCAACTCTTTGCAACCCCATGGACTATAGCCCACCAGGCTCCTCTGTCCATGGAATTCTCCAGGCAAGAATTCTGGAGCGGGTTGCCATTTCTTCCTCTAGGAGATCTTCCTGGCCCAGGGCTCGAACCTGAATCTCTTACAATTCCTGCATTGGTGGGAAACTCCTGTGTCTTTACCACTAACGCCACCTGGGAAGTCTGCCAGAATCCAGGCTTCCTCTCTGAAGAAATATGCAGTGTAGCCCCTGTGGATGTCCTCCTCTTTGAGTGCAGGTCTTGTAAGATAGATTTATTCCCAGGGAGCCTGCTTTGCTGTTATTGTCTCTTTCTATTAGAAACCTGGCTTGCTGGTTCTCAAACATTACATAAGAGGAAAAGACATTGTCCCCATCCTTGGCAGGGTGACACAGAGCTGTCCTAGCAAGACAAGAGGGTTGCCTTCTCCTGACCTTGCACAAGGCCACACCAAAGTGATGGCTTCTTTGTCAGGTGTTTTAGCCATTTGTCCAGAGTCTATACACAGCCCTGCCTCTGGTTTCCACCCCATCTAGAGTGAAGGAAACCCCACCAAAGCCTGGTTTTGTTTCAGTGTGATGGTGCTGGGAGGTGGCCCAGGATAGTTATTAGGAGCACAGGCCTTGAGCACAAGTCTAGATCTTAACTTTACCTGTGGGATCTTGGACACATTCCTTTGGATATCCAAAACTCAGTTTTCTCACCTGTAAAATGTAGCAACTCATGTGTTTGTTGTGAGGATTAAACAAGAAAATCCACATAAAGTGCTTCTCACAGCACGTGACATAGAAGAGCTACTCACTAAATTTTGGCCAATGTTGGAAGTTAGAAGTCCTCATTTTTCCTGTTCCACTCCTTACCTTTAAAATTGGGGATAATTTGCAAAATACAGATGAAGATGGCCTGTGTCATAGATCAGAAACTACCAGACTTAGTCTTCTCAGGTGGGTCATATTCTAACTTCAATTGATTGGCACTGGCAAAGGGCCCCTGTGGGCACAGTTTTCCAGATAATTCTTCCTCTAAGATGCCTTTTTGCTTAATCCAGTGTGTTAAATGAATTTATATAGAGCCTTGAGAAATACATTATATCTGCCCTTCAGAACTGATTGCTGATAAAGAAAAAATTGTCTCTCCTGAATTTGCCATCAATAGCAAAGGACTGAGCAACAGAGGCTTTCTTTGGGGGCAGAAACATAAAGAATATTTTCTTTTTACATTTTAGTCTCGTACACATTATATTTAATAAGGAGTATGAATTTCTTTTCTTCCCCATGAATACACTTCTATTTTTACTGAGTTCAAGTTAAATAAAAATTTGCTGCATCTACTGATATTCTGAATAGCATGCATTTTGAATGCAAATACTCAGAATCCCCAGGTTTTTAATTTTCTGCATCTGAAAAGATTCTAAAATGCTGATTAAAAGCATAGAGCTCCTGTTGTTGATATTCTCCCCTTTGGTTCCAAGTCTTATAAAATCGATTCCTAAGGAGCCTGTTTTGTCAGTACCCACTTCCTGTTAGAATTTCACTCCCTGGCTCCCCAGTACTGACTCAAAAAGTTAAAACATCTTAGCCATTGTAGATGTGGCAATTCATAGCTCTTTGTTAGTTTCTTTAATGTGATCAGAAATTCTGCTTCACTGGGTCCGGAATTTCTATTTTCTATAAACTCCAGGCCCAGGGCAATTCTGATTCTGGTGATCTAAGAAGTGTATCTTTGGGAACAAAGATCTAGACCAGGAGTCAACAGACTATGACCCACCAGCCAAATTTGGTCTACCACTTGAACTAAGAATAGTTCCAATTTTTTCCAGCTTTATTGAGATATAATTGACATATAGTGGGCTCCCCTGGTGGCTCAGATGGTAAAGAATCCACCTACCATGCAGGACACCTGGGTTCTATCCCTGGGTCACGAAGATCTCCTGAAGAAGAGAATGGCTACCCATCCCAGTAGTCTTGCCCAGAGAATTCCATGGACAGAGGAGCCTGTCCATGGGCTACAATCCATGGGGTCACAAAGAATCAGACACTACTGAGCAACTAACACTTTCACTTCCAATTGATGTATAGCATTGTGTAACTGTAAGATGTACATTGTGTAACTTTGAGATGTTGTGATTTTATACATGTATATATTGCAAAGTGATCACTGCAGTTTTGTTAAATCCAGTTTTTGAATTTTTAGCTGTTTAAAAATGTCAAAATAAGAACATTATTTTTGACATGTAAAAATTATATGGTATCCAGATTTCAATGTCCATAAAAGTTTGTTAGAACACAGACACATCCGTCTGTTTCTATACCGTCTTTGACCTGTTTCTCGCTAAAGTGGCAGAGTTGAGTCATTGCAACAAAGACCACATTGCCTGCAGAGCCTGAAATATTTATCTGGCCCTGTACCAACAAAGTTGACCAGCCTCTGATCTAGGTATTCACAGTGACTAGTGATGCTTGCTCTTAAGGATTTTTAAAGGCACCTGAGAAAGAAGTTGTTGCAATGCTTGTTTGGCACATCTTCAGAGATGACAGGAGAGCAGCAGCAGTGCCAAGTCAGAGGGAGGGAGGAGGGTTAGCCAGGCTTTACACACCATGTGCAAGAGAAAACGGTGTCTACCTGTGAGCTCTGCCTCGTTTCATTAAGGAGATGGAGCTAAAATACACAGAACAACCAAGAAATGAAGAATACAGGCTATATTTACTTAAAATATAAATCCTGGGATACAAATAAAAGCTAGAGGACTTAAGGAAAAGAATTACCTGAAGGTAAGACTGAAGATGGACAAGGATTTAAGGCTTAAAGGCAGAGAAGGAGGAAAGAGACTTCCCACATGGAATAGCTTTGTGAGCCATGAGAGCTTAGAAATGAGAAAACCTACAGCCAGTTAGGGGGGAACTTTGGGGAATCAGCCCAGCTCCAGTGAAAGTTCATGCTGGGAAGTAATCAGAGATAATGTTGGGTCAGTAAAACAGAGACAGAGCCTGCAGAGCTTTACTGACCCAGCAGGAGAGCCAAGACTTGTTCTGGTGGGAAATGATGAACAAATGTAGATGCTTCATCAGGGAACTATGTGATGAACATGTGTTAGGAAAATGGCTCTGGCAACAATGTGAAATTAGATTCAGAAAAAAATGGGGAAAAAAGAAGCTAAGAAGTCTATTTTTATTTTTCAATGAATATTCAGTTATACTTTTATATCCCTTTTTACACCAACTGTACAAGAAAAGAATAAGACCAAAACTGTGCAGAGAGGTGGAAGCCTTAAATAAATAGACTTAGGTCCTAAACTTTTCTAAAAGATCTTTTAAGTCTCTCTTTTCAATAATGGTGTCCCACAAAATATCTATAATCAAACTACAGGCTGATTTTTAAACCAGTGCATTTGACCATGCCTCTCCAGACCCCACAGTTTTTTATATTTTCCTGTCCTCATTTACAGGAGACTAGGTTCTCTGATCCTCCAGCCTTGCATGTAAACATCCAGTTAAATTCCTGTCCTGATAGAAGACTTAACTGTGCATTGAGCTAATAATTTTTCCCTTGAAAAGCCACTTTTATGTTTGTAAACCTTGCAGAGGAAGAAACATACACACGAGCTTTTTTTTTTTTTAATTCTTTTACTTTGCAGAAAAAGGTAGTTACCTCTAAAGTTTATGATGGCAGCTATTCAAAGGCAGAATGTGATGTTACACAGTAGTTTAGCAGGTATAATTTCAGTAGTGGAAGACATTCATGTAGACAGACACAATTACCCAAATTGGACTTTGGCCAGAATATCTGAATTAACTGAAAAAGGTCTCGTTCCCTGGAGGTGGCATCAGATCACTAATGAGCATGGATGTGAAGTCCCAGCTTTAAGTTGGTGAAAGGCTCAGGTATAACGTTGAAATAAGGACAGTGAAAGCTTGTGTTTTGTGTATCACCAATTAATTTGCCTACCATACCAAAGTCTCTGTGAGAAGTTGTTGCTACCCCCCTTCTTTTTGTCTTTTTGATATACATCTTATACTTCCTTTCCTCATTCTCTGACTGACAGTTAAACTCAAAATGCCAGAGACAAGGCAGGATCTAGCCTGGACAAGTCTAGGGGGCACCATTCACATAGAATCTATGTCCTAGACCTGTGAGTGTCAGAATACACACCAGGGACCTGTATCATCCAGAAGCTCAAAAAAGATGCAAGGAAATGAAATAAGCATTTAAAACTTGTTAATAGCAAACTAACTCAAATCATTTTATGTCTGTTGAAGCAAATATTTTTACCAGGGCCTGGTATTTTTTAATTTTAATTTTCTAATAATTTTTTGGTGGATTAAATTGTTTTTTAATGGTCATTTGTCAGAGAGGTTTGAGAAGCACTGTCTTATCTTAGACCTTCTATCATGTGAACAGTGCCCCCAGGATTTGTGCAGAAACCAAGATCTGCCACTGGACACTCAAAGAACTGAAAGAATTTTAATTTCTCTAGAAATATTTTAGTCACATGGAGAAGAGGGGACTATGATGAAATGAAGCCATTGCCCAGAATGCTTTGTAGGTCAGGGTGTTCGAGAAGAAATTAGCCTCTCTGGTCAGCCCTCATCAAATATGGATTTGGTTTTGAAGCAGTCTTACCCCAACCAATTAGGCTGTTCCGCTTTAGGAACTGTGCCCTAAAATAGCTCTACTTCTGAAACTCTGAGGTGCAGAGAGATGAACATTTGGATCCAGACACATAGTAAGGGCTCAAAAAATATTTTTTAGTAAGTATTCTTTTTATAAATGCTAAGAAAATTAGTGTGGGAAGGGTCTTCACCAGACTGCTGTCTGGATTGAGTCTCTTGATAAGAGGCACAGTGGTCCTCCTGATGGACTGACAGGAAAGCCTGCTGGTATGGGTAAATGAAAAGTTGAAATCTCAGAAAACAGAAGGGAAGGAATTCAAGCCAGAGGTCTGCTGTGGCCTGACAACTGGTTTCTGGGTGAGTAGTCAAGATTGTTTTGGGGGGAGGTGTTGGGGGCTGCGCCGGGTCTTAGTTGTAGCACGCGGGCTCTTCTCTCCTCACTGGGCATGCAGGATCTTTACTTGTGGCACTTGAGCTTATAGTTGCAGCATGTGGGACCTAGTTCCCATACTAGGGATGGAACCCAGGCCCCCTGCATTGGGAGCTCAGAGTCTTCACTGGACACCGGAGAAGTCCCAACATTGGGTCTTAGAGTAGTAGTGGAACATCCCAAAAAGGGACTTGAGGGCTGCCGCACTCAGAAACGCAGACCAACAGGTCATTTGTTTCCAGGACATGTGCTGGGACTGTGCCAGCTGAGCTGGTTCTTAGTGAGTGGGAAGTGGGCACAGAAGGAAAGTAGACCTTTACCCAGCTGGAGATGACAGACAAGGGTCTGGAGGACATTCCGGCATGACTTGCAGTGTGGTGACTTGAAACTGAGTCACACACAGAGAGCTAGTAAATTTCCAGAAACTTACTCACCATGAAGCCTTGACTCTTTGGAATTGAGACTCTTGAAACAAAGCAAGAGAAGGAACACTATGCAATTACTTACTAATACACTTCCACCCAAAAAAACATACTGGATGAAATGAAGCCAAAAAGTGTATTTATTACTGTTTCTGTAAAATGAAAAGGATTATGAAGAATAATGAAAGGAGATCACTCTCTCTCGCCCACACAAAATAATAACTCACATTAGAAGTTGTCTCTGGGTAAAAGCTTTCCTTCTAACTATTTTAAGGAAAGAGTAATTATTTATTTTGCTCCTGTATAAATTGCTCTGTTTTTTGCTCCACCCCTAGATGAAGCAGAACAATCCAAAACCATAAAAATACCAACCGAACAAGCGCTTCTGTTTCACAGTGAAATCTGTCTACTCTTTCTTCTTCAGTAATTGAGAATGAGAAGCTCAGTGTTTGTATAACATTGCCTATGACTCAGGCAGTCTGGGGCTTTACATGACCTTAAATCAAGAGTTGGTAAACATACAGAGGGCAGTCGCTTCTGCATGTCAATTGTACCAAGTCTTTGTCAGCTTAAAAGGTGTGTGGGCAATTTTGTTTTAAAATAGTATTCTAAATGCCTGGAAAAAGCAGTGGCTGTGATAAGAATAGTCTTAATAATGATGACAGGCTTCCCCAATGGCTGAGTGGGTAAAGAATCTGCCTGCAGTGCAGGAGATGCAGGAGATGTGGGTTTGATCCCGGGGTTGGGAAGATCCCCAGGAGGAGGGCATGGCAACCCACTCCAGTATTCTTGCCTGAAGAATCCCATGGATGAGGAGCCTGGCAGGCTGTAGTCCATGGGGCCACAAAGAGTCAGACACGACTGAACCAGGTGAGCACATACACAATGATAATGGCACATACAACAGTGATATTTTATACTTATCCAATCCCTTCTCAGCTATTGGATTCAAAAATGAACAAGTTCTGTGCTCAGTTTTTGCTGACTTTCATACCATATATATATATATATATATATATATATATATATATCTGTGCTCATCATAATGCAAAAAAAAAAAAAGAAAAGGAGGGGCAATATAGAATACTAGTCATAAATCTTTAAAAAAGAGAGACTTGTGGCATTAACATTCAGTAGTTTTGGTGAAGTTGGGTCTTTATCACACCCTTAATGGTGTTCTTTGATTATACAGCATATTTATTAATATTTATATTGTTTTTAAATTGTTGATTCACTTCAGTTCAGTTGCTCAGTCGTCTCCCACTCTTTGTGACCCCATGGACTGCAGCACACCAGGCCTCCCTGTCCATCACCAACTCCCAGAGTCCACCCAAACCCATGTCCATTGTGTCAGTGATGCCATCCAGCCATCTCATCCTCTGTCGTCCCCTTCTCCTCTACCCTCAATCTTTCCCAGCATCAGGGTCTTTTCAGTGAGTCAGCTCTCTGCATCAGGTGACCAAAGTATTGGAGGTTCAGCTTCAACATCAGCCCCTCCAGTGAACACCCAGGACTGATCTCCTTTAGGATGGACTGGTTGGATCTCCTTGCAGTCCAAGAGACTCTCAAGACTCTTCAACACCACAGTTCAAAAGCATCAATTCTTTGGCGCTCAGCTTTCTTCACAGTCCAACTCTCACATCCATACATGACCACTGGAAAAACCATAGCCTTGACTAGACAGACCTTTGTTGGCAAACTAATGTCTCTGCTTTTTAATATGCTGCCTAAGTTGGTCATAACTTTCCTTCCAAGGAGTAAACGTCTTTTAATTTCATGGCTGCAATCACCATCTGCAGTGATTTTTGGAGCCCAGAAAAATAAAGTCAGCCACTCTTTCCACTGTTTTCCCATCTATTTCCCATGAGGTGATGGGACCGGATGCCATGATCTCAGTTTTCTGAACGTTGAACTTTAAGCCAATTTTGTTGGCTTAAATTCTTTGTTACTATTTCTTCAAAGTCTCAGACCTTTTGAAAGTTCTCTTCTAAATCGGAATGTGATGCCACCATTTATAACTTCCCTCTTTATAAGTACTTTAAGAAAAGAGTTCCTATTTCCAGAAATCTCAAAGCTGATTCTCTTTAAAAAGAAAGAACGAAAGAAAACACACCTCTCTGCATGGTTCTCCAGACTTATAGGTCAAGTATGGGAGAGCATTTTTTTAAGTACAGAAGACTCTTGAAAGGGGAGAACATTTTACCTAAAGGTGACATAATAAATGGTCTAGGGGTCAGAGTGAGAAAGCATGCATGTTTTTCTAATCTTCCTAAAGAGAGAATGATGTCATTAAAAATATAGGTTGAGGACTCACAAATCCCAGGTGTGGCAGCTGCACACCCAGAGAGGCTGTGAAGGGTGAGAGAAGGGGGATGCATATCTGCTTTACATCCTTGACTCTCCAGGCAGTGACTGGGTTTTTGATGATCTGCAGAGCTTTCAACATTTGTGTTGTTCATGATCATGTTTCATGGGGTAGCCTTTTTTTTCTGTCGGATTATTTTCTGGTTATTTCTTCAATCCAAGGTAAGAATATGACCCATGCCCTCAAGAGACTTATATTCTGATATTCCAGTCAGCACAGAGTAGACTGTGCTATCTGACAGACCCAGGGCTCTGATTTCATCATAGCCTCTGTACTGACCTGAGGAAAACTTGCAGTCCTTTCTTTGAGTTTGAATCATAAACTTCTTATGGTCTTTCTTATGTCCTTGTCCAAGAGAGAGAATGGTTAGAGAGGACAAGAGTAAAGGAAAGGAATGACTGTTTTAGAGGTAATTTACAGTAGTGTAGGCAGGAAGTTATGTGGCACCTTCAGGAATGATGGACTATGGAAGAGGAAAAGGATAATATGGGACAAGTCCAAGATTGCCAGCTTGGGTGATTGTTCATGCCTTTTATAGATTCAGGGACTGTTGAAAGTAAAGCAGGCTTTACAGGAGAGAGACTAGCATTATTGGAGTCCTATAGAATGGCCAGTGCAGATACAGATGGGACACTTGGGCTTGGCCTCAGGGCAAAGATGGGCTAATTTAGAAGCAGATTTAGAAATCTTAAACAACAGGAGGAGCCCTGGGGATAAATAAGCTCACGTCAGGGGAGTGTGACAGTAAGAGGAGACAGGGGGCAAGGCCAGAGGAAACAGGTGTGACCGATTCAGCAGCATCAACTGTTACCTGTTTGAGCAAGTCAGCTATCCAGACAGACACTGTGCTGTTCCTGCAGCTCTCATCCAAGAGCCGTTGGTTTAATGATGAGTAAGTGAATGAACGAGTGAGTAACAGAGAAACAAGGGACCCATGGGGCTGAGAAGTGGGGATAGTAGAGGTCAGGGTGAGAAAGGCAACACTGCCAATTATTCTCATGCAGACGGAAGCTAAAGCCATGAGAGTGAAGGAGACCCCAAGGGAACAGGTGTAAAGGGAGAAAATAAGGACTGAGGAGTGAACACTGATCTCATTAAAAAGGTAGACGCTGCAGGCTCTCCACGCTTCTCTGCAAAACATTAGTCATCATTAGTCAGAGCAGCCCATCAGCAGGAGCAGCAGCTGTAGCCACAGCTTGACCTTCATCCGCACAGAGGGAAGATGATATTCTGGTTCTCCTTCATGTGGGGGTAGATGAAGATAGAGGAAGATGAAATGTCGGCTGTGATGAAGTACCAGGTTCAGCAGGAGCGCGTTACCAGCCAGGGAGGGGTATCTCGTACCGTAAAACATGGTTCTGCACTGGTGAATTCCATTAGGAAAAATCTAGGTGTAGCCTTTCCACTCCCCACCAAAGCAGGACCAGGGGTGAGCATGAACCCACAGCACCAGTGAGTCTTCAGAAAGCAAACCAGATCCACCGAGTTCCTAAGTGGGTCTAGGAGACATCGACATGATTTATTTGTCCTCTGCAGGGGACAGAAGGTGGTTCAAGCTCTTTCAAACCCTATTTATCTTTACATAATGAGGTCATTAGAAATCTGAAAGCTTCCATTTTGGAGGCTAGGTATCTTTTTTTTTAAGTGACTTAAAGATAATGGGAAATTATTCAAAAATAAGCTGACAACTTAATGGAATTCTGTTCAGCTGAAAAGTATTTATTGTGGGGTCACTAGGAATTAATTCTTAACAAATTCTTAGCAATAGTTCTTAATTCTTAGTTTTGCCAGTGAAAATTGTGATCCTTGCCTTCACTAATTTCCTTAAGATTAAAACCAAAGCAGATCATGATTTTTTTTTAGCTCAGAGGTCATCTAGTGACAGGAGAATTTAAGAGCTGATTTACCTCCTTCTCTGAAAGACCTGTATCACTTCTGATGTTCATGCACAGATAGCAGTTAAGTCATCAGTTCTGTGATGATCCAGTGAGACACATTCAGTGTCCACATCTGTAAAATGAGAATTCGGGTGGCTAGAGAGTCCTCTATTCCCCACACACACTGTGCTATCAACTTATAATACAGTTTTCAGGAACTAAGCATGGCAACGGCTGGCAACCCGGAAGTCTTCATTTCATCCTGTCGTCTCTGAAATAGGATGAAACGATGAATTTTGGAAAACTTTAGAGTTGTGAAAGGCTTTGTTCTCTGCCCAGCACATCTGACTTCTTCATTTCCAGACATCTTTTTCTATCCTACCCTTTCTAATTATTCCAACCTATCCTTGTAGAACTTCGCAAGGTCTCTGAGTTAACTTCCTTCCCTAACTAGAACAGCACCTTGGGATTATGCCCCTTCTAGGAGAATCCCAGGGACAGGGGAGCCTGGTGGGCTGCCATCTATGGGGTTGCACAGAGTCAGACACGACTGAAGCGACTTAGCAGCAGCAGTGGTGTCTCTAAGGTACAGATAAGAACATACTAAGTCACGATGTGTGTGGCAACTCTCAACCCCGACAGCCCCCAGTATCATGTGCCCCCAGGGGGTCACTGCTGCTGCTTATTTCTGTCCCATCGACTGTACAACCAATAAATAATGCCCAAAGAGATATTGCAGATCTACTTGCTCATCCGGTAGATCTTAGGACAAGATCATAGCAGTTAAAATTGCATAAAAATCTGTCATTGTTCTGTGATACACTGTTTGTTGGAAAAGAACTCTAGACTTGGAGTCAGAGAAGGGGGCTTGAACTGGTTCTGCTACCTCCCTCTTGCATGCCTGTAGGCAGAACACTGTCAGAACCTGCTTTTTCTGTAAGATGCACGTAATCATTCCTTCCCTGCCTTCTCCCCAGGGATTTCATAAGGAATATATGGCAGTATACCCCAAACTGCCATTTAAATTATAAACTACTAAAGAAATAAACTTTTTCTCAGAAATTATTTTATTTTAGTATTAGTAAAAATTCATTTTGATTTTTCTTTTATTCATGCAATACGCGTTTAGCGGGCACCTGCTATATGCTAGGTGCTGTGTTAGGAACTGGAGAATCAGCAGGAACAAAACTACAGATACGACCCCAGTCATCAGGGAAATTTTAAACTCATGGGGAAGAGAAAGCTTTATCACCAGAAGCACTATTCTTACCAATTAGTGACCTTAGCCATGGAAATGGGAGGGAAGAAGAGTGTTGAGAGGTTCATGGAGCTGAAAGTCCTCTAGTCACGGGATTTGGTTTAGAGAGGCCCTGGGTGCCTTCCCTAAGAAGTAACCCTAGGAACCAAGATCTAAACGATAAACAGGGGTTAGCCAAGTGCTGAGGGAAGGGAAACAGCTTCAAAGACCTCATGGTGAGAGGGAGCCTGGACAATCTGAGGGACTGAAAGAAGGTTCCTGACACTAGAATAGAGAAAGCAAAGGAGGCGAGAGTCCAGACCAAGTCAAGTCTAAAAAGATGGTTGGGAAACAAGAGTCAGGTTCTGTAACCAATTTTCACTTTGTTCTTTCCAGTACCAGGAAGCTGGTTACAAAGTTTTAAGTATAGACACAACATGATAGGATTTAGGCTCTGAAAAAAAGATTACTGTGACTATATTGTGTGTAAAAGATGGAACCAAGTGGCAGTAGTTCAGGCAGTACTTAATGGTAGGTTGGTACGAGGCTTCCCAGCCGGTGCTAGTAGAGAACCTGCCTACCAATGCAGGAGACCTAAGAGACCAGGATTGGGAGGATCCCTGGAGGAGGGCACGGCAACCCACTCCCATACTCTTGCCTGGAGAATCCCGTGGACAGAGGAGACTGGTGGGCTGTAGTCCATAGTGTCGCGAAGAGTCAAACAAACTGAAGTGATTTAGCACACATGTGCAGATTCAGATACATCATTGGGGGTGAGAACTGAGAAATAATGGGTTTCCCCAATGACAGAGGATGAAATGCTTGGATGGCGTAACCAACTCGATGGACATGAGTTTGAGCAAGCTCCGGGAGCTGGTGATGGACAGGGAAGCCTGACGTGCTGCAGTCCATGGGGTCGCAAAGTCAGATACAACCAATCGACTGAACTGAACTGGTGGCTCAATGATAAAGAATCCACCTGCAGTGCAGGAGACACTGGTTCAACCCCTGTGTCGGGAAGATCCCCTTAAGGAGGAACTGGCAACCCCTCCAGTATTGCCTGAAAAATCCTGTGGATGGAGGAGCCTGGCGGGCTACAGTCCATGGGGTCACAGAGAGTTGGACATGACTGAGCACACAAAAACTAAAAACTCAAAAAAAGTAGGAAGTGATAACCACAGGACTTGAAATTAAGTTGAATTGCAGTAGTACAAGTTGAGATAAATTTAATACTGTACTTAATTCTTTGAATCAACAGTTCAAGCCATGACCCAGGGTAAATGGTGAAATTTTCCTTGTCAAGACAGTATGCCAAAGTACTTACAAAATTTCCCTACTTGATTTAATGACTATTTATTTTTCTCTAAGGCACTTTTTTTTAGTTTTATTGAGGTATAGTTGACAAATGAAATTATACATCATGGTGATTTGATATACATATACATTGTGAAAAGATTTCTCCCATCTAGTTAATTAACACATCCATAGTTGTTAACACTGTATTGTGTAATGAAATTTGCTAACAGAATTCAAATATTCTCACTCCCCCCCCCAAAAATTATACTTTTCTCAACACTGACACCATGACCAAGCACTAATGCTATTGAACACTATCTGCCTTTGATCCCTTTTTCCACTTAATATTATGACTCTTACATTTTTTTTATATATCAGTGAGAAAAAAATTAGCATGTTTACTTGAAACCTGTAGCAGAATAACAAGGCTAATGTCTGTAACTGCTGTGCCTTTGAAGTTTATCCCAGTCTTATTCATGACATTAATTGGAGAATTCTTTCATTAACCAAAGGCAGGCCACATGCTGTGCATTTTGAAAGGTCACATCTCTGAAAGAATTGTATTTCATTAAGGAAATCTCAGCACTGATATGAATAAAAATAGTCTCCACTTTAAAGCAGGGTGGCAAATACATGCCCCACATGGCTCACATGCCACCCTTCTGTCCTCCCGTTTTCATGCTTGGGGTGCTAATTGATAAAGTATGGTTTTCTGCTGAGGCTCTTGAGAATCCTCCTCAACACAGCTCTCTAGGCAGTCAGTTTATCAGAGTTGGAGCTTATCTGTCATCCCTGTTTCAAGGCTGTGTAAATCCTCTGTTCCCCCCAAAACAATTACTCTAAAGGTATATTTATTTAGTTTTTCCTCCCACCACAGATAAGGGTTGCCAGCTTTCATCTCCACGGACTTTTGGTCCTTGGCTTCTTAGCCCACCTGAGCTCACAGGCAGCTGTGGATGTTTCCAGTCAGCCGACCGTCCTGCCTCAAGCACCAGTGTCTCCTATTCTCCACCCCAGAACTTTCTATGGCATTGCAGGTGCTTCCTCAGCCTTACACAGGGATAACCCAGAAATGCAGGAAAGTTAGCACCCTGGAAGAGCAATGCTCAGTGAGGAGCAACCATCTACCCAGTGGGAGAGGAGGGTCAGAGCCAAATGCCCTGGCCGCACCACTCCACAGGGGAAGGTTCTGATGTGTTCCCCAAGGCTTCTCAGAAGAGCCGCAGGGGGAGTCCCAGACTGGTCCCCAGTTCACTTTCCACATTCTTTATTTTTGCTTCCTGGGGTAACCCAAGTCCTCACATCAGGGCGTGCTTTTCGGAAAACCCGAACTAAAATGGGCATCTTCTGTCTTCATGCTATGTAAAACATTGATTCACAGACTGTTGTCAGTGAAGTACCTCCTAATGATCTTGGACTGAGATATGGACTCTGACCCTCCACTCCACAGCAGACCCAGTCAAACCATGTGTCCTTCCTCTGTGCAGAGTCCCACAGGACAACCTGAGGGGTGAGAATGGGCGGAGGGGGAGAGAAAGAAACAAACTCAGCTGCACCATCAATTCCCACCACAAGCAAACAAAATTTTTATCTGTTTTGTGATTGAAAAATACATTCCAAGGACAGTCCTATTTGTACTTTATCTCTGCCAACACTGCTTAAGTGATGCTAATTAGGGATGCCAGAACTTTAAATGAAGATGGAGCCTTAGCTTGTTAAGTTAGAGCAGGAGATAAGCATCAGTTCTCTCTATATTTCAGATATTAGTTTATAAATAATAATATATAAATAAATAATACATAATGTTAGATTTGTACATATAACTCATAGACAGAGATAAAATTGTTCTTTATGAGAAGTTCTATTTAAAATCACATCAGGGCAATGAATTGTCTCTATGCTTTCTCTGAATTGCTCAGTAAAGTGCCAAGAATACATAGAAAAGAAAATGTCAGGGATTCACAGATTCTAGCACTTATAAAACTGCTGAGATGCTGCTCAGTTGTGCTTAAACCTCTTCCCTGCTGAACAATCACTCTCATTTCCCTACAACTCTCTTTCAACAAATTCTGAAGTCTCAGACACCAGAGCACAGCATAACAGAAAGCAGAGAGGCAAGGGTGGTGAAAAATTGCCTCCTGGGGCAGTGATACAATTACATTAAGCACCAAAGGTGGAGGTAGAACTATAAGAAGCCTTTGGGGTAGTATATAGAGACAGTCTCACAGTTTTATAGCACAAATGTTTCTTGCCAAACCAAGCAAACAAAATTACAAAGTTGTGTCAAAGAGAAGGCTTCCTACAGTCCAGAAAAGCTAAGTGACACCATTGCCAGTGAAAGTCTGGTTACAAGCTATGCACATGTGTTCACTGTTGTATGAACTCCAAGATGGGCATTATTTCACACAACTGAGTGAGCAGCAATCAGGCCATGAACCTGAATCTGGATAAATCTTCCCTTAAAAAAAAAAAAAAAGAAAAGTAACACCCAGCATGGAACATACAACAAAAAGCTAAGCATGTAAGAAAGGAATAATTATAACTAGACTTCAAGATCAACCTTCATGACACTGAAATAGATTTACTGTAGACAACAGAAGACACTGAGAAAAGATGTTTGGAATCCTCCAATGCTAGAAGGTATGACATTTGAAAAAAAAAACAGAAATGGACAGAGCAGATTGAAACGCAAAAATCAAGCAAAGTGATGCTTAACAAAGTAAGAGGGTCATAATAAACAAACCTGGAGGACTGTAATCATCTCAGAAGATTATGTTCACTAGATTCAGTAAAATGTAGAACTGATTGCTGTTGTTTAATTGCCCCGTTGTGTCTGACTCTTTTGGGACTCCATGGACTGCAGCCTATCAGGTTTCTCTGTCCATGGGATTTCCCCAGGAAAGGATACTGGGATGGGTTTCCATTTCCTTCCTAGGCTATCTTCCTGACCAAAGGATCAAACCTGCATCTCCTGCATTAGCAAGTGGATTTTTTACCACTAACCCACCAGGGAATCCTGTAGAACTGATACTGTAAGCAGTTAATGGTGTCGAGACCCAATTGAGCAGTTTCTCAGCCACAGAACAGTAGATCTTCAGCTTTGTTCCATCACATGTACAATACTCTTCTACCAGTAATATTGATCCTTATCTCAAGATCCTTAACTTTAATCTGCAAAATCCCCTTAGCCATGTATACTAGCACATGTACCAATTTTAAAGACTAGATTGTAGGAGGCCATTATTGTACCTACAAAATCAAGCATAATGCTATTTCTGAAAAAATTACACACATATACTGACAACCAAAATTCAAAACCCCAAGATAGTTTTATTAATCCTTTTATACCATGGTTATAATGGTATAAAAGGAATTGTAGGAGGAGGAATCAAGATGGCAGAAGAGAAGTACATGGAACTAACCTTCCACAAATACATCAAAAATACATCCACATGTGGAACAATTCTCACAGAATATCTTACTGAGTACTGAGAAAAGGAATTGTGCTTAGTCATGTCCAACTCTCTGTGACCCTACAGACTGTATCTTGCCAGGCTTCTCTGCCCTTGAAATTTTCTAGGCAAGAATACTGGAATGCGATACCATTTCCTACTCCAGGGTATCTTCCTGACCCAGGGATTAAACCCACATCTCTTGTGTCTCCTGCATTGGCAGGTGGATTCTTTACCACTAGCACCACCGGGGAAGCCTGAACAAAAAGAATAGGTGAGCGTTAAAAACAGGTTAGTTGATTAAGTCTGAGTAATTATTATATAAATAGTTATAGGAAAATGTAAATCTAGGGGTAATTTTAAATATTTTAAAAATCATGATATTGAACATAATTATTGTAAACTGGGGATACAGTTTACATAGAGCACAAAGACTGTAGAGTGAGGTAAAAGTGGGCCACCTTACTTCTCTAACCAGATTAGAAGGAACTTAATGGAGAATCATAGTAGGATGAAAATAACTATTTACTTTGCTTAGCAAAGCAAAATAAGCCATACTCCATATTTTTAGGCTTCCCTCGTGGCTCAGCTGGTGAAGAATCCTTGCAATACAGGAGACCTGGGTTCAATCCCTGGGTTGGGAAGATCCCTTGGAGAAGGGAAAGGCTACCCACTCCAGTATTCTGGCCTGGAGAATTCCATGGACTGTATAATCCTTGGGGTCGCAAAGAGTCAGACACCACTGGGCGACTTTCACTTTCAAACTTTCATATAGCAACAGGGAACTTGTAAGACCTTAAAAGGCAATTTAACAAACCTTAGAAAATAGATGGGGAAACAGTGGAAACAGTGTCAGCCTTTATTTTGGGGGGCTCAAAAATCACTGCAGATGGTGACTGCAGCCATGAAATTAAAAGACACTTACTCCTTGGAAGAAAAGTTATGATCAACCTAGATAGCATTTTCAAAAGCAGAGACATTACTTTGCCAACTAAGGTCCATGTAGTCAAGTCTATGGTTTTTCCAGTGGTCATGTATGGATGTGAGAGTTGGACTGTGAAGAAGGCTGAGCGCCAAACAATTGATGCTTTTGAACTATGGTGTTGGAGAAGTGGCCACCAGGACATAAGCCATAAAGCAAACCCAGAGCCTCACTCAGAGCCCGGAGCTTGATCCTGGTATACACGCCCTGCCAAGTATGTGTGTGACCACACAGCTAGTGACAGGTGGAGCTGGGACTAGAGCCCTGGTCAGCGTCATCCCCCCTTCTGTGTGTACAGCCTCTCCACTGTGCTGTGCCAGAAGTTGTTTTTCTGTTCTTATCATTGTCTCATCCCCATAAACCAAACATTTTGACACAGGTTACTTTTATTCTCTCCTCCAATTTCCCTGCATACTCAGAGCCCCTACAAACCCCCACTGCTTTGCCACTCTCAGCCACTATGAGTAAATTCTCCTCAGTCCCATCCCTGCCCCATGAGGTCGATCCTGGAGGTTTTCCCCAAAGATCTGCTCTGGCCTCTTGATGAGGACTTGGATGCTGGTGCTCTCTCAATTAACATTAATTTCTCCCCTTTGCACTCTGGATCCCACCTCTTATCTCCTCATGAAATAATTCCACCAGTTATCTCCTTTTCTCCTCAATCTTCAGACTGTGTCTCTGTTCAGGTACCATCTCATCTAAATGCATGCTTCTCCAAAAGGAAATCTTCCCTTGATGGGCAGCTTTATTCTTCCCGTAGCCACTATGGCACTTCTCAGTTCCACTTCCTCACTTCCCATTCATTCAGACCCACTGAAATCTGATTTCTGCCTCTGTTCTAGCAATCAGCTGCCACCACTGTGGCCACCTGTGATCCTCCTGTTTGACAAACTTCTTAAGGCCTTATTTTATGAGTATTTCTGTTTACTACTTCTTGAAACCTCTTTCTTATTTGACTTTCAGTTACATCTCAGATACTTTCATTCATTCTACATACCATGAAGTGGTCTCTTTTCATGCCACACAATTTTGGTGTCTTGTTTTCAGTTTAACCTAACATATTATATCTCTAATCCTGATAACCTCTATTAAGCTCCAGACAAGAAAGCCAACTACTACCTGACTTTACCTGAACCCAAATTCACTAAAGTTGAAACTTCAAAATGTAGTTTGACATTTGAATCCAAACTCCAAAAGGCACCTCAAACTCATTTTGCCCATAACCTAACTTTCTAGACTCCATTCAAAGAAACCTTTTTCCTATATTTTGTATCTCAGCTAATGAAACCACCCAGTTTCGCAAGTTAGAAGTCATCACGGATTTCATCTTCTCCTTTGTACTCCTCCATGCCAAGCAAATCATCCTGAGTATCTCGTGACTCTCTTTCTTGCTACCCACCTCACTCTTCACTACTACTATTAATTCATTAAAATGTGTCTATTGAAGTATATGCTGTATGTCAGGCATTGTGCTAAGTACTGGGAATACATTGTGAACAAAATAGATATGATCTCCCCTAGTGGAATTTATACCCTAGTCCTTCTAGGATGAGATGAGCATTAAACTAATAATCTCACAATTAAATAAATATGATTTCATAAATATATTTATAAATAGTGATAAATTCCATATGAAGAGAAATAGAGAATGCAATGAAAAATTATTGTGAATGACTTAGATTTAAGATGAAAGGTCAGGGACATCTTCCATGAGGAGGCAGTGTTTAAGCTGACACATAAAGAAGGAGCCAGAGATGATTTGGTGGAGGGGCTTCCCTGGTGGCTCAGAGGTTAAAGCATCTGCCCGCAATGGGGGAGACCTGCGTTCGATCCCTGGGTCGGGAAGATCCCAGGAGAAGGAAATGGCAACCCACTCTAGTACTCTTGCCTGGAGAATCCCATGGACAGAGGAGCTTGGTGGGCTACAGTCCACAGGGTCGCAAAGAGTCAGACATGACTGAGCGACTTCACTTTCTTTCACTTTAAAAAGGATAGGTAAATGAAGGAAATTATGCAGAGGCTCTGATTAGAGAAGCCTGGCTTATAGTCAATGAATTTCAGTGAGTGAAAGGAAATAACCCATGAAGAAATAATTCTGGGGAGAGTGTGTGCGTGCTGAGCTGTTCAGTCATGTCTGATTCTTTGTGACCCTGTGGATGGTAGCCCACCAGGCTGCTCTGCCCAAGGAGTCCTCCAGGCGAAAATAGGAGTGGGTTGCCTTTCCCTTCTCCAGGGGAGTGGTAGGGACAAACTTATATAAGTCCTTGGAGGTTTTGTGTTTTATCATAAATGTGTTTGAATCCATTTAAGGATTTTAAGCATGATCAGATTCAGTGACATCAGCAAATTTACTGTAGCTTCAGTTGAGGTAAAAATGATGGTGAGCATGGGTTATAATGGTGGCTGTAGAGATGGAAAGAAGTGGGTTTGAAATAGATTTTGGTGGTAGAATAGACAAAAGTTGATGATAAGGAAATGAGGGAAAGAGATTAAGAATGACTTCAGGCTCCTGCCTTTAAAATTTGGAAAGGCAGGTGAAATTTTCCCAAATATTGAACACATAAGACAAGAAGTAGGAGGGAGGGCCGAAGCTTCCATTTTGCCGTGTTGAGTCTGTGGTGCTTGTGACACACTCACAACTTAATAAATATTTATTTAATGTTGGTGTAATTTAATGACTAAGGTGTTTAATCTCTCTTAAATTACTTAAAGATGTTTCTAGATGGGTTTCTCAATAGAAGAGAATTTAATGCTACATATCCATTATTATAAAGAAAATTGTTCTCAGAAATGGACTTTTCTGTTTGCAAGACTGATATACTTCCATGTTTCCATTGCCAACTGTTTACAGCTCACCATAAGCACATGGAGTGGTTTCTCTCTTCTTTGCCCTCCGTCTTATTCAGAGCATAAGCCCTTTGTAGTTGCTAATATTTTTAGCAAGCCTCACCTCAGTCTGAGTTTTAGCCTTGCTGACATAATTCTTCCTCTTCCAGTGTGTTGCTTTATTCCTGTTCCAGGCTGTCTACCTGGCCTGCTTTATTTTGAACATATTCTTTATGTAACTGAGTTTATCAGAAGACAACATGTGCAGGCTTATCCTTTCTTGATACTTGCTGGAAAAACTTGAAATGGTCAGATTGCTCTCTCCATAAAGAACAAAGCCCTGGGGGGAATTGGCCTTCTGAAAAACAGCTTTATAGTGTTTATAAGTAAAACACTTTTATTTAAAAGATGCAGAAAAGATCATTTTAAAAGCATTGCAGAGAACACCTCAGCTCTCCACACAAAAATGGATTCTGTAGGCCAAAGATGGCAACTAATTTGAAATTTTCTTTGCAAACTGAATAATTTGCTTGACTGAAACATGGTGATATTGAGGCTAGGGTACCACCAGCAGTATCTTAATGGAAAGGTTGTTTCTTAGCCTAGGAAAAGTGCCCTTTTACTGATATGAAACAGCTTAAACAAATTTTCTAAGGTAACTGCAGGGTTTAACTCATTTAATGAATTTTAGTAAGAAATACATGATCAGTCAAAAGCCTTAAAAAATATGAATAACACTGAACTAGTTTTAATGGAAATTAGCTCATTACCCTGCTGGCTTACATTTACTAAAGGCTGAATTTTTGATGGAAAATTAGCCAGGCTGTGGGAAAATGGGAGGATCTTTAAAGATTAACTGTGTTAGTGGTATTTTTCTCCCTTAAATTAGCCTTAACTGGAGGCTTTTTAAAACCTTGGGCCTTTCTCCCCTTTGGGAAACTTAAAAAAAAAAAAAAAAGATGATTTCCTCTATAGGAAGAATTTCTCACTGTCCCTGAAATATTTTCAGGAAGTAGTAGGGACATGAATCTCCTTTATTAGTCACAATCCTTTATAAGAAATGATCATTTAAGAGGTGGGAGGTCTGTGCTAGTGGCCAGGTGGGTTTTCTGACCTCCAGCAGAGTACCAAGTTCAGTTCAGTTCAGTCGCCTCAGTCATGTCCGACTCTTTGCAACCCCATGAATCGCAGCACGCCAGGCCTCTCTGTCCATCACCAACTCCCGGAGTTTGCTCAGACTCATGTCCATCGAGTCGGTGATGCCATCCAGCCATCTCACCCTCTGTCGTCCCCTTCTCCTCCTGCCCCCAATCCATCCCAGCATCAGAGTCTTTTCCAGTGAGTCAACTCTTCGCATGAGGTGGCCAAAGTACTGGAGTTTCAGCTATAGCATCATTCCTTCCAAAGAACACCCAGGATGTTTGCTCAGACTCATGTCCATCGAGTCGGTGATGCCATCCAGCCATCTCACCCTCTGTCGTCCCCTTCTCCTCCTGCCCCCAATCCATCCCAGCATCAGGGTCTTTTCCAGTGAGTCAACTCTTCGCATGAGGTGGCCAAAGTACTGGAGTTTCAGCTATAGCATCATTCCTTCCAAAGAACACCCAGGACTGATCTCCTTCAGAATGGACTGGTTGGATCTCCTTGCAGTCCAAGGGACTCTCAAGAGTCTTCTCCAACACCACAGTTCAAAAGCATCAATTCTTTGGTGCTCAGCTTTCTTCACAGTCCAACTCTCATTACCCAGGTCTTATATAAAATGTTCCCTATATAGGGTGTTCAAATTTAGGAAATGAAAATGTAGACTTCCCAATTAAATTGAATTTCAGATAAACAAGTAATTTTTAAGAGAAGTATGTCCTATGCAGTATATGTCTCATGCAGTTAGTCTACAGGACATACTAAAAAGTTATTCATTGCTTATCTGAAATTCATATTTAACTGGGCAACCATAGTCCTATAATTTATTAAAATTGTATTTAGTTGATATGTAAATTTGATTTAACTTTCAGTATTAAACTGGTTTTGCCTTCTCTCCTCTTCCATTTTTAAGCATCAGAATTTCTTGTTTAAGCTATTTGTACAGTTTCTGTTACTCTGCCCATCTAATTGTGCTTTTATATGAGGAATTAAAAATATGTTTTAACTTTATTTCTTATTCTAAAGAAGACAGATGTTAGAGATCTAGTTCAGTTTTGTGCTTCATATTAAATGCATTGAAACTTCCCTATGGGCTGCATCTAAATTTTCCCATTTATTCTCTTACTTTTTTCCTTTTTAAAATGTCCCTACTCATGTTTCAGTTAGCTTATAACTGTTTCTTGAGGTCTTTCACTTTTATTGTCTTTAGAGTTAGAATTAAATAAATGTTTGGATTCATACACAGACACATCAACACACTTCAGTGAATGATCAGTATGGAAAACAGGTCAAGTTATTATAATAAATAAATTAAATAAATAAATTTTAATTCTATAAGAGAATTATAATATTCTACTTTCTATAGAGGTAGGGGAAATAAAGGCCAGAAGTAAACTAAAATATAAAGCAAGTTTTATTAGTTTAAACAAAAATCTTTTTTATGAATTTGCCTTTGTAAAAAGGACTATCAGTTCTGAAAGGCTTAAGAAAAAGCTATCTATATTCCTCATCCTGTATCCCTGTGAGTGTAGGTGGTGAGACACCCAAAAGTAATTGTCTCAACAAACCAAGCCTGTCTTCCTTCTGTGATCTGTTTTGGCCAGAATGATTTCAGAAAAAGAAAAGTTCCAGAAATAAGGATTTAAAAGTTCTTATTTTGTTTGGGGGTATTTTATGTTAATTGCAATAGACTAGATTTCTTAGAGGTGTAATCCCTACAAAAATTTATTGTACATTTATAATCATTTGACCCACGTTAGTATAGCATTTGACCTACATTATTTGACCCATGCTATTACAGTATTTATGGAGCTCTTCCAATGAAGCCAAGCAGAAAACTGGAGATTAATCATGTAGAAATGATTTTATCAATTAATTGGGCCAAATTGGGTATACCCAAAATAGATGTTTTCTTTTCTTTCTTTATTCTTTTGTATTTTTATTTACACAATTATCAAAACAGCAAACTGCCAACCAATTAAATCTTTAAGGAAGAATTGCGTATCTTTTTATATAATTTATTTTTAATTGTAGGATAATTGCTTTACAATGTTGTATTGCAAAATAAACATTTTCTGTTCATCTTCATTTAAGTGCTTATAGCATGATTGCTAATTTGCCAAAGGAACTCTAAGACTCATGTAAGTTATTTATTTTTAAGGAAATCTATTCTGATACTATTTCTACTACCTAAAATTACTTACTCTGAAACAAGCAGCTTCTCTCTGACAATGACTCAGAAAGTGAAGCTATTGCTTCAGAGATTGAAGCCTCTTCCTCACAACTCAGCATTAGGCATATTTCAGAAACTGCCATAATGGGCACAGTGGAGAAGTCCTGGGTCATGCCAATAGTCTGAGGTCAGACTGAATAAAACAACCTCAAAAGAAGAGGAAGCCAACGTGCCAGTGATGACAGGTGGTCAAATTAAATGGCCCTCTTTCCTTGTCTGATCTTAACCAATGTCCCTATTATGCCATTTCAATTCTGGCACTGTAACTGCCAAGGGGTCCCATGATTATACATTTTCCCCAGGAGGAATTATCATCTTTTAAGATAATGCTCCATGTGGAGATGAAAGCTCCATAAAAAGAAACCATTTTCAATACATCTGTAAATCTAAGAAACTCCCAGCACCTAGCAAATGTAAAGCAGCAAATACTCAAAATCCATTCTGGCACTGCAGGAAGAAGAAAAAGGAGGAACACAGAGAAAGCAGAGGAAATCACTGAATATTTTAACATTGTGAGAATGTATAAATGACATCTTTTCTCAAAAGAACCATTGCTGACAATTCCATGAAACAGCAAATAAATTTTATCCTTCAATGAGAATAATAGTTAATTGGCCAATAGGTCACAATGCTTTTTTCACTTTTATAATTATTGGTCAAATTGTTTTCATTGGCATTTTACAGAATGAGTCAAAGAGATAAATATATTTATTTATCTGTAATTTTACTCTCAGCTATTATCAAAAAGGATGTGATTAAATCCTTGCAATTAAATTATAATCAAGCCACACATTGAATAGAACTTTTTTAATAGTTGGAAAGAGAAATAAGAACATACATACATACAGAGTATACGAGAAAGTAAGCCAATTTCACCCATCTCTTTTCATAAAATGCAGCATCAGCTATTTACAACGTTTGTGCTGAGGTGCAATTAGTATTTAAATTAGTATTTATACTGTGCCTGAGTTGGATTTCTTCAGCATCTAGATAAGTGTGTGTCTAGTTTTCTGTGGATATTTCCTATAAATGGAAATAGTTGAAAACCATGGCCCATTCTACGCCAGTCCAAGTTTTAAAAGTAATAAACATTACGTGGCATATTTTCAACATTCTATTTTTTATTGGGCATTTTATCAGACACCACCTAATATTAACATGAGTAAAGTCATTGAAAGAGGGGAGAGATGGTATGAGAAGAAAGTAATTTTGTTCTGTATGCTCGATTGTGTTTTGGCTTGCTGGGGTCAGTGTATGATAAAATAACAATAAAGAAAAAAGGAATTAATCTGTCCTTTACTTTTAATTATCTTTAAGGTCATTCAGATCAAACAAAGTCAGTTCAACCATCACACCATTTGTGATCATTAAAAGAGCTCAATGAGTTGAAAAAATCCTGTCTTTGATGATACATGATTCACTCAATTAACAAACATTTTTAGTCGCTTCTTCATGAAAAAAATTGTTTCTCACTAGAGCAGAGGGATAATAAAATAGATATCTGCTGTAGAGAAGTCAGTGGGAGAAACAGCTCATACACAATTATAGTAGAATCTACTCATGATATAAGTATATGCATTATTTATAAATGTAGGATTAATGAAGGCTTGTTGATTGATTTCTAACCACATAAAGCAGGTACATAAAGCAGAATTGTTTGTTATACTGATCACAGGTGTTAACCTTTAAAGTCTTAATTTCTATCTGTATTCTCTCTGTCTGTCCCTCTCTACTCAGCTAAGGCTGTGCCACAGAAATCCCAAAGGATGACTCAGCCTTAGCTCTTGTAAAGTGACTGATCTTTTGCCACACAGTTCCTCACCATCACTGGGCTTCAGAATCCTCAGCTGCCAAATAAAGAAATATTCCTAGAATCATTAATATAATTCCAATAAATTTGGTCTCTTTGAAAAAAAACTGTGCAGCCAGGCAGAATGTGTTGTTGTTGTTTCCTATTAACTTATATAAAGTACTTGCGGTTGTCTTAATATCATGCTACCTGTAAGTGGTAGTGGAATGTATTTTCAAAGTTCATATATTGTTTTCTTTATTGCAGGTTTCTTTTCTCCATGGAAAACCCCAAAGCCTGTAAGTTGAAATTCTTCTTCTTTATTACTGGTTATGATTACAATTCCACTAAATAAGATTTGAATTGGGTAACCTCAAAAATCCCTTCCTCCTTTGAGATTTTTGATGTCAAAAGAACAAGTTCTCTGTGAAAAACTAATTTGTCTTACTTTCCTATAAAGATTGTTTTGTTTTTTTACATTTTTACAAAACAAGCATTAACACTGTTCAATATGGTATGCCGAAAATTCTTTAGAAACCTTTGTTTTTACCATCAGAAATACCATCATTTCTTACTGCATTGAATTTTTAAAACAATACAAATTATAGACCCAGATATCTTGACCTACAAATTAAACCTGATCCTCAAGAAATTTAGCTCTTATATATTTGTGTTTATATCTACATTTTAAAGCAAACAGAGCTAAATACATGTGTGTCTGAAAAAATTTGTGTTTTTCCACCATAACTGACAGTCACTCAAAGTGGTGCTCTGAATTTTCAGAAACTGGTGATCTCTGCTGTCACCTAGTCTCTCTGAGCCTAGTTTCTTTATCAGCTGTCCTGAAATGTTGATGCTAACGTAGGAGACTGGTATTTTATTAATCTTTTTGTGACACAAGTTTAGCCAAGTTACCTTCCCAGTTGGAGATGATCTTTACTTGCCATTAGACTGAAACTAGTTTGTCCAAGTCCCAAGAGCTGGGACTAGCTTTCTGTGGTCCCATTCTATGCTGTGTTAGAATAGCCGACCCTAACTGAGATGGCTAAAACCCACAAGTGGAAGAGAGCTGTGGCAAAGTGATTCAAGTTAACAACAAAAAACAAAACAAACAATTAAAAAAAAAAAACTCAAAATCTCAGGGACTCATGTCTTCCACCTGCTTTTCTTTCCTCTCACAGTAAGTAGCTCTGACGCCAGGGGCCCCTGGCGTGGCCAGTGAGTAGGGGCTTCTTGGGTGAATTTTATGCTCCTTTTTTCCTCCTTTTACTGAAGGAATATTTAAGTGCTTCATTTTCTCATTTTAGAAATGATTTTGCATATTTTTCAAGCACAATAACTGGCTTAGTTAAATAACATGGCTTTAAAATTATTTGAAGACATGTGAAAATAAAATATTATTGAGCCCTGGAGTATGCCTGAGGTCCAGGTTTCTCTCAAAGAGAGATGAGAAAACTGGGAGCTGGTGATGAGAGGCCCATGCTCTCAAAACTTTCACACCAAGCGTGTCCTTATTTGGGATTCTGCTCATCTGGTCCACAGAGAATATCAGATGAGAAAACTAGTCTTCCTTGGGCCTAGTTAAACTATTTAGTGATACATGTGATTTTGAAAAGAAGTATTTAAAAATATTTAAAATGAAATTTGTTTTGCCTTGACCAAAATCTGAATAATTCCTTCCTTTCACCACCAGAGTTAAAAATCTGTGTTCTGTGGTTACACATATCTTTATCTAATTTAAGAAGGAATCTTACAACCTCATCATGGTGCTACAATTATGTAATCTGCTGATTTCCTTATATGTACCACATTTACACAAATGATGCCATTTGGCATAATTATAGTATCTACTGTCATCACACTAATTACATCCACACTCAATAATTCCAAAAACGGGTTTTCATAGAACTCAGTTTAAAATTAATCCTGAACCCAGGCATCCCTCCAAAAGGTGGGGCTTGGACTTCCAGGTCCTAAGCTAAAGAAGGTAGAGACTGTCAGTGTGATGTCCTCCATGCGTCTACCAGAAATTCTTCAGATTAGGGACTCTGGTGACAGGCCAGGTGTACAGTGGTTTAGGGTGCAGGCTCTGAAGGCTTACTGCCTGTGTCCAAACTGTGCTTCTCCCTACTAGCTAGGTTGCCTTTGACTAGCTGCTTAAGCTTTCAGTATTTCAAGTTCATCTATTAATGGGGATAATAATAATACTCCTCTCATGGTTATTGTAAAGAGTCTATGACTTAATCCATGTAAGGTGCTTAAAGCAGAGCCTCTGACATGCTCAAGAATATACAATACTGTCATTCTAGAAAGCAGACCTTCCACGAATAAACTCTTAACAAATTAATCACTCAATGAATGAACATAGTTGGCAAAACTATTTACTTAAACAAATATATAAATACATACCCATAGTATTTGGATTTATACACTCTCTCCTTTGAAGAGGATTGATGACATTTTTAATCAGGATAAGGAAATGTTATCCTGAGTGAGATCACCCCTTCTCCTGGTCCTGTGTCACTTCCTGACCTTCTTCTGTCCTACTGATCCACATCTAAAACTAATCCACATCAAGACAGTCACTTCTGTTTAACAAGTAATACACTAATTGTGGTGAGTTCTTGTTCTCTTCATCTGGAAGGAATCCAAGTTCATTATTCAAGTACTGAATCAAGCCAAATGTCTTCATCTCCCAGCCCTGCCCTAAAATAGTAAGGAAGTGTGTTTAGACTATCCCAGCTTCTACAGGTAGCAAGCAGTTTCTAGTTTTCATGGGAAGGACAACTTACCTTGTTCATAAGCTCTCTATTCTCAATGTGCATCCTAGAATCAGAAGGTGGGTTTAAAAAAATTGACCACAGCATGATCGATTTTTTTCTGTTTTACTCTTTGATATCCCATCGTGGATTATATGTCCACTCTGTCCACTGCTATCTCAGTGACTATATTTTCATACAGTTAAAACATTCACTCATTCATCAAGGAGAATAGAAATACAAGTCTTCTCCCAGATAAAGAAAACAATTTTGTTTCCATTTTTCCTTACTCTAGAAAAGTGTTTATAAATATTGGCATAGGTAAGGACATGGCTGGACTGTGGAAAGTTCCAATCAGAAGCCTTTTTGACAGGTAAACGCCTGGCAGGTAACACAGCTCTTCAGAGGTCAAGGCCAGGAAGACATTAGGTAGAATAAGAAGTTGGGGTAAGAATCTATGTGGTTCCTGAATATTGAGAGGAACTAGTGAGTACAAGGTAACCCAGCTGGAAGGCAAAAGTGCAGAGACCAAGGTATCTAAGAAAGTATTGGGAAGTCAATAGAGTTGCTCAGTCATGTCAGACTCTTTGCGACCGCGTGGACTGTAGGCTGCCAGGCTTCTCTGCCCATAGCATTCTCCAGGCAAGACTACTGGAATGGGTAGCCATTCTCTTCTCCAGTAGATCTTCCCAACCCAGGAATAGAACCCACGTCTCCTGCATTTCAGGCAGATTCTTTACTGTCTGAGTCACCAGGGAAGCTCTTAATACCTATGGCTGATTCATGTTGATGTTTGGCAGAAATCAACAAAGTTCTGCAATAGCAATTATCCTTCGGCTGAAAAAAAAAAAAAAAGATGCTGTCAGATCAGCACATCAGCTCCAGAGAACAGGGGTGGGGGTTGGGGAGTGGTGATCCCACAGCAGGGGGTTTCCACCATGGTCGTCTAGGTCTGAACTTCAAATGATAAGAGGGTGGGGGAGTGACGGACTATGAGTCTTCTTTTTCAGTAATTTCATGGGCACTCTGATTATCTGCTCTACAGTCTTACAAATCCCTGACAGAGTGACTCGAGGGTTGATTAATGTCACAGCAAGACACTGTGAATGCTTTACTAAGCGTGAACTGGACTCAACAAATTTCTCCATCTCAGTGCTGTAGACATTGTAGAATTTTTCTATCTGCCACAGAAACTTTCCTAAACAGTGCCAAAAGCATTATTTATTTTGTAGTTTTAAGAATATTTTTTAGAATACTAATATTTCACCTGAAGCATGTTTACTCCAGTGACTGTACATGAACAGTACATATACTAGCAAGACTTATGGGAGAATCAGATAACACTCCGTAGAAGATAGGAGAAATAAATAGACATTTGCTGAAGCCCTTTGATGACAAGTGGAATACTCAGTGATTCAGACCATATTTCTAATTTATTTACTTTTTAGAATTAAGTATCTTATGTTTAGAAGCGGACTTCCCTGGTGGCTCAGAGGTTAAAGCGTCTGCCTCTAATGCGGGAGACCCGGGTTCGATCCCTGGGTCGGGAAGATCCCCTGGAGAAGGAAATGGCAATCCACTCCAGTATTCTTGCCTGGAGAATCCCACGGACGGAGAAGCCTAGTAGGTTACAGTCCACGGGGTCGCAAAGAGTCGGACACGACTGAGCGACTGAACTGAACTGATGTTTAGAAGCAGAAGGGAGAAAGTCACAGACAAAATGTACCCACATGGTGCCTGAAGTCAGTTAAAATGAAAAATAAAAAAAGAATATGCTTTTAGCCACAATGTGGGTCTTCCTGTCAGAGCGCAAGCACAGAGAATGGATGACTGAAGGAACCTACAGTGGCTTCCTAGGCAGATTTTACTTTCAAGTGAATTATGAAGTACATATTTAAAGATTTTTACTAAATGAGAGCAAAAGAGTCACAGCAGAAAATTAGCCAGGACTCTAAGCAAATTTACCAATTATTCCCCTCAATGTATTACTATGTTAAAAGAAAAAAAAAAAAAGGACTCCCATTATAGTTATAGATTTGTTTTTGACCCAAGGTCGGGCACTGACACCTGCTGGACCTCTCTGTGCTCCTAGAGATCATGTTTAATATTAGGGAGTTGAACTCAGCTAGGGGTTTTCCATCTTTGTTAGTTATAGAACCTTTGTTCAAATGAAATCGTGGTCAGTAGCCCATAAAGTAAACAAATTAAAATGAAGCCAAGTGTCTTCTTAGTTTCTTCTGAAAGCTATAATAAAATAGATTGGTGTCTTATAAAAATAGGAATATATTTCTCATAGTTCTGCAAGCTAGAAGTCCAAGATGAAGGCACCAGAAGACTCAGTGCTGGTCAGAGCCCACCTCCTAGATGGCTGTAACCTCACCTGGGTCTTGGGGCTACAGAGTTCTCTGGGGTCTCCTCTACAAGGGCACCAATTCCATTCATGAAAGCTCCAGCTTCATGACCTAATTATCTCCCCAAAGCTCCACCTCCTAGTAGTGTTACTATGGGTGTTAGAATGTCAATATATGCATTTCAAAACAGCTCAAATATTCAGGCCTTATCTCCAGTAGTACTGAGAGAAGGGTCAGTGACCCATTTCTTGCCCAGTTTGCTGAATGGTCCAACCCCTGCCACAATCCGAGGTACATAAGTGGGTCACAGGGACCTTTGTGTTATATGCTATCTCACATCTTCTCCAGCTTTAAAACATATATTGTTGATAGGTGACAGCTGGCATTGAAGCCCTAACCAAACAATAGCTGTTATAAAAACAAAAGCAGTGACACTGCACAGTGACAGTGAGTAGAGACTAGGAAGTTATAATCCTGCCAAACTCAAAATAGTGTGTATCAAAACTGGCCTTCAAGAAAGAACAGGTGACCATATTTTATTGATTTCATCCATTACTAAATTTGCATTTTCTGAGTACTTGCTGTGTGTTGATGATGCAACAATGAGAGAGACTATGTCCCCTGAAGTCTCTGTTCCCAGCATCATCTATGTGCGGAGACAACGGTGGACTTGCAATTACACTTGAGTGTGAGGGGTAGGTAGTGGGTACCATGGGAGCACCCAGGAGGGACAAGTAACCAGATCAGGAATGGTCAGCAAAGGCCTTCTGGGGGAGGGGCCTCACCTAAATCTAGCAGCCAGGTATAGTGAAGATGAGAGATGGAAGAGTGCAAAATAGGTAAACTTTGCAAGTAGAAAAAGAAATAAAATGTGCAAAGGAGAGAACCTGTAGGGTTCTAGGGAATGAGAGGAGGGACCACCAGTGGAGATGAGAAAGAGGATCAGCTGGAGAGCCGCCATGCTCCATTAGAAAGTGGAGTTTATCCTGAGGACTACACTCAAGTAGTGCAGAATTTCAAACAAGAGGGTATCCTAATCTCATTCTAATAACAAGTTTAGTCAAAACTGAAAAGCTGAAGTTGAGTTTGAAAGAGAAATCAATTGGTTGTTTAAGTTGGTTGTGTAAACAGGTGATCTTGGTGAACATGGCTTTCTCCTTGATAAAAAGAAATGAGTCCTCACTTTACCTCATGGGGCTATAGTGATGATCAAAGAAGATAATGTAAATGAAAGAACTTGGTGAACTAAAAAGTATTCTACAGACTGTTAATAAATCATGATGCTGGCAGCAGCAGCATTTTGGAGAAGAAACCACTAGATCAGCAGTAAATGAAGTTCATAGAAGACTTTGAACAATTCAGAAACCCCAAAGGGTTGTATAATTACTTATCAACCATGAGGAAAGAGATTGAATGTTCAAGTATAGGAAGTGGTTTGGATGTATATAGGTGTCAAATGAATACCTGCAGACCATTTCCTTCTTCAGTAAAAACAGTGTCATGAATTGGAGCCGTTAGAAAAGGAACAATACCATACAGTTATAAGCACTTACGGATAAATTATCTTGAAATACATAGTGTCTTATTTTATAGAGAGAAAAAAACAGATTCAAAGAGATTAAGTGATTCACTGAATATTACTAGCTGGTAGGTGACAAGGTTATGAAAGTTTGCATTCAAAAGTCAAGCAACGCATGCATTTATAACCGTCTATGATGCTTTATTATATAGAAATAGAATTTTTTCTTTCAAGGCACTTATACCAAAGTTTTGAATGTTTTGTAAAAGAAAAGTCTGCAGGACAAGGAAGTCAAACTTAAATGTGAGGGCTGTGGTGTGTGACAGGGAAACAGCAAAAAAGAG
Organism: Cephalophus harveyi; assembly: GCA_006410635.1. Classification (NCBI taxonomy): domain Eukaryota; kingdom Metazoa; phylum Chordata; class Mammalia; order Artiodactyla; family Bovidae; genus Cephalophus; species Cephalophus harveyi. Next base: position 291,654 of record SJYT01014606.1, on the reverse strand, counting down.
TTTATCATCAGTCATCTTCTCTGTTCTCTTTGGCTTTACAGATAATGGACCGATGGGAGAACCAAGGCAGTCCTCAAACGAGTTTATCTGCTCCGGCCATACCACAGAACCTGCCCTTCCCGCCCGCCCTTCACAGGAGTTCCTTTCCTGACTCAACAGAGGCCTTTGACCCAAGGAAGCCTGACCCATATGAGCTCTACGAGAAATCGAGAGCCATTTATGAAAGTAGGCGTAAGTGAAAGCCACATAAAACAAGAGCGCATTACAAATAGCTGAAGCCCTGCCAGGGGATTTATTGAGGCTGGAATGATCTGGTGTGATTTTATATTTTGAGGTTCAAAACCTATCTCTAAAGTAAAGCCAGCTGATCTAAACTTTTCCTTAAAAAAGAAAAAAATCTATGTCAACTCAAAAAGAGCTCATATCTTTTGGGTTTAAATTTTGTTTCTTCCTTTTTCTCCCTAAATCCTTTAAGAAAATCAGAAACGTGGTGGGGAAAGGGGGCAAAGGGTAGGCAGTAGAGAAAGAGATGACTAGTTTTATTTAAGCCACCAGATAATAAGAAGAAATAGTTAGGATTTTTATGTTTAATCTGATCTTAGTCTGAAGCATAGATTTTCTTAGAGCATGAATGCAGTCACTGAAGATTTTAGGAATGTGATTAAATTGTCAACCAAGTCCTTCCAACTCATGATGGTGAAAGTAATGGTTCTAAAAGAAGCAAAGAGCAGGTGCCAATCATTTCTACCTGAAATTTCTGCTTCTTGTTTAATGCACTGGGGCCCATTTGAAAGCTGAGTCATAAAATATTGTGTAGGCACTTGTCATCCTATTTAAAAGTCTTCTAAAATCATTTCATTGCACTTTATAAATATTAGAAAACAAAGGTTTTTAATATTGCATATGTATTCACTGAGCCATTTTTCACCACCTAACAGGTCATCTCTTTTGAAAGTTAAAGAACAAGAATCCAAATGGCTTGAATGTATAATCTATGAAGGAAATGCACAGTATGATATGAACATGAGTAATGGCTTGAGAAAACTAGCCTGGAGAGCAGGGTTTGGTTCCTGGTGCTCCTGTTTACAGTCTGCTGATTTCCTTTGTTTCGGTATTCCACCAGTGTCTTCTTTCCACCTTTATCATCTGAAGCATGAATAGCAAGTTTTAAATTGTGTGTGATCTCAGAGGATCTCAAATCTGCTTACTCTTTGATGAGCTCGGGGGCTGAGAATTATATGCCCAGCTGGTAAGGGAGAAAGTAGACATAATACCCTTTCCCCATCCTCTACAACTCTCTGTAAAAGTAATTTTACTTGAACTAGTTAGGACAGCAGGCCATTGAGAAATCATTCTCATCAAAATGAACCTCCCCCCTGCCACCACCACCCCTGCCACACTTTTAAAAATAATTGGCTGTGTCAGGGCTAGTGTTTTTCACTTTTATCCTTCTGGCTGAACAACTAAAATGTTTTTAAAGGGCTCTGCAGGGAAGGCAATGGCACCCCACTCCAGTACTCTTGCCTGGAAAATCCCATGGATGGAGGAGCCTGGTGGGCTGCAGTCCATGGGGTCGCCGAGAGTCGGACACGACTGAGCGACTTCACTTTGACTTTTCACTTTCATGCATTGGAGAAGGAAATGGCAACCCACTCCAGTGTTCTTGCCTGGAGAATCCCAGGGATGGGGGAGCTTGGTGGGCTACCGTCTTCGGGGTCGCACGGAGTCGGACACGACTGAAGCGACTTAGCAGCAGCAGCAGCAGCAGTTAGAATTTCTTTGCTCTGATAGAAAAAATTTTTTCACTGTGTAATACAGAGTATGAATTCATGGTGTTAACGGTCATTATACTGAAAAAATAGGAATGATTTCAGCACAGTTCTTAATACCTTTTCTACTTCAGTAATCAAGTTGACCGTTAGCACCATGAGGAGACACCCAAGTTGAGATCTATGTCCTGCTCTCACTAACTGGGAGATAAGAAAACTAAGTGTAAACGAGTAGAGATCAGGAAACACAAGTCCTAACTCAGAAGGTGGAACACACCCTCCTGTCCTTGCTTGCTGAATTTTGTGGTTACCTTTAGGGAATGTCAAGAGATGCTTCCTCCTGTTTTTGTCCCTTCATTAGTCATTTGCTTCCATCCTTTTGTGGTTTCCTGACCAATGCAAGCTTTATTATTCAAGACAAAGGCAGTGTTGCTGTTTATTCTGTCTTTTCTTTATGGTGTCTAATGCTCTTTGTGGAAAGGAATGGTGCATGACCTTCTTTTAACCCTGAACAAATTCTGATTTCTTTATCCAGCCCCTGCATTGCTCCTTCTGTTCATTGCCTTTCCACTCCTTACCTGTGACAAACCTGGCAATGCAATCCGCCTTAACCTCAGTGCCTTTCTTTTTCCGTCCTCCTCCGGGAGCTCTGTAACCCTTTGTGTCTGCAGCCACTTGAACAACAAACATCCTGACTGCCCGCCCCATGCCCCTGCCCTTCCATCAGAGCCCAGCCCGTGCCTCTGCTGGGGCCTCTTTCATTGCTCCTCCCGCCTCCTCCCCACCGCCTCTGTCTTGTTTTCTCAGCTCTCTCTAATGTTTCCAAGGACACAATGATGTTTTCAGGGTCACAACTCTTAGGAGCCAAAAGAGCCATTTTCTTTCCCATTCTTCTCTCTCTGTCCTGTTATTTTGTAACACTAAATGGAGTGTGAATGAAACACAGAAATCATGTCAAGGTAAGAAAAGCTCTGCTCTGAAGATTAAGGAAACCAAAAAAAACAAACAAACAAAAAAAAAAACATGGCACCACTTTCTCTAATCTCTGGATAGCTGATCAGTTCACTTTGCTTTTCTCAGCTTCACATAGACCTTTGCCCTGTATCCATATCCTGTTTCCAAGTGTGACAAAGTCTCATTATCTCTTTTAAATTTTTAGAAAAATGCCAAAAATACATTCTTTTAATGAACAGAGGTAATATTTCTCGTCATCTTCTAATAGTTTTGGTTTTTTTAACCATTGTAAAATGTATGCATCCAAACAAAAGACCCATATTGAGCCACTCTATTCTTTTGAATTACATGCATAATATTTAGGTATGACTCCTTTTATTCTGTACCTCCGAACTGTTTCCTAGGAGAAAAATCAGTGGGACCAAAGAAAGTATGGAAGGGAATCTTAACCAAAGTGTCTAAACCACATCTTTTCACATTTTCCTTGACCTGTAATGACCTCATGGTATCCTCTTTTACAGTGAAATCTAATGCGGAGCAGATTTTTTAAAATTCATGTTTAAAACTGGGTTGCAGTTACCAAATAAAAGAGTGTACCTGCACCCACAAGCTTCTACTCTACAGAGCTACAGAATATTTGTTACATCCAGTCTGTCAAGAAGTATTTGGGTTCAAATTACTAGTCCTCTGCAAATGATGGAAACTTATCAAATGATGTAAATGGTGCTGTGCCTCATTTGGCTTATAATTAGATTATGCTGACATTTTAATGTGCATGCACAGGACATCTTAATAAAGATGTATTCCTGGGAGGAAAAATGCTGTGATTTTAAATAAACAAAGACAACCATAGCATACTAGAGCCACAGGAAACAGAACATGGCAGGCACATGCTTATGAAAGGAAAAGCTAGAAACACCTCGGGTCCTCATAAGATCTTATGATTACATGGGACTTGATAGAAAGAAGATTCTTCCATCTAGCCGGCCAGGCAATGCCTCTGATTGCAGAGCATCAGGCAGAGTGCCCAGAGGTGGCAGCTCCAGGCTCCGCATCAATCAACAAGACTGTATGAAGCACAGTGTGTGTCTGGAACTCTGCGGGGCACTCCATGAGAGAAAAATCACAAGACATAATCTCCACTCACACGAGGCTTGCAGTGAAAGTGGGGACACAAACAAGGAAAGCAATTCCTGAATGACATTTTATTATGTAACAGCAAATAATTATCAGTATTTTAACGTGCAAAATGTTGCAATTGATACAGATAATAGTTTAAATATAACTAGACATTTAGACCCATCGTTTTTCATTCCATGTTCAGAATTGATATTTAATGTCTTGCATGAAACATCTTTTAATTATCAAAATCTCATTAGTTCTTACTGCAAGCTCTATGCAAAAAGAAAAATTTTCCTGATTGACTTCATTCCACATAAGCTTATAAGCATACTAGAAGAACCATGCCTAAAAAGTCCCAAAAGAAATTTTGACCAGTGGGGTTTCTGGGTTTTCATGTTGGTTTTTCAAGTGCTGACACCCTATATTGTTACTGGAAATTCCCAGAAAACAGCAAAAATCTACCCACCCTCATCTCTATCAAGACTTTTACATAAATCTCACTTTCCTTTGTGTAACAGTCTCTATTGATAATTGACTTCTTGCTGTTTCCATTACTTGGGTTTTTTTAAATTGAAAGCAGAGGAAAATACCCACCGTTGTGTAATGAGATAAGCCATGCTATTTTTAAGTTTTCCCTTCTCTGTCTTTTTTCCATAAATCTCATGAAAGATGGACTTTAATTTTCTTTGCAGTCACAAGATGAAAGGTTTGTCTCGGATTGTACGCGAACATTCTAAATGTTGGGCTCCGTACAAAATTTCTGACTTTGAGGGGAAAAGACTATTTCTAAAGATCCTTCCTGCCTTCTGCCCTCCCATCTCCTCCTGCCATTTGTTCTCTATATGTGTTTACATCATTGTTTCAACCACATATTTCTAATATGATAGGAGACAGTTTGTAATGTCCTACTTACCCCAAGACTATCTAGGGTGACTGTGCATGCCATTTGCCTGGGACAGCCCTGCTCTGTGTTGTCCTGGTATAATTAATAGGTCCCTTTAACACTGCAGATTGTCCTCACTGAATGATAAATTATATGACTTTCCTTTACTACATAGTCTGTTAAAGAGATAAGACATCATTACTGTCCAAGAAAAGCATATATCTAAATATACAGGCTGTGAATACAAATTTTAAAGCCTAATCAGATAAACAATTTCTTTTAAACTGATTTATTTGGCTCCCTGAATTTTTGTCCATACATCTTTTGTCCCTAATTTGAAGTAAAGATGTATGTAGTGACGCCTTGGTAGCCAAACACCCAGAGTACTCCTTCCATACCCAGAAAACTATGCAAATGTACAAGTCCAGACCAAACTAAGTGGAAAAAGTAGGTGGTGAGGCTTCACTAATCTAAGTGAAGAGAACTTCTCATTCTTATCACAGAGAATAAATCAGATTCATCATCGCAATAATCACAGGACCAAAAAGAGTTAACTTTGTCTGTCTTTCTGCTCCTAAGACAGATTGTACTCACATAGCTGCAGAAAAATGGCCATACTGGCTCCTCTTTTTAATGCAAGGGGATACAAAGTGCTTCCCAAAGACATGAGTGTGGCTCACTTTGGAATCTTACAAAATAAGATTGTAATCATGCCAAGGAAATTGATAATTTAGGAATGAGGGCCATGTCCTGCTGCTTCATTTTTCACTAATTCAGACTTATTTTAGAATTTGTCCCCTCAGCTCAGAGGGGCCATTTCTTGAACACACTCCACACTGCAATCTCAGAAGCTGGAGCAGGCAAGCCAGTGAAAATAAAAAGAAACAGAGAAGAAAACCCCTTGTTCCCTGAAACTCTTACCTCATGATTCTGTCCCTTAGTAGGAATTATGACTGAAGTTGTTCAAACGTTTTTCTCTTCACGTTGAACCTTGGTTATTATAAACAATTTATGAGGTACAACATGTCCATACTCCTTTGCAGTAAGACATCACTCAAACGTAGGATTGTAAAAAAGTGAGGGATCCATATAGTATAATGTGCCTTCTGGTAGGACCTCCTTAGAATAGAAATTCCTCTGGAATTTCTTCAAAATGAGTTCACACGATCAATTTTTCTTTCAAGAAATGAGGAAGCATTACTCTGTAATAAGCAATGAGTTTTGTGCTGAAGGTAGCAATCAAGAGCAACCACAGGCCAGTTAAATAGCATAATGAAGGAGGGCTACAAGACTGTTGTTAGTACTCTATTTGAAATGAAATTATAATTCATAGCTGATCAAAAATGGACCATTGTGTTTTTCACATCTATGGCTTTTATCCTGCACTTTTGTTGTTCGTTGTGGAGTTCTTTCGGGATTATAATGCACATGTAATTCATAACATCTTAAATGGGTGGTTGTATTTCTAAACCATCTTCTTTTTTTTCTGCTGCTCTTTCCTTGTTATTAGTGAGCAAGGGTTGTAGTTAGCACTGTCTCCCATCCTAATGGCAGAGCCATTTGGAAAGCTGGGGTAGTTAAAAATATTATTCACTGCAGCACATCACTTAAGACCCTAAATGGAAACCAGTGGTGTGAACCACAGCACACAAGGTAGATGCACAAGATGGACTGAGCTCAGAGCCAGAGCGCCACAGCCCATGCAAGTGCTTCTGCGTGAGCCTTCTTGTCTCCAGTCTCCTTTGCCCTTGTGACTAAATATTCAGTACAGTCAAACTGGAAACACCAATAGTTTAGGGAAGCTTTAGATAAAGTGATGGCTTCCATAGCAGCAGGCAGCTATTCAGTCATCATAAACAACTACCTTGGTTTCTAGAACATCCACATGTCTGAACACAGCTAGATCAAGCCCTGGCCACATATGCTTGGACATTGCTGACGTCCAGTGGCCTGTGGGTAGTCCAGTACTACCCACAAATGTTCTCTGGAACACTACCTTATTTTAGTGAAAAATCAAAATAGGATGATATGTAAATGTTTAGACACTTTTACCAGTGACTTTAACATTAGAATCATAAAAAGACCAGAAAAATTTAATAACATCATCATTTAAAATATCCTCTATCGGGACTTTCTTGGCAATGTAGTGGTTAGCACTCTATGCTTCCAGTGCGGGGCATGCAGGCTCTATCCCTGGTCGGGGAACTATGATCTCATATGTCATACAGCACAGTCAGAAATAAAATAAGATTTAAAAAGAAAAAAAAACACTCCATGGGGGAAATGAGCATTAAAAAATGTCCGCAACTGTACAATGAAGGTTAATTTCCTGTACCTTGTTCAGGAAAATCATTATTGCTGTCTTTAATATAATTTGTTATGGTTTAATCTGTGAAAAAAAATTGCCTTTCAGCTGGAGTTTCTGATATATCACATTGTGCATCACTTTGCAGTTAGAGTATGTTGGTAAAGGAGTCAGTAAATCCAGTTAAGTGTGCTTGCTGTTTTTCATATGTATATTTTATTTTGGAAATCTAATTTCAAAAATAATATTTTTCAGTAACTTTATAAATAACTATGGTATTATATTTCTAATAGGTTCCTTTTATTAGAGAAAGAAATAGCTAAGTAGTAATGATAGTGAAATAAAAGTTAGGTTGGAGACATGTTTTTCCCCTGTATTTTAGAAATTAGATTCAATCTGATAGCTTATAAATTCATTTAATTCACTAGTTTAAAACTTAATGCTCTGGGACTCAGACAGGGGATCAAAGGGGATGGAAATTAGAGAAGTAAATTCTAAAATCAGTCCTTGATTGAGAGTTAGTTTGTCAGAGCATTTTGGTGGTAGCACAAGTTGACAATGTAACCCAAAGTACTTTCATGATTAAAAATGAGACCATCGGGGCTGCAGTAAACTGAGTGTAATTGCTGGATGGCAAGTAGGTCCTAGTGAGATTAGGATAGTATAAAGATTATGATGTCACTTTTACAACTAATGGAGGTATATAGAAGGGCACAGTCTTCCATCCCTGTTATAGCTCCATCTTTATGATTAAAGAAAATTTCTCAATTCATAATCCTAAGGAGTTACACTAAAAAGGGAGATTTTTTTTTTTTTTTTAAAAGGCAGTTTTGCTGGAGAGCTTATTTCCTGTGAAAATGCAAATTGCCTAGCAGGGAGGTTCATTCTCCCCACAGCAAGTGAGACTAGCTATACAGGGGACCCTGAGGAAGCCTTGTCATCACCCTCCAGAGGCTTCTATTTCATTTTCAGTGTTGAATAGTGAAGCAAACAAAGCTCAGTAAGAAAGCAATCAGAACTTGGTCTTCTAATTTTTTAAGTTTAATGATAAAATACCCATTTTTTCCATAGTATTTCATATGCACATTATAGAATATATATAGTATTTTACACTCATGTCCCTAAACTTTTATGTCATATATAACATGTTATGGTATCATAGTTCTCATGGAGGATCCCTATTGCTAAAATAAACCAATTTTATTCAACTATTTATATATAACTCACTATCCAAATAATTATAAGGATCAAAATATTTGGACTGGTGTACATAAATCAGCATAATTATTAATTGAAGTTTTCACTTTCCATTTTGGTATTTGATGACACAATATCATAATGTGATTTCAAAGATATGTGCATATTTTGGGTTCTGGATTGACTTTACTTTCAAATCAGCATTCTTATCATCAGAATCAAAGCTTAATCTTTGGAAATGGTGATCTTTTTTTTCCATTCTGATCTAAAAGAATTCAGGCATTTTCCTGCATGTGAAAGAGATACATTTATAGACATATTCATATACGTAAAACAGGGTAAGTCTGTCCATTAACTCCATGGATTTTAGAGAAAAAAATCATGAAACACAAAAAAAAGATTGAGGGTGAGTTCTAATTGCAACCAAAAAAAAAAAAAAAAGATGAATTTTTAAATGCCATAAATGAATTTCAATTTTAATTCCCCATTTTCCCATCCAGAACAAGTGCCACCAAGGACCAGTTTTCGAATGGATTCTTCTGGCAAGTATTCTTCAGTACTCACAGTCCTGTGAATGAAACGTCTTCCATTTTGTGTAACAAATCATTTTTCTGAGTAGTATCAGTTTTTTAGTATATAATCACCATGCTAATTTCACTTACCCACATAAGCATATATTTAAGGTAGAGGGCAATTCTCACCAAATTTGACCTAAATGGCAGCCAAGGAAACAAACAAAAGTCAAAGGAAAACAATCATTTATTCATTAAGTTCTTTCATAAAATGCTTTAGTAAAAGACTAGATTAAAACACCAGGTACCAAAGGAAGCTATTAGATTGACTAAATCATGCTATCCAGCTGAAAAGCTTCTAGACATTTGTTGCTACTAGGTGCTTGAAATGTGGCCCCTCTGAGTTTGGATGTCCTGTGAGAAGTGTGTGAGATCCACACTGAATTTCAAAAACTTAGTACCAAAAAAAAAAGAAGAAATGTATTATATCTCACTAATTATTGTTTTAGTGCTTAAATAGTATTTTGGATATGTTAGGTTAAGCATATTATTAAAATTGCATCTTTTTTTTTTTTGCTTTCTAAACTATGGCTACTAGAATTAAATTACCTATGTAGCTTGCATTTTGTTTACATTGAACAGCACTGGACTAGATAATTGAAATAAGCTAGAGTATACTCTTGCCTGGAAACTCCCATGGACGGAAGAGCCTGGTAGGCTGCAGTCCATGGGGTCGCTGAGTCAGACACGACTGAGCGGCTTCACTTTCACTTTTCACTTTCATGCATTGGAGAAGAAAATGGCAACCCACTCCAGTGTTCTTGCCTGGAGAATCCCAGGGATGGCGGGGCCCAGTGGGCTGCCATCTGTGGGGTCGCACAGAGTCGGACACGACTGAAGCGACTTAGTAGCAGCAGCAGCAGCAGCAGCAGAGTATCTGAAAAGATTTGCAATTTAGACATTTCCATAGAACTTACTAGAAATTACTTAAAAATTACTAGAAATTTTGCTAATGTAGAATGAAATTATTTTCACATCAGTTAAATACTGATAACCATTTATCTTTTTAAAACCATGCCAGTTATAAAGTGCTACATTTTGATAGTATTTTAAGTTAGAATTGAATAGTTTGAAGCTTAAGAGCTTTTAGTAATAATTAAATTACTTAAATATTTTTGACCTAATTATTCTGAAAAACATATGTATTAATTTGGTTTAGGCTGAAATATTTAATTTTATGGAAATAAAGGAAGAAAAGGAAGATTTAGATCTTCTTACTCTTAAGAAGTACTTTGAACAGCTGTTTAGACCACTAGATTGAAAGCCAGAATACTGAAACAATTGTAGAAAAGAATGTTTCATAATAATAGTGCTATTTCAGGTCTGTGGGCTCACAACATACATCTCTAGAGTGTGTCCATGATGACAGCTCATTATCCATCTCAGCATGTTCTAACACCCCTTGGAGAATATATGTGCTTGAGATCATCTCATTCTATAAGTTTCCATGTCTTTTTTTTTGGATTTGTAGAAAATATGGAAGATATTGCTCAGCATTTTGTCCTCTGATAATGTATAAAGTATTTGGTTTAGCTGTGTCTGAAATTTTTTAAGATATAATTATATATATTATATTAAAAATTAAACATAATTTATATATATATAATATATATTTTATACCAACTATAAAATCTTCATAGTTTTTAACAGTATCTTAGAACCAGAGGGAAAATGAGACCTAGTAATTACAGGTGCAAAATGAAGGCAAGATTTAATTTGAGATTCTGAATCTTAGCTTACGGCCACAACAAGCACATTTTTTGCATTTCTCAGCTTCTGAATGTACTATATTTAAAGCCAAAAGAAGAAAGAGAAGAACTACATTTATGTAATAACTTGGATAACCTTGATACATGAACAAAATGATTCCAAAATATATATTATTTGAAAGAGGAAAGTTTTAATATAGTTTGAGTGTATTATACTACCATGCAATCCAGATTTTCAGGTTAAGAACCAATCCAAATATTTTGTTAAGTGTCCACACAAGTTAGGAAACTATTCTGGAAAATTATGACTCCAACCAGAATAAATAGAACTTCTATACTACTTCTCATATTTATAAAATGTTCTTTATCAAGCTATTTGTCAAGATTTTGACTTGTATCTGTCTATTATAATTCTAAGGTATTTTGCTAACTTTAACTGCATAAGATGCCTAGGCAAAATTAATGGTAGGAACTCCTAATGTAATTAGGAAGCTAAGTGAAATCTCAATAGTAGAATAGTGTTGTGATTTATCAGGTTCACTAGATTGGAAACAATTAAATCTAAGACACATTTATTTAGCAACTCATGCAGGCTATTCATAATGGAATTTTATAAACAAACAAAGATAATTATGCCATCACCAGGGTAGAATGTTAAGAAGAAAAAATGAATCCATAGTCAGGACCTTTGAGTGGACAGCTCCACCCAAAGACAAGAAAACCAGGATATGGAGTATCACAGAAATCAAGACTAGAAATTGCTTCTGAAAGGAGATCTTTTCTTGTTTAGAAACAAAAGAAATCAAGGATCATAAAGGGTATATCAACAGTATCAAGTGAGACATATAAATCAAGCAGAATGAGCAAAAAAAAAATGGCCATTGGATTTGATCATTAGGATGTCATCAGTGACCTTAGAGCAGTTCAGTAATGCCAAGAGCACAGAAACCAGACTGGCAGGAGTAAGTCAGAGAGGAAAGAGGTAAGGCTTGCGTCCAAGAGAGAAAAGGATAGGGAGAGCAGGGGAGTTTTTAGGACGGGAAAATCTGACTTAATTTGAAAACTCTGGCTATTTGAAGAGAACCATATGAAGAGTGGGAGATGGCATCTACTATGGCTAACCCATGTCTGACCATGTTCATATCACCAAAGGTTATAAAGAGAAAAAAGTGGAGAGACGTGATTCTTTTAAGATAGATATATATTAGTTATTGATCTGGTACTGTTAGATTTGAGCAATAAAAGTTATTTAATTCCTGTTTAACTTATTCTGTATCTGGAGTTCTTTGGAAACCATCTTTGATTCTTTCCTAGTATTGTCTTTCCTAGATTTCTTTATGAGGAAAAGCAAAAAAAAAAAAAAATTTTTTTTCCAGTAAAAAAAATATTTAATGAATTCATTCTCTGTGCCAGACTGTGGTAATAAGCCCATGGTGCTTATGTTTAATTAAAACATGAAAGGGGATTCAAGTACCAGAATTTAATTGACATGTTTACAGCAGCATCCCATGTGCCAAATTAATCCATAAAAATGCCATTCTTTGCATTTTTGAAGCTTGAATACATTCACAAAATTAATCAGTTGTGTTCAGTCGCCCATTCTTTTCCCTGAAACTGTGCATAAAGCCATGTTTTTCAGAAGCTAGACCAAGGGTACATATAGCATGTGAAGTCTTCTTGGAGTCTTAATGCAAAATAAGAATCAGCTTTTGAAATAATGGTTTTCTTTATTATGACAGAGGTTGCCCTGCTACCTGGATGTAGTTTTTGCAATATTGGTGAGATCCCAGGATTAATCAGTAGTTGTAAATTCCATCCCCATAGCTTGTCCCAGAGGTCATGCAAAGTCCCACCTGGGACAAGGATCTTCAGATGTTTTATTTCATAATGCCTGAGAATCCCAAGACCCACCTCTAGAGAATCAGCAACACTGGCCATGGCTAGCCATTGAACACCAGCATCCAAAAAGTTTACTGACTCTTTTAGTCCATTTGTTCACAACCACTGCCTCATCTTGAGTTGCACCAAGCCATGCCTGAGAGCACCTCTGATGGTTTTTCAAACAGGAAAAAGAAGAAAAAAAAAAGAGTGCAAATACAGAAAAAATAAGGCAGAAAAGAAAGAAAAAAAGAATGTTGGTGGGGGCATGACTGAGTGACATCGAGTGACTCAGGTCCCACTGAGTGCTCACCGAACCCCCTCATCTAACAACCTGCTAGGTACATGGTTCATAAACGAACGGGAGAGAAAAGTGAGGACTGTGAAACAGTGGGATGAAGACTGGCCCTTAAGTTTCTTTGCTCTAAGTCCTTACACCGACAGGGGAAGAGATAAAGCATATTACAGTTGTTTTAAACATGTCATCACACCAGAAGAGCGACTGAAGAAAAGTATCAGAATCATCATAATCTTTCAAGAGAGCTAACAAGGTGACAGAACTTGGTCCACTGGAGAAGGGAATGGCAAGCCACTTCAGTATTCTTGCCTTGAGAACCCCATGAACAGTATGAACAGGCAAAATGATAGGATATCAAAAGAGGAACTCCCCAGGTCATTAGGTGCCCAATATGCTACTGGAGATCAGTGGAGCAATAAGTCCAGAAAGAATGAAGGGATGGAGCCAAAGCGAAAACAATACCCAGTTTCCAAAGAAAAACTGTCTTTCTGAAAACTCTTATTTTCCTTACACACACACACACACACACACACACACACACATGAAATACTACTGCCTTAAGGCACGATCTATCATTTAAACTTTTTTATCCAGTTGACTGTTTCTCTTAGGTTTCCATGCCCTGCAGCCTCTGAGTCTGTGTTCCAAAATTAACAAAAAATAAATCACATCTGTGGCAGACTTCTTTAATGGGTCTCTCTTTGCCTCTCTCTATGTGTACATGTACCATGAAACTAGCCACCTCAGCCTGGAAGAATGGAAGGTGAAGATGACATGGTTGGCGTGTTTTGCCCCATGTTTGAAATCAGAGCAGTCAGAGCAATAGTCCAGGGATCGCAATGTCACCAAAGTGCACACAAAGAACCATGGAAAGAAAATATGTGCTCTGCTTACTTCTTCAGAGTTAAATAAAACCAACTAGCAAACATCTGTATTTTTCTCCTAATTAAAAAAGAGTCCTGAATCGTTCATTAAGGAAAAGCTTTCCAATTCTCCCAGGAATCACAGGATTCTCTGACACAAGACAACTCCCATGTACATTGGCACATCTCAAAATTCCATTACTGGGACTGTTACAATTTCAGCATTTCCTTGGGGGAAGTTACACTTAGCAAATAAAATGGATCACACAGTAAACTCCTTTTAGAGCTCCTCATGCAATATGGATTGGTGCTGAAGCCACTGGAGGAACCATTTCTCACCATACTCAGCAGCGATGCAAAAATGAGAACATCTACAATTAGATGGCAGGTTCTGGTTAAACATATGCTGGCTCTGTTGTTTTAAGTGACAAAAGTATATCATGCTCTCTTTGTAATTTATATATATGTATATATGGTCTAGAGTCCAGTAAGCCTAAAGTAACCTAGGGAAGAGATTGATGTGACCAGTCATACCATAACCAAAATTTAGAGGTTTGAACAGTGATTGGGCATCGTCTGTCATCTCCCTTTGCCTTTCTGCCTCCCTTGGGAAGAGTATAGCTACCTACTATGGTTTTGCAGGGCTGCTCCACCTGCTCCAGAGTCCTGAAGTTTTAGCACACTCCCCAATATGTTATTTCATGTATGATGTTCTAAACCTCAGGATAAACTGAGCTCAAAAGTCAACTGAGACTCAGGGTATAGGGCAAAGCTTTCGTTTTCCTTTTACCACATGAGTCTAATTAACTGTTTAGTAGGAACTGAATTCTGCTAAGTTGTCTTATCTTTAAAATATGAATGATTATACAGTTCATAAAGGATGACTAATGGTTGTGGAAATGCAGTTGGTTATAACTCTTGAGTTTTATATTCATCATTGACTGGGAAAGCCTTTATTTCTACATGCATCTGGCCATAAAAGGACGTGAAAGTCATAGTCTTGGATGATATATACATATGTACATAGGTGCCTGATTCAGCTTTTCTTTCCCCTTGAGAGCACTAGACACATGCGTATGCCTAAATTTCAGAAGTGAGTGACTTGCCTTCCTCGTATCACTGGGAAATCACAGCCAGATGGGAGGCACAAAGGCAAGCCCCATATCACTGTACTTTGTTTCCTGTCTCACTTCAGCTTCACTTACTATAGACTCTAGAAAAGATTTACCAGGGCATCACCAACTATGACTATTACCATACATCCAAATGACTAAGACATAGCTTCCTGTCCCTGAGGAGTCTCATCTGAAGTCCCATCCCAATTTCCAAAACCATCCTGATTAATAAGAATTTGACATTTAACTGAATAATTGCTTCTGTCAGTTTTAATACCTCCTTTAAACCATTAAGGCCCAGAGATCACAAATACTTCTTAAGCAAAGGATGGCATTAATAAGTATTCCCCAAAGTTGCTGATTATTGATTAACATCCTAACAGTGATTTTGAAAGTGTGCACAACCCAGTCGTGATTGAGACATTTGCCCCTGAAGAAGATTCAAAGGGCCAGGGGCAAGGGAGAAGCTTAAATCATATGCTCGTTTAAAAGTCAAAAGATTTCTTATGGTTTTAGCTTATTTATTCTAGAATTGAAAATGACATTCAGAGGAATTTCTCAGCTTTTTTTTTAAGTACATTTCCGTTCTTTCAGCTAACTACAGAAAAGTATCCCTCATCAACTTTATTTTGAATGTGTTTATGAAGTCAGCAGTCAATCTACTAGTGGCTTCCATATTTTAAATTGTTTGAGGGATAAGAGTTCACTTAGACTCTCATAAATTTCTAGTAATAAGTTATAAGAAGCCTAAAGGAGCTTTTCAGGAAATTAAAACTTCACTCAAACCTCAATAGAGAACAGTTTCAATCTTATGTTTTCTAACTTTAACAATTTTAAAAGAAACAACTTCTATTAGGTGTAAGTTTATACCCCCCAGCATGCACATGTGCGTGTGCATGTGTGCGCATGCACACACACACACACACACACACACACACGCACACACACACACTCTCTCTCTCTCTCAATGGGGCACATCAAATCATAAACAGCTATTAGTAAATTACTAGACTATCCTTTACCAGGTAGTTCCAGGGTGCTGCCATCTGTTCTCTCATACTTCTAAAACAATCATCCCAGTCAGAGTAACATCCCCAAAGTGGCAGCCAATCTTCGAGGGCAATCTCAATGATTTCAGGAAAATAAAGAATTACAGAGGCATTGATTTTTTTTTTTTCCCGACTCAGAAAATGTGTGTGCTCTTTCTGCCTGTGGCAATATGCTAGTAATGTCCTTGGCTGGTCACTGTTAATCCAGAGACTACCTAATTTTGGATTGTGTACTTTTTTGTCACCATATATATATATATATATATATATATTATTTCTATGCTCGTCACTGACTCTTAACAGCACTCTCATTAATCACATCCATAAAATTAATTTATCATTGGTGTGTCTGGTTCCTCAGGGGGTGGGGAAAAGGCAGGATTCATTACTCAATGGGATCTCCTTTATGCCAGGTCCAGATTATAAGGAGCTGGATGTTCACCTTCGCAGGATGGAATCTGGATTTGGCTTCAGAATCCTTGGGGGAGATGAGCCTGGACAGCCTGTGAGTTGAATTATCTTTATTTCTACACTTTGGGTTATATTGTATATATATGGCTGAGATGAAATATCATTCAGTGTGATACGAAAAAGAAAGTCGTTTAGGACTCACATAAAAATTTCTGAGGTTTGTGTTTCTTGCTATTTAAGTTTCTAAAACTTGCCAGTGTTTCCATGCCAGTATATCATCATACATCAATGCACTTTTCTTTAAGAGAGAGACATTACTCTTTCTTAGAATGGATTGGATTCCTCTTGAATATTTCAGTTATTTAATTGTATTGGATCCCCAGTCTCTTTGGGCAGCAGCTCACAGATAAACATGCAATATGACAGAAGATATATGTGAGGAGATGACTCAGAACCACAGAACTGTGTATGTTTTCAATCAGAACTACAGGGGAGAAAAATCATGGGGATCAACATAAGTTAAATCACATTCAACACTGCAGAGTCTCACTAGATTTGAATTAGGTGATTACAGTTAGAGGATGTTCATGAACTCAGCTTCAGTGGGCACAATATTGGGGATTTGGAAAGGGCTCTGAAGAAATTCTGTATAAATACATCTGAGTGAAAACAGAAAATAACAGTGTTCATTAATATACAGAAAAAAAACAACAAAGCTAGACTTCTGACCATGTATTGAAATAACAGCCATAAAACATTCATTGTGTTTTTTGATACAAAGGATGTACCTTAAATAGTACCTAGTATGACTAAGTTGCGCTTCCCTAGTGACTCAGACGGTAAAGAATCTGCCTGCAATGCAGGAGATCTGGTTTCAACCCCTGGATTGGGAAGATCCCTTGGAGAAGAGAATGCCTACCCACTCCAGTATTCTTGCCTGGAGAATTCCATGGACAGAGAAGCCTGGGGGGCTACAGTCCATGGAGTTGCAAAGAGTCAGACATGACCGAACAACTAATACACACACGCAAGACTGAGTCAGGTTCATTAAAGGTTCATAATTGGTCTTTAGGCCCTGAAATACAATCAAGTCCTTTCCTATATATAAATGCAAGTAAAAGATTAAATTGCAAAATAAATGTAAGGGGAAATAACAAAATTCAAGTTCTTCTCATAATGCTTACTTCAATACAGTCTTTGAGATACACAATTCTTACTTCTTACTTTGCTGGACACTCCTGCCCCTATAGGCTCATGCTTGTCTGCTTTGTGGGTAAACTAGCACCATATTCCCTTCACACATCTCCCCTCTTGAGAGGTAGAAGGGATTGCATGACTAAGTCACAGGGAAGGCATAGCATCAGCTGGTTCAAGAAGGGAAAGGCCTAGTTGAACTTAGCCTGGCACGAAAGCAGTAACAACAGAAGCGATGGAATTGTTACCCAAATGAAACACACATTGCTCAGAATGAAGCTCAGGTGTGTGAGTGCGGTATGCACCATCCAGCCTCAGGACAGCTTTCTACTGGGTGAGAAGACAGGATATCAGGTTCCCAACCCTTCTGAACATTGACTTTGTGCTCCCTGTCCCTTCTCCCCTCCAGAGGGCAGGCATCCAGTATTTATGATAAGCCTCCTCAGATTACGAATTTTGCTGATCATCCTTATTGCATTTATTTGGATTTACTCTGGTTTATTCTTTCATTTGAATAATTTAAAACACAATCAGGCCACAAGTTACAATTTTAAACCATAAAGTAGAAGCCTAAATCTCCCTGTTGCATTCAAAGCCAGAATGTAATGTCTTGAAGGCCAGAATGTTGCACCTCTGAAAGACCATGTCAGGAAAGGTGACTCTACCATAAAGATCTCCAGTGTCCCTTTCCTCCCTGCTTTCCTTCACTGTAAGTCCAGAGATAACATGCAAACAAAATGCACTAGCCTCATTTAGTTGCTATTGTGCTACAAAGGGAGAGGCGTGTGAGGTGACTTGGTCCCAAACCATAGGAGGTCTCATAAATTATATCAAACGGGTTTCTGCCTCCATGTAGAGGAAATGGTATTGACACCTCATGGTGCACATTAAACACGACAGCACAGCTTTCAGCAAATAATGAACAGCAGGACCCCAGCTCAAACAAAGTGTATGGGCATTTTTCCTGCAAGAGGAAATACTTTTCACAGTTAAATAACAATAGAAATAGAAAGAAATAAAAAATTTCCACAAAGGAATGAAAATGAGATTTCCAGCTGTGATCTGAAAAGAAATGGGAAGGCATCAAGATGAAAAGGCTTGGAAAACACTGCAGTGGAGAACGGCCTGTGTGGAGAAAAACTGCATGGAAATAGAGAGCCGACGATAGACGTAGGCCTTGGAATAAGGGTCCAGTGCAAACTTCTGAAAGAGTTTCAGAAAGCAAGAGCCTGAAATCTGCTTGCCACCTTGTCAAGTTGCCCTGGGCTATAATTACTGTAGATCAGACTTGCTGGGTTTAGACTGACGTTAGGTAGTATTGGGAAAGAATTAAAGCCTAATTCAAAGGACTGCAAAGGTGGTTTGGGCTTTGTTTGTTTCTTAGTTTTTGTTCTCTTTGTGTGTGTGTGTGTGTGTGTGTGTGTGTGTGTGTGTGTAAGTTTTCTCCCTGGCTTATGGGGATATCAGCCACTTGAATGTGAATTGCTATTATTTCATATCAAATACTTCATTTTGTTCTGTGCCCGTACAGCCTATAAGACAAAGTAGACCTGTTGAGGTTTTGCTTCTTTTGCTTTTTTAGAGAAGACAGTTGAAAAGATAAGGCTACATCAGTTGTTTGGAGAATGGGTGGGGGCAGGGGTGGGGGGGGAAGGTTGGGAAAGAAGAGAGTCTTTCTTGATCTGTTTTTCCGCAGAGTTGTTTCTTCAGGGCCAAAGCAAGAGAGGCAGATAAAGAACTCTCTCAAGACCAAGGAGAAAGCTAATGAGAGGGGCTGAAGTGTCCTCAGAGGTTGAAGGATCCAGTGAGGTCAGAGGGAGGTGAGGAGTGGAGTGTTTGCTGGGAAGGCTCACTAACCAGTGGAGCCAGGGGTCACCAAGGCCAGAAGGAAAATATAAGTCTATATTAGGTTAGGGAGCCCTGCCCATGCACTCAGCAGACCTGGAAAGTGACCAGTGCGATGGGGCAGGAGGCTCAAGCCAGACACCGGAGGGAAGGTCCTTCAGTGAACACAGAACATGACCAGTGTATCACTCTGTGGCCACCAGACCAAATGAGAACACTCAGAACCTCACTGCTCAGAGTGTGTCAGATTTAGAGACCAGAGGCACCCAGCACCTCTTGGGAGCTTGGTAGGCATGCAGAATCTCAGGTTCCACTCCAGGCCTGTAGAATCAGGCTGTCAGGGTAAGTGCAGAATTCTAACAAGCTCACGGTGTGATTCATGTGCATGGTAAAGTTTGAGAACTACTGATTTAAAGGATCAGATATTCTGACGTATGTTTTCAAGAACTTAGATGAACATAAGAATATATATATATATATATACATATTTATGGAAGTCAATATGAATTACAGTGCAAGAAAGAATCATAGATTATCTAGTCCCTGCAGTTCCAGTGGCAGATAGGAAATAAACTACTCAAATGTGTCAAGTGTACAAAGCATATTTGAATTAAAGGGAAAAAAAAGCGGGTTATTTTATTTCCTGAATAGATGCACAGAGCTGGCTCTGTGTCAGCAGTGAAACACAGGACACGAAGGTGCAAATTGGCCAAAGGCTAAAGGACACCAGCAGTGAGAGCCAGAAGCAAAGACAGCATAGATGGTCAGCCTATTCCCAGCAAGGGCAGCAGCTCCTGAAGGAAGGAGCGAGTGTGGCTCCTGTATATGACTCATGGGTGAGCAGCCCCAACGCCACTCCAGTCCCCATGCTCAGCTCAGCTCAAGCTTGTTTCTTAACCATAGCAACATTTTTTTGAAACAAGTTAGGATGGATTATACAATCTAATTATACAATAATATATATGCATATAATAATTATGCAATATATATAATAAGCTATGTCAAAGTATTATGTTGAATACACTATAAGTGAATTTGTAAGATTTGGTGGAACAAACCGAAGGTTGAAGATTAAACCTTCAAGTTTAAAAGAAAAGTGTGTCCAGTGAACTTCAGTCTTTGCTCAGATGTCAGCTTCTCAATGAGTCCTGCTCTAATCTGCCCTAACACCACCTCAGCCACAAAGTTGACACCCACCCAACATCCTACCTGGGTGTGTTTTTTCCACAGTACATGCCTACTAACACACAACATATTTTTTTATGTTTCTTTACTGTCTGACTACTGGAATGACTCTTTAGGATGGGGATTTTTGTTTATCGTTCACTGAAGGGTTCCTAGCACTAGAAGCATCCCTAGACTCCATGAATATTTGCTAGATAAATGAATTACTTAGTGAGGAGAGTACTTCATATCACAGCAAGCAAATAGAAAAAACAGATGTTTTACTGGGATTCTCTGTTTAATAGATGCCATTAAACTAGTCATACAGAAGATAACTTCAAGAGTATTTCTTTGCTGTTTTCCCACAGCAGGAGAGGTATGAGAATTTTCCGATGTGAAATTTTGTTTTTGCTATTTTTGTAGAGGGCCCAATTGCAATGTTAGCTCTTAGTTGTAACCTATTTTTTTACTCCTTTTCATGAGTTGAAATCAAAGTTACAGCTGAAATGGTGGTAATTAAACTAAGAATTTCGCTAGCCATTTTTTCTCTATTCCTAGCTGTAAGCTCTCCCCCTGAGGCACACGGGCAAGTTAAAGGTTAAAGCATTTTCTTTGGGCTAACCCAGCCAAATGCAGCTCTTCACAGGGCAGTGGAAAAACATAAACATTCATTTTCACTGGTTTGCACAAAGCACTTACTAAATCTTTGAAGTGCTCCATAGTGGGTTGAATCTTTTGAAGAATAGATTGGACCATCTTTAGAAAAAAACTCATAAATTCAGGCTGGCATGATGATAAGGGAAAATGGAAAATATCAGAAGCCTGCCTGACTGCTGGCCTACAGCAAATGGGCACAGCCCAGTCAATCCAAGGCCAGAGATGGGATTCCCATGACAGCAGTAATGAATCAGTCATCAGAGCACCAATATCCAACATGGGAGCAAACCTACTCCCCACTTCCCTATTCCCATCCCCTGGGAATAGGGAAAAAAAATAGCCATGCCGGG
>SJYT01014606.1:221779-269905 GCA_006410635.1 Cephalophus harveyi | reverse complement strand
GGGGGGTCAGGGGGGAGGGTGGATTTTCATTCCTGTTCAGTGAACCAAGAATATGAAGTCCTCCGGAGAAAAAGAAAACTCTCTAGACCATAATTTCGCATGTTAGCTGGGAAGGCCTGGACATTCAAATCTGGTGGCTGTGTTGACAGACCACACTGAGCAGTGTGACCAAGTAGGAAGACAAACCTGAAGACGTGTAAGCCTGCCGGTCACGATGGACCAATTGCAAGTTAACTAGAATCCACAGACTTGAGCTTTGAGAGAAATTAGTGCCTGAAAAAAATCAATCTGTGAACAAAGAATCATTTTATAAAGACTTAAAATACAACCTAGAAGATAGCCTCTGTAATAGTATCAGACTAATGATAGCCACTGCTTTCAGATCCTGTAAGCCTAAGCCGCTTGGCAAAAGAAAATCTACTCCTTTGAACTCTATTGCCCATGAATTGGAAAAATTGTAAATTTAAAAGCAAAACTACTCTGTGACAGGAAAAAAAAAAAAAAAAGCCTTGCTAATGGACACTAATTGGAGTGTTTCTAATGGGATGTAAGAAAACTTACCCTGTTGTGCCTTTCATTGCAATCCCCAGTTCAGGGATTTATGACAGTATGCACGTTTCCCAAATGTGTACTCCAAACTTCCTGGTATAGTTGTCATTAAACAGCAGAGCATTGCAGGCGGCAGGCAGAACTGGGGACATCCTTTGTGTAGGGATGTGCTCCTAGAAAATATTCAAAGAAACAGAGTAAAAATCTGGAGGAGATTTTTTTTTTTTTTTTGGCACATTTCAGTATGCAGGATCTTCAGTCTGCATTGCAGCATATGAACTCTTGTTTGCAGCATGTGGGATCTAGTACCCTGACCAGGAATCGAATCCAGGCCCCCTGCACTAGGAGCTCAGAGTCTTAGCCACTGAATCACCACGGAAATTCCTGGAGAAGATTTGACTGAGTTTTTAAAGTAGATAAGCTGTTCAACTGAGAGACATTATTTTGGGGGTCTCCAAAATCACTGCAGATCATGACTGCAGCCATGAAATTCAAATGTGCTTCCTCCTTGGAAGGAAAGTTATGACCAACCTAGATAGCATATTCAAAAGCAGAGACATCACTTTGCCAACAAAGTCTAGTCAAGGCTGTGGTTTTTCCAGTAGCCATGTATGGATGTGAGAGTTGGACTGTGAAGAAAGCTGAGTGCCGAAGAATTGATGCTTCTGAGAAGACTCTTGAGAGTCCCTTGGACTGCAAGGAGATCCAACCAGTCCATCCTAAAGGAAAGCAGTCCTGAATATTCATTGAAAGGACTGATGCTGAGGCTGAAACTCCAATACTTTAGCCTCCTGATGCGAAGAACTGATTCATTTGAAAAGACCCTGATGCTGGGAAAGGTTGTAGGTGAGAGGAGAAGGGGATGACAGAGGATGAGATGGTTGGATGGCATCACCGACTCGATGGACGTGAGTTTGAATAACCTCCAGGAGCTGGCAATGGACAGGGAAACCTGGAGTGCTTCAGTCTATGGGGTTATAAAGAGTCGGACTTGACTAAGCGACTGAAATGAACTGAACTGAAATGAACTGTCAAGGGAAAGTCAACCATGAATTCTGCTTTGTTTTGTTTTGTTTTCTCCTTACCTCCAGCTTTTCAAAGCAAAATTAAAAAAAAGATGAAAAGCATTTTGAACCTTTATCTGAATTTAATAATACACAGCAGTCAGTTTCCCCTGACACTTTCAAGAGCTCACTCTGTGCCCTGAGCAAAGTTAAATGCTTCCCATGTGCTGTTTATTTCACATCTCCCAACAGTTCCATAAATAGGAGTAGGTCCTATTCCTAGGACCTAGGGACCTAGGGAAATTTTATTTCCCCATTTTGCAGGTGAAGCAACTGAGGCTTGCAGAGGTGCAAAGGCCTTGCCCGTGGCCACACAAATAAAGAACTGGAGCTAGGATTTCATCCCTAGTTTGTTTAATTTTAGAGCCCGTGTGCAGTGCCAGTAGCATCAGACATTTGGAGTTAAGGGTGGTAACTTATGAGCCAGTTAGCAAGTGTCCCCCAAACTTTATGGCCATGAAGAGCAAGTTCAAAACATCTGCTTCTCTAAGAGGAGTTAGCAACCTGGAAGAGTTAGAAGAGCATCCTTTCAGCCTCTCATTTTTCATTTTTCAAGTACAAACTCAGTGAGTTTAGTTCAGTTCAGTTGCTCAGTCATGTCCAACTCTTAGTGACCCCATGAATTACAGCACACCAGGCCTCCCTGTCCATCACCAACTCCCAGAGTTCACTCAAACTCACATCCATTGAGTCAGTGATGCCATCCAGCCATCTCATCCTTTGTTGTCCCCTTCTCCTCCTGCCCCCAATCCCTCCCAGCATCAGGGTCTTTTCCAATGAGTCAGCTCTTCTCATGAGGTGGCCAAAGTACTGGAGTTTCAGCTTCAGCATCATTCCCTCCAAAGAAATCCCAGGGCTGATCTCCTTTAGGATGGAGGGTAGAGAGTATAAAATCTTCCACTAAATTACTACATACATACATACATAAGAAGGAAAAAGAAAGTTGAAAACATAAATGTTCTTTTCTTCTCACTGCTTCTCTAGATTTTGATTGGCGCCGTCATCGCCATGGGCTCAGCTGACAGAGATGGCCGCCTACACCCAGGAGATGAGCTTGTCTATGTGGATGGAATTCCAGTGGCTGGAAAGACCCACCGCTATGTCATTGACCTTATGCACCATGCAGCCCGGAATGGGCAGGTCAACCTCACTGTGAGAAGAAAGGTGCTATGTGGAGGTAAGTAGCTCAAACCAGCAGCAGGAGTTGGGGGTTAGGTGATATAATGCTTTGTGAGTCATGGTCAGGACACTGGAAACAACATTTTAAATCAATTTCCATATTATGAGGGAAAAGACCAACCTAGATATTCCACATGTAACAATGAAGTTGAAAGGGCAGATTTTCACCTCTAAGTAGTCTTTGAGGCTGACATTTTCCATGGAGTCATTAAAAAATTCCTAGCAAAGCCTGGGGCTAATTTAAGATGTGTATGCTCTTTGCTTTTTAGTAGGTGCTGGTTATAAGAAGAACATTATAGTAGTGAAAAATATAGATTTTGAAAATGTTCTTCATTGTGTTTACAAGCCAAAAACCTCAGTGTTTTGATACCATAATAAGGCAACTAGGATGGAAAACTAGCTTCCTTTATAGAGCCTGATAAAAGGTAACAATAAAATGATTACCCTGATTTTGAAAAATACAGCTATATGTCACTCCGAGAAAACACAGTTCATATAGCTCCAAAGTTATGAAACAGAGAAATTAAAAGTAATTATTCCCTTTGCAACCATTTTCTCAGCTTCATAAAAGAATCCACAAAGACATACGTTTAAAATCAGCTCTCTTAGTCATATGATGATGATTCAGTTTTTCTCTCTTTATCATGTCTCAACTCCCCCAAAAAAGATTTATATTTGTAAGAATTATGTTCATTACAAGCATTATACTCTTTTATCATCTGAGCACTCAGTAACATTGGGAATATAGTTCCAAACCACAATTGTTTTTCCCTGTGAACTATAGGAGTGACAGTGCCATAGATGTTCTGTCGTCACCTGCCCCATGAGTCTGCTGGCCTCTTTGCTTAGCTACCTACTGCTCCTCGTACAGAATGATCAATGCTGGAATCAGGAGGGACCTTAGAAAGAGCAATGTGAAACCCCTCATGTAACAGATGACAAATCAAGGCCCAGGGGTTCAGTAGATCACCCTGTGGTCTGCAGTGAGTCAGTGATCATGCAGAGACCCATCTCTCCAGCCAGGGCTTCTTTCTTTATACCATTTCCAGTTCCCCTCCACACTCTACAACCAACCCCGTGTCCAGTGAATTAAAAAACATTAGACCAACCTTTAGCAAATGTCACTCCCTAACATAAGGACTCTTCTACATGTGCTATTATCATCACACATTTGAATTTTTAAAAAGGCCACCAGCTAATTACAGGCTCTAAACCACTCAAGAAGATAAGGTTTGCTAGTCAAATTAAAACTCCTTTTTGAGTCTTCTAGAAACTAGATTTAGAACAAGAGCCATCACTTAAAAGGCTAAGTCAGAAGAACTGTTAGCCCTTACCCATGGAGACTGCTGTAGATCTTGTATCGTATGGAGGTTTTGCTAAGAGGTGCCATTCGTCTTCAGAAATTCATGGCAGACCTCTTGACCCAGTGAAGTAAAGCACCTTGAATTATGCCTTATGGGCGAGGCGCCAGGGGGAAGACAGTGTTTGCTTGGTTAACATTTAACTGTCTCTCACCCTCCAGAATGATTTTTAATAAAACGTTTGCTGTGTTATATGTTCTGTAACCCAAAGATAAATTAGGAAGATACTTGATTTACAAGGAAATATACTGCAAAGTGCAAAAACCAGTGCACCAACATAATTTCATGCTCTTCTTGCCACCAGCTGGTCATTGCAAATTAAATTTTGTTCTAATCAACCCAAGCTATTGGAGTGTATGCCAAATACTGCAAAAATGTATTCTTGCAATTTGTGGATTGTGTGACTTCCATGAAGATGCTCTTTGATGCAGTTCTTACCAACTTTACTCATTTAGGCATTCAAGTGCATTTCAAGTGCATTTAATTTTTGAAAACGTTCTACTGCAGACTGCTCATTCACACCAGAAGAGTTTCCAAGTTAGTTCAACCCACTCTTCCTTGAAAGCTTTATGAGTATTAAAAACGACTAAGTTCAGCAAAGGATACTTTGATAGTAAAGTCAGTGCCTCGAAATAGGATGGGACAAATTTTAAAAATATGCACAGGAAGGCAGACTTTCTTCATAGCTGCCATTTCTTCAACAGTGAGAAGAGATAGCTGCAAATGGATATGGGAATGGAGATGTCATTTCTAGGGTTCTTATTATCATGGTTAAAATTATTATGCTTTCCTAAGCCAAGGCAGTGGAGGTACAAGCCTGGCTTATGATGAGATGGTTCAAAGCCGAGGCAAAATGAGCAATTAAATAAAGAAGAGACAGAAGATGAACAAGAAGACAGGCAGTGTCACCCACTTCTTGCATAAAGGAGCACTGTAATGGAAAAAGCTGAAAGAAGGAAGGTCATAGAGATTATACCCTTCAGCCTTATGCTTCCTTCGGCTTGTTCAAATGTCCTGCTTCACCTCAGAAGACCCTAGGCAGTGGTTTCCTAGCTGATGCTCAAGAGGGAAAAAAAAAAAAATTGATTATGAGAAATATAGACCAGTTAGTTACATTGGGCAAAAATGAAAATAACAGAAAAACCTGCTTCAAATGTTAACATATACATTATGTATGTTACATTACACACTAAAGATAGAAAGGCAAAATTTTCAGTTAGACAATGGCAAACTAGACACTCGAAAGTGAGAAATTGTGGAGTAAAGGATGAAAACATCCACTGATGTATCCAATTTTATCAGATAATTGTAGCACAGATCTTGCACCTTAAACTAGTTTTGAGATTAGCCTTATCCATGCCACTAGCTCCAGTGTTTAGCTGTTTTTTCCCCAAGGATAGTAGAAGAGTGGCTTTAATTGTTACACTGAAAGTACAAATATTTATATGTCTCAGCTTTGAGATGCTCGACATAGTGACACATTATTTTGAATACATACTATTCATCTGAGAGAAGAGTGTCTCTGAGGAGTTTCATAAAGTGTAAATCTAGAGCTGATGTACAAGAAAGTTTTATGACTCAGTCAGAACTTGTTAGAGTCCATCTTAAATCTATCAGCATCTTTTCACTAACACCTAAGGGAAAGTATGGGCTTCCTTTGTGGCTCAGCTGGTAGAGAATCCGCCTGTAATGTGGGAGACCTGGGTTCGATCCCTGGGTTGGGAAGATCACCTGGAGAAGGGAAAGGCTACCCACTCCAGAATCCTGACCTAGAGAATTCCATGGCCTGTATAGGCCATGGGATCGCAAAGAGTTGGACACAACTGAGCGACTTTCACTTTCAAGGGAAAGTACGATTCTTGGCCCAATGCTGAGAAAGGGAAAAGTCTTCTTTACAACTGGGTGAAAAGTTTAGTCAGTAATTAGGGTACTGGTAAATTTCCTGCTCCTGACTGTTATACTTTTTGTCAGTTCTAAATTCAGTTCCTTATTCTTTGTCTATAAGCATTTAAATAAGTTGTCTGCCCTGTTGAGCATACAGCAGGAGTATATAAAATCAAATGCCTGTGGGTGGGCCAGCCCCTGACATGGGAAGGGCACCACAGGGATGCACTATGCCTGTTGACACTCTAGCGCACATATCTAAGCTCTACCACGCACAGACCGCATTGCCTCAGCCATGCTTTAAGACTCACACATCTGCAGGGCTGTCATACTTCCGGGGAACAGTCCTGAGAAGAGACCCAAGCACACCCTTGAAAGCAAGCAGGGGCTGCTTGGTTACAGAGTCTGAGAGTTCTGATACCCAGCGGGTGATCTTGAAGGGAAACTAGGACTCTGGTTGAACAAGTCCCTTTGGCCCTGCATGCTCCTCACTCCACGGGTAAATGAGTAAATCAGGAATGTACAGGAGACACTGGGGAGTCTTTGAGACTGTGGGGCCTTGCACATTTCATACTCAGTCAAGGGGGAAGCAATTGCCCAACTCTGATTATTGGAAGCTTCCCAGGTGGTGCTAATGGTAAAAACCCGCTTGCCAATGCAGGAGACATAAAGAGACGTGGGTTCAATCCCTGGGTCTGGAAAATCCCCTGGAGAAGGGCATGGCAACCCACTCCAGTATTCTTGCCTGGAGAATCCCATGGACAGAGGAGCCAAATATTTCAAGAGAAACTAGAAATCCAGCTTTCTGTAAAATCTCCCTATTTAAAAATATTGCCAAGTAATTTTAATAATCATTTAATAAACTCTAGGCCAGCACTGTGCAGGAATCATTAATAGGTCTGCAGATCAGAAGCAGCTCCTGGCCAGCACTTGACTGTTCTTGTCAAAACTACCTCAACCTGGAGGACATTATCAATGACACCTGCCTTCCCAAACAGACTCTCTCTCCCAGTAAGCACAGTGATGATTTCCAGTATGACTGGTGAGGACAAACAGAAGCTAAACCTACAAATTAATTATTTGATTTGAGTAAATATTAAGTGACTGAATTTTGTATACTCATTTGGCTGTAAGCCAGAAGGATGAGTCAGAGATACTGGAAATTAGTATTTTTTTTTTTTAATGCACATGGTATTTAGTCACTTTCTGACATTTTACTAAATTATTCTAAAACAATATTATTCATGCTCCATACCAGGAAGTGTTGTTGAAAAGAAAACAGGCTCATTTGGGTCTAGAGACAGCCAGGTAGAAAAATGGTGTAGAATCAGTTCTATTCCTCAAAGCCAATCGTTGGAAGTCGTCTTAACTACCTGGTTTTAAATGTGCTCAGGGTGTTAAAGATAAAGAACATTGCTGGAGAGGATGAAAGAGACATCCAGAAGCAATAGAAATGTATTCTGTTAATGTATTTGACTCCTTCACTCACCCGGGGACCACTTGCATTGACTTAGACAATGATTGTCTTTCTTTCTCCCTTTAGAACCAGTGGCAGAGCCACTGTGAGTCATTTACTGCAAAGACAGATAATTTTTCTTTGTTGCTGCTGTACCAACGACTGCAACTCTCAACCCCTAAAATATGACAGCCAGAAAATGAGACCTTTCTTGTCACTGCCTATGACATTTAGTTACTGATTTGGTCCAGTAACTCAGGGAGCTTTTCGATTTAATGTTGCAGCATAATAATTGTTTGTTTTTCTTCTTCCTGACTATCTCTAATCACTTTATTTCCAACTTGTGCAAGGACTGATAAAGGACATGTGTGCTTCACCAAGACAATAACAGCTTGTCTTTGGATGATGTTTTCTGGTGGAGAAGGTTCATTTTACAGGCAGATTGAAATTCTGGTAGAAAAGAAGAAAAAGCTTTGACATTGACATTTTTTGTTGTTTTTCTTTTATCACTTCAGTACATTTCTTACAGATGAATGGCATCTATTTGCTTTATTTTATTAAAACTGATTGAGTAAATATCACAGAAAATTCAAATTTATCAAGTGATAATAAGCAGCAGCCCGCATCTTCTTCATTTTGTACTTACAGATGAGAAATGAATACATGTTTGTAAAGATCATTTGTAAAACTAAGTATTTTAGTAAAAGCAGTTCCCTTTTCTGTAGGTATCAGTGTAACAAAACATCTCTTATAGTCAGTGCTCTTGCTCCTTGATTTTTGAACTGACTTTGATTTTTGAAATGAAATGATTTTTCTTTTCAGAATGTAATTGCAGCTTAAGTAAGAAGCCCTCATTGGAACTTTGGCTAATTGTTTTTAACTTGCCATATGAGACAACTTCCAGTATGCTAAATAGGAAACCATATCTAAAGACCCAAAAAGGAATCATTAATTATCATTATTTTCATCATTATTTTCAATCTTAATGTCCCTCTATTCCATAAATATATTTTGAGTACAGATGGAAGGGAGGCCTGGAGTGCTGCAGTCCATTGGGTCACAAAGAGTCGGAGACGACCAAGTGACTAAACTGAATCAAATTGTAAGATGGAGATGAAATGGTCATTTTTCTAATTACAGCATTCTACATGCCTGCTTAAGTTTTTTTTTTTTCATCAGAATACCAGAACCTAAGTATAATTGTAAAATAACAAAATTCTTTCTTGGATGATAGATCAACTTTCAATTTAAAACCTAGCTTCTCTTGGCTGCCAAATTTCTGTCATTTCCCCCTGAAAATATACTTACTTTCTCAAGGAAGTATTGGCTTGGTTTATCTGGTTGATATAAACTATATTTTGTAGTAATACAGAATGTAAATGAACAAGGCTTCTAACACCTCCCTTAGAGATTCAAAGTTCATCATTCCTTAGCCTGATATCATTGCTAGATTTGATCCTAGAGTGAGCAAGGTAAGTGTTTCCCACCTATACAAAGTGAATTAACACTTCAAGGCTAACAGGGTCTTGCAATATTAAATAAAACCGTGGCTGTTTAGTAAAACTGCAATAGGTCTCTTACATGGACATCTCCTGTTAGCCCCAGCTACAATCAGCATTTCTCAAAGTGTGACCTTGAAACCTCATCTAAATTCCTGGGCTCAGTTGTTCATTTATCTACTGAAAAAACTTCTTGGGTGGACTTTGAAGATACATATTTCATACTAGTTCTTTAAGTAAGTTTTATGTGTAGTACAGTTTAGGATTCTGTC
Organism: Cephalophus harveyi; assembly: GCA_006410635.1. Lineage (NCBI taxonomy): Eukaryota > Metazoa > Chordata > Mammalia > Artiodactyla > Bovidae > Cephalophus > Cephalophus harveyi. The sequence goes on along the minus strand of SJYT01014606.1, from coordinate 260,641 downwards.
TACCTGTTTGATGGCCTTTTATGATCTGTCTTAAGATCAATTATTATCATGAAACTAAGAAGCCCTATATTTCAAACTAGGTGTTGTCTAAGGGAGTTGTACTTTTACCAAGGAGAATTTATAAACAAGTAACAGCACAGGGGGGACTTGAGGAGGGGTTTTACTTGCATTTGCTGAGAAGGGTGGAAGGGGACAAGACCTAGGGGCCTCCTTAACCAGCTTCATAGCCTTTTAAATACTCATCACATCCAGAGACTGGGAGCCTAGAAGCCAGTCAACCAGACTCGTAACAATGCAGGTGTCTGGAACAGGGCCCAGTGCACAGGAGATGCTCGTTCATTCAGACTCCGGCTAAATAACCGGCTACCTGTGTATGATGTGTGTTCCAGGGGAGCCCTGCCCAGAGAATGGGAGGAGTCCAGGCTCCGTGTCGACCCACCACAGTTCTCCTCGCAGTGACTACGCAACCTACACCAACACCTACAGCAACAGTAACCATGCCGTTCCCACCAGCAACGCCTCTCCCCCCGAAGGCTTCGCCTCCCACAGCCTGCAGACCAGCGACGTGGTCATTCACCGAAAAGAGAATGAGGGTTTCGGCTTTGTCATCATCAGCTCCCTGAACAGGCCAGAGTCTGGATCCACCATAAGTAAGTGACTGCTCTGCCTGCTTTTGAATAAGAAGTCATCTTTTCTTTGTCTGGTGATGGGGATCCCAGACAAGCAGACCAGAGAACTGTTGTGTTCATAAATAAATGTGCAGCCTGAAAGTCACAGGCTATGGTCACAACTAAGGCATCTTTAACACTTGACCAGTCAAACTGCTTACTTTGGCTTAGAAAGAATGCAAGCTGATGTCCCCCAAAACCCACAACCCCCATGAAAGCTCTTCATTCATTTTATACTGGGAAAAAAATAAAGCAGAGTGATGTAGGAGTCTTGATGTGAGGAAAGGGGCACTCCTGTCCCATAGAATGAGACCAAGACATAGAACTTGGCAGGAGCTAGGCCATGCAGGTCCTCACACACCCTTGGGAAGGAGTGTAGATTATAGATTAAATCCTTGGGAGCCTTTGGAAGGTTTTAAATGGTAGACAGATATCTAACTTAATATTTTTAAAAGATGAATCCAGCTACTTGTTAAAAATGAAATCAGAGGAAAGACAGCTGGAGTGGAAGTGTGAGACACAGTGAGGAAGCCTTTAAAAGAGTCCTGTGGATCATGCTGATATTCTGTAATGGATAAAACATCAAACCACTGTGCTGTGCACCTGGAACTAATGTATTATTGTAGGTCAACTATATTTTAGTAAAAAAAAATAAAGAAATAAATTTTACAATAAGTAAATAACTTAATAAGACAGCCCTGGAGGTCCAGAGGTTCTAGTGCCTTCCCTTAGGGTAGAAGTTGTGGAATGGGGGAAGTGGATGATTTCACCTTCAGAGGTTCCTCCAAATCTCTGGTTCCAAGAGTCTGTACAACAGGTGACAGCCAGAGGTTACATTTCTCTTCCGATCAAGCATCTTTGCAGATTCTCAGCTTCTGCAGTGGTTTTCCTTTCAGCCACACTATTTCAAAGTTACTTGTCAGCCAGCAAGCAATAGGACGGAAGTGATAGGAAAACTTGTTCAATTTTTATGTTGAAGTGATTTAGCCCAAAATGGTGTGAATACAAACACCATAATAGAGAGCAATAAGAGGGGAAAAAAAACAATAATTGAGTCATGTTGTGGTCCTAAATTTCATATGAATTGTGGTTGTTCCCAGCACATGGCAGGGGGTGCAGATGTCAAACAATGCTCAAGAAATCAAATTGTTGAGCATGAATATGAACTTTTTATGATAATGTTAGCAAAATACTACCAGGACTAAATGCCAGAGAATTGCCCTGTTTAGCTTTAGCTTTGACAAATTCAAGAGTGGAAACTACAGAAGCATTAAACCTCATTGAATATGTATGGAAGCTAAATTGCATACATCTGAAAGTACAATTTCACTTATCTTTTTCTTCATGATAAGCCAAAGAAATAAATCCAGTCTTTAAGCGTAGAGTAAAAGCAGGATTCTGTCAGTGTGGTGGATTCACCAAGATTAAAAGACACAAGACTAAAGATTTTCATGAATTATATAAATAGTTTTCCAATAATTTACACTTGGGAAAAACATTCACAGAGGATACCTAAAGGACTGGAATAAAACAAAGTATACTGCCACAATGAGAGTGTTAAGTATGTACATAAGGTCTCATTTTTATTTGAGGTGTAACAGCATAATTGCTAAATGTATAGGAGGATGTGTGTACGTACACACATGCACCTATTACGTAAAGAAGCCACAGATGACTTTTCTCTTCAGAGAAGATCCATGCATGAACAGATTTGGAGAACACCAGGTACCAGTGCTTACAATTAAATGTGGATTTTTCTTTCTGCCAAGTGACATTAGACTGACCTCAAAAGAGTAATTCTACCCCTTTTTGAAATGGTATTATTTTATATCACCCTGGATAGTGGAAATAGATTCTAGAGTTCATGATACTTCTTAGCTTCTTCTTTTTCACGTATTTATTTCTTTTCAATTTAGGAAAATTGAAACCCACACTGTCCCTATGTTCCATGGGAAGAGTAGCTATTACACTGATAGCACGTAGTGTTTACAGCCTGTAATTTGCAACATGCAGCTAAAAGGTTCCAGACCTAATACTGTTTTATACTTAACTGTCATAATAATTTTCAGCTCCAATTTTGGAGAGAAAGGCTAAGCACCTCCTTCATGTGCCACACAGCCACTGTCAGAAGATCAAGGTTTCCTGGGCTCTGGGAGACTGGGAGAATCTGAGGCTATCAGGAGTCACAATTATTCCCAGGGCTGCGTCATGTTTCTCTTAGTTTCTTATCTGAGCACAAGATCTTGAACACATTTGTAGTTTATTTTTACGGCTACTGAAATGCTTTCCTTAACGGACAGGTGCTGTTATTTATGCCTTTGATAGGTGTACCATCACATTTAGGCGAGGAAGTGGCGTGGCTATAATCATACTGCTTGCATCTGCCTGAAACCTGGCTTGTCACTTACTAGCTGTGTGGCCTTGAAGAAATTTCACAGCGTTTTTGGACTTTATCGTTTCCTTGAATGAAAAGAGAAAGTAATTCTAATACCTGTGTCATCAGGTTGCTATGAGGGTTGAGTGAGTTAGTACATATAAGTGCTTAGAAAAACTCTGGCTCAGAGTAAGCACTCAGTATGCCCTTGTTGCTGCCTTGACCACCTTGCCTGCTAGGAATCATCACTGCAATCAGCTCACTCTTCTCGGAGTAGAGTTCACGCTGGCTGTCAGTTCAGTCTGCCATTTGTCCGTGCCCCCAACTCTTCCAAAGCGGCTAAATCTGAGCCACAGATGAGCATCTCTGAGGGCCAGCACCCCCTCTCCCATGCTGACCTTCTGAGTGCAGAGTCTTCCCGATCCCCTGGGCCAGCAGTAGGGGCGGTAAGAGCAGCAGTGTCGACGGCCACCGCAGACCAGCAGACCTTGCTGAAGCTTCAGGCAGGAAGTCTCCCCAGACTTCACTAACCAATAGACTAGAAGAGGCATGGCAGACGTCAGAATTCAGACTCATTCAGACTCACAAAGTTCTTAATGATATCCATAGGCCCTGGTGTTGAAAAGTTATTCTAGAGATTCAGAAGCTTATCCAGTGGCTCTTTTGTGACATTTTAAGTGTAATTTACCAAAAAGGATGAAATAAAACTGAACAATTGGTAAAGAAATTTTTTTTCCACCTAAACTCATCCCACCAACCATGCAGCCATTGAATAGTCATTTGAGTTTAGGAGAGGTACAAATTAAAACCTAAAACCAAGACATCTATAGTTTTGTCCTAATGCAAAGAGATTCAAAATAAATGAAAAGTGCATTGGACAACAAGTCCGAGCCTCTCTCCAGCTCATCCACTGACTATTGTGTCCCTTAAGTGAGTCACTTGGTTTTCCTGTGCCCATTCCTTGTGTATGTGATCAGGAAAAATGGTCTTAATGGCCTCTTCAGCTCTAAATTATATTATGCCATGAATCATCATGGAAATAAGGTATTTGGTTAGGTTTGTCTGTGTGTGAAAAGCCTTGGATAAGTTTGAGGCCTGGCTTATATTTTTCATTGCCTTAAGTTATCACTTTAAACTTCTGTTACTTTCATTTTTGTTATATTTTTAGAGTGCTCCTCACACTTCCATTTCTTTTGTTCATCTTATCCTTTGTCAGGAAATGATCTGAAACATACCTTAAACATTAAGCTCTTAAACATACCCAACTAGCTCCCCTTTTAAGGCATTTTAAGGCAAGATTTCCCTCCTTTCACTTATAAAATTATAGCATTTGTATATTGCACTGAGGTAAAATGAAGGAGGCTGATGGAGGCAAAAGACAGCCACGCCACGGGGCTCTGCCCCTCACCTCAGCCGGCCATCCTCGGGAGGCAGCGGCTCTCGGCATACCTGGAACCTTCAGTGGAACACTCGCTTTAATGTCCCATGGTCACAAAGTTCTGCCCTAAAGTGAAGCCTTTGAGGGGCTTCCCAGGTGGCATTGTGGTAAAGAATCCTCCTGCCAATACAGCAGACGTAAGAGACGCCGTTTCAATCCCTGGGTCAGAAAGATCTCCTGGAAGAGGCCAGGCAACCCACTCCAGTAGTCTTGCCTAGAGAAGCCCATGAACAGAGGAATCTGGTGGGCTACAGTCCATGAGGTCACAGAGAGTCAGACACGACTAAAGCGACTTAGCACGGACACACAAACATCAGCTATCAGTAAGCGGCCCATCTTGCATTTTATTGCTTTGGGTTATAGCAGTGGGTTTTCTTCCAAACTCTATGCTGAGGTTTGTTCAGTGATCACCTTAAAAATAGAGGCAATTGGTGCTACTTGTACTACTGCTGGGACCCTGGCCTTTTCTAAATCAACAATACCCCACAAGTCGTTGCCAGAAGGTTTCTGAAGTTATACCCATGCAGTGGAATTAGAAAGTGAATCTTGTTGGTTTCTCTGTCATTGGTTTGCAAAAGCAAGTTCCCTTTCAGAGTTCTTCAGTTCAGTTCAGTCCAGTCGCTTATTCGTGTCTGACTCTTTGCAACCCCATAAACTGCAGCACGCCAGACCTCCCTGTCCATCACCAACTCCCAGAGTTCACTCAAACTCATATCCATCAAGTCGGTGATGCCATCCAGCCATCTCATCCTCTGTCGTCCCCTTCTCCTCCTGCCCCCAATCCCTCCCAGCATCAGAGTCTTTTCCAATGAGTCACCTCTTCGCTTGAGGTGGCCAAAGTATTGGAGTTTCAGCTTCAGCATCAGTCCTTACAAAGAACACCCAGGGCTGCTCTCTTTTAGAATGGACTGGTTGGATCTCCTTGCAGTCCAAGGGACTCTCAAGAGTCTTCTCCAACACCACAGTTCAAAAGCATCAATTCTTCGGCGCTCAGCCTTCTTCACAGTCCAACTCTCACATCCATACATGACCACAGTAAAAACCATAGCCTTGACTAGATGGACCTTAGTCAGCAAAGTAACATCTCTGCTTTTCAATATGCTATCTAGGTTGGTCATAACTTTTCTTCCAAGGAGTAAGCATCTTTTAATTTCATGTCTGTAATCACCTTCTGCAGTGATTTTGGAGCCCCCCAAAATAAAGTCTAACACTGTTTCCACTGTTTCTCCATCTATTTCCCATGAAGTGATGGGACCAGATGCCATGATCTTCGTTTTCGGAATGTTGAGCTTTAAGCCAACTTTTTCACTCTCCTCTTTCACTTTCATCAAGAGGATTTTTAGTTTCTCTTCACTTTCTGCCATAAGGGTGGTGTCATCTGCATATCTGAGGTTATTGATATTTCTCCCAGCAATCTTGATTCCAGTTTGTGCTTCTTCCAGCCCATCATTTCTCATGATAAACTAAAATATTCCCTTAATCCTTGAATGAATCTGTACTTTGAATCCCTTTAATGACATAGTGGCTTTTGCTTTGAGTTTTATGCTGAAAGTAGTTCACTCAGGAGGTATGATGGTGTCACCCACACTGTTAATGTGGTCCTTTTATAACAGAAGAAATATGGTGGAGTAGAGGACTATATATAAAACACTAGTTTTCCCTCAAATATCCGCTTCTAAATATAACTCATGAAACCATATGATAAGCAAATGTCTTCATAATCTTCTAGAAAATCTACATGTTAATACATAAAAAATATAATAAGGTGTTCAGTCTGCACTGATGTACATATGTTTTAAGGCAAACCAACCTTTTCACATTTATACGTGTGACTTGATTTCTGCTTTAGGAAGTAGCCAGAGGCTAGGGTCTGAGTGGAGTGCAGTTTTTAATGAAGCAAAGTTCATCCAGAAAGGTGGCACTTTCTGTGTATAATCCAATCTTCCCATAATGAGTCCTTGATCATAATACCCCTGATAAAAAAATATCTACAGAGTAAACCTCAAACACACCTCTTTTACATGCAAGACCCTAAGTAATGTAAACACAGCCACTTTTTACCAGTAGCTCCTGACAGTTCCACTCCATCAAAGCTGGTTTAGTTACCCCCGAAACACAACTTTTGCTTTCCTCCCCCATAGTCCATGCTTTGGCTGCTGCCACTTGAAGTACCTTCTTTTATCCACTAATAAATGTTATCAAGCTTTTCCCCAGGTACTGTACTAAGAATCTTCCACTATGTTTAATTTTCACAGCAACCCTATGAGATAGAGAAGTGAAAGTTGCTCAGTCATATCCAACTCTTTTCAACCCCATGGACTATACAGTCCATGGAATTCTCCAGGCCAGAATACTGGAGTGAGTAGCTTTTCCCTTCTCCAGGGGATCTTCCCAACCCAGGGATCGAACCCAGGTCTCTCGCATTGCAGGCAGATTCTTTACCAGCTGAGCCACCAGGGAAGCCCATGAGGTAGAGACTACTGCCCAAACAGTAAGCATCTCTTACAAGCAGCTCAAAAATCTCTTCTTAATTTCTGAATGAGTCTGCCTGAAGCCTCACCCTTCTTTCTTAAGTGTTTTCTGCAGTTCTTATATGAAATTCTTCTTCATTTTTTTTTTTTTGTCTTCAAACCTCTTAATTGTTACTGCTCTGTGATTTCCTTTATCTTATCATGTCTTATTTCTCTCACTGTCGTTTCACTTTTCATATGTTTTGCTAACCCTAAATGGAAGTTCCTTCAGTTCAGTTCAGTTCAGTTCAGTCGCTCAGTCGTGTCTGATTCTTTGCGACCCCATGAATTGCAGCACGCCAGGCCTCCCTGTCCATCACCATCTCTCGAAGCTCACTCAGACTCACGTCCATTGAGTCCGTGATGCCATCCAGCCATCTCATCCTCGGTTGTCCCCTTCTTCTCCTGCCCCCAATAGCTCCCAGCATCAGAGTCTTTTCCAATGAGTCAACTCTTCGCATGAGGTGGCCAAAGTTCTGGAGTTTCAGCTTTCGCATCATTCCTTCCAAAGAAATCCCAGGGCTGATCTCCTTCAGAATGGACTGGTTGGATCTCCTTGCAGTCCAAGGGACTCTCAAGAGTCTTCTCCAACACCACAGTTCAAAAGCATCAAGGGCAAGAAACTATGACATTTCTTTAAATCCCTCACAGTTCCTGGTAGTATGCTCTTCAAGGATTTGTCACATAATTTATGTTGGTGGGATAGGGTTGGATTGGACTCTGTGATCTAGCCCTGTCCTCATCAGCCCTGCCCTCATCAAAGTGTGAATATTCTCTGCTCCAACTCTCTATATACCTAAACCTAGTTGTTCTGTCCCTTAAGGGCAGCACGACATATCTCTGAGAATGAGCATAGAACTCAGGAAAGGAAATGTTTGCAAGCTGGTCCTTGTGCAGCCTGAGAAATTATACCATAAGAGCATGGGACTATCAAGGTCCCAGATTCTATACAGATTTCCCATCAGTTGTGCTTAGCCTAAGTAAATGACTCCACAGCAGCTAAGGGCCTGGTAAAGTCTTAGGTGAGAGAGCCCTCTAAGAAATCAGGCCCTGGTGAACCAGGAAAGTACCCCAGGAAGACCTAATCATGAGTATCTGGGTCTCCAAACCCTTGTGCTCTGAAGGGCCAGGTTGCAGGCTTCAGTGTGCTCCCTGATCCCCCTCGTCCTGGCACTGACTGTTCTTGGAATGGCCATCCATCTGTATGAACACCATCTCAGTGGTAATGATAACATCCTAAGCAGGAAGATTTGGATGGCAGCCCAAAATCCTTGGAAAAAAGAATGACTTCAAATTATTTATTCACTTCACAGTCCTCGTTAACAAAGTAACCCCTATCTGTTCCAAGTGAACGACCTCTGAATCACATTAGTTCTTCATAGGATCATACCCAACTAAAACTAGATGACTAGAACCTATTAATTAAATTCAACTTTTTTTCAGTCCTGCACATGACTAGTTTGTTCCCAAATTAAAACTCAGCTGCCTAGGTCTTAACAGTAAACAGACTGGCAAACAACAAAAACGAGAAAAGATTTTGCATCAAATTCTAAGTCCTCTGATATCCAGACATCCACACATGTGTTGACTAAAATGCAAAAACAAATGTAAGCATTTTATTTTCTTAGCACTAACAAATTTAAAGATCATTAAACTGTAAAATAGTAATAATAAACCCAGAGAGACACAGCATCATTCTTATTTATTTTCAAGAAGAGGAACAATGCAGCCTATCACAAAAAAAAAATCTGTGAGTGCTCACATTGCATTTTTTTTTTTTAATTCTTGACCATTTTTCTTATCTGAATGGAGCTCATAAATCATAATTTTTCCCCACTAGGAATTATTTTTCAGGAGGGTTTTAAAATTACGTTCAAAGACTCTCCAGGCAGCAGCAGAAGGTGGATGTCTTCTTAGCTATTGTTTCCTCTGGGCTTATGTCCTGCAGACCCTTGTTATTCACTGGATGGTACAGGGAGATCACAGCTGTGAAAAGAGCCCAGATTAGGTGTACAGGAGCTGCCTCTACCAGCAGAAGATGCCCATGAGGTTCAAATAAATTCTGAGCCTACAGTTCACTTTTGCAAAAGGCATATTTTCTTTATAATCCATTCAGGGCCTCATGTTGGATTAAATTCTCTATGATATTGTTTTCCTTTTTTTTCCCAACAATCAACCACATTTAAAAAGCTGATTCCATAAAGACAACTATTTTAAAAGCGTGTTGTTAAGTGAACACAGTACTGTTATTTAATCCCCATTTTCTAGCTATGTTGAAAGAGTGTCTTTAGGGAATATTTTCCCACTTGGGCTGGGATAAATAGCATTTCTCTTGTGCCCCTGCTTTCACCAAAGACTCAGAGACTGCCTATACCCAAATCCGCCCTGCCATACCAAATCCTAGTAAGAATTCTCTTTGTTTGTTCACTTGACCACCAATAGTTTTGACATTTATGCTGGATTTTTTCCCAAACAAACCATTGGCAGTCTTTGGTTAGAATTATTCCTAAAGATTAATCAATCAGTCAGCTCCTCTGGGTTGATGATCACTAGGCATTCCAAATGTGTACACTGTGCCAAAGAAAATTAACTAAATAGTGGGGCCTGCTACTGGCATATTCATTTCCCAGTCTGATCTCTTCCAGATCCTCTTTCTCTAAGCCAGGCAACAGTTTCCTCCACAATCATGCCCAGATGTTGGGCACCTGATGAACCTATCTGCTTTCTCAAGGCTGAGGTGCCCAAAACCTTCTGTCCGGAGACTGTTCACAATATAGATATGTTTTTATGGACTCATCATAGAGGAGGGTCTCCCAGTAAACAAGAGCACATAGTTTAAAGGGTGTTCTGACAGAGAACAGTTGAAACAACATGAGGTAAAAGAATATTTCCACTTAGAAGTCTTCATTCAAATGTGTTTTAGACTTGCTAGATGAACAGCAAGATGAAACATAGTTTAAATTCCTGTATTTAAATTTAAATACAGTGAAACCTTTATTGTATTGTTTGCCAAGTGTCTTAGCCTGTGCAGACTTCTATAATAGAATGCCACACACTGGTAGCTTGTAAACACCAGTTTATAGAAATGTATTCCTCACAGTTCTGGAGGCTGGGAAGTCCACGATCCTGGCACTGACAGATCCAGAGGAGAGCTGGCTTCATAGACAGTGTCTTCTCACTGCCCCTCACATGGTGAAAGGGATAAGGGAGCTCTGGCTGGTTCTTTTCATAAAAGCACTAATCCCATTCATGAGGGCTCCAATCTCATGACCTAATCACCTCACTGGGCCCCATCTCCAAATAATTGTCACTTTGGGGATTAGGTTTCAACATATGAATTTGGAGAAGACACAAACATCCAGTTGCTAGTATAAAGTTAGTCACTGATAGTGATGCTTCCTGGGGCTTAGTGGTTAAGAGAAGGCTAACAGGTATACTTTCAGCTCCAATCAGTATATATACTCACAAACTTTAAAGCAGGGCTCCTAGTACCTAAGTTCATATCCCAGCTGAGTTGACACACAACTGCATCTTCCATACTTCAGAGACTAATGCAAGCTATTACCCATACATGTTTTCCAAATAAAATACCTTGAATACATCAGGACCACCCTACTGCCACTGCCAAGGCTTAGAAGAGGCTCTGGATTAGCACTTTGCAGTAGAACTTTCTGCAGTGATGCCAGTGTTCTGTCCTGCACTAAACAATACTGTAACCACTAGCCATGCTCATGTGGTTATGGCGCACTGGAAATGAGGCTACTGTGGTGAGGAATTAGATTTTTAATTGTCTTTCAATTAATCGAAATGGCCATTTGTGGCGAGTAGCTACCATGTTGGGCTGCACAGCTCTGAGCATTGCAATGGCCTTTTATGTCGTCCCTGCCTCCAGCCTTCTTCCCACCCTCCTACCCTTAGTCCAACCTTCATACCTCCGCTCTGGTGCTCCTTCTAAAACAACAAATCTGATGATATCATGTCTCTCCTACATCATTAGTGACTTCTTATTTGGTCTTCAAATAAATTCCAAACCCTTGGCCACAACCACTAAGGCCTGCCATGATCTATCCCCTCTCACCTTCTTCCCGAGGCTCAACTGTTTATGCTGGTGGCAACCCTGTACCCACACTGCAGACTCACAGATCTGTGCCTTTGCGAGTCACATCACCTGGGACTGTGATGCTCTCCCCACCCTTGCCCACCTGGCACACTAGGCAGCATTTGCTCCTCCTCTACTGTCCTCTTCCCACCTCCGTTCTGCTGCTCATTCGACAGTACTTCTTTTAACTACTCTCTGTTTATTTCCACCCAAAACCCTTTCTTTATCACTCCCTGATTTTTTTACTTTTCTCTCATTTTTAAGGTTTAATTATAGATAGTAAATTGTACCCTTTTTAGTCTATAGTCTGTGAATTTTGACAAATTCTGTGTCTGTTTTTGTAACTACAACCACTTCCTTAACCAAGGAAGTCAAGCCCTCCGCCCACTCCCAGCCCAGGCAGCAGGGGATTTGTTTTCTATTCTGTAACTTTGCCTTTTCCTGTGTAACTGGAATTACTCAGTATGTAGCCACTTAGCAGAATGAATTTTAGATACATTCAGATTGTTTCATGTGTCAATATCAGATCCTTTTAAATTGCTGAATAGTATTCCTTTGTGTGAATGTACCACAGCCTGCTTATCCATTCCCAGTTGAAAGATATTCTGGTTGTTTCTTGTTTTGGATGATTATGAATAAAGCAACTACGTACCTTTTCATATAGGTTTTGTGTGAAAATAGGTTTGTGTTTTACTCGGGTGAATATCCAGGGGTGGAATTGCTGGTTCATGTGGTACCACTTTCCAGCATGACTGTTTTATTTTGTACTTCCCTGGATGAGGGCTGCAGATGAGCCACATCCTTGCCAGTACTTGCTGTTTCCAGGCTTCATTGATTTGTTTGTTTGTTTGTTTGTTTTAGCTTTTCCAAAAGGTGTGTAGTGCTTTCAAGTTACATTTCTTCTCTAAAACTGAAGATATCGAGGATCTTTTCATGCACACTTTTGCCATCCTTATACCTTCTTTTTCACTTTTGGTCTCTTCCCTGTAGACTGTAATTGGTATTTCACTTTGAACAGGGGAACACATTTTGAGGTTCTTCAGCCTTTGTTTTTTCACTTTTCAATCATTTCTCATGGTAGAGTAATAAAAATCATCCTATGATGATGATCTCAAGTGAAGTTATTATGAAGATGTATGTCTGCTTAGTAAAAATGAAAATACATATAATTGCTATACTTTAAAGTACAAAGGATTAGGTAAAATACATATAACCTGAAATTCAAATGAAGTTAAAATGTGTAATAGTTGGATAAGAAAGAAAAATTATATGCAGTAATGGTCTTACATTTCAAATAAGGAAACTGACATGATTTATTTGGCCATTCAGAGGTCACACTGAAAGTTGTTTTCAAATTAATATATGATCAAGATCTTCTAGCTCTTGAACCCTTTGCTTGAGGGTCTATTCATGTTTTATCCAGTCATGCAAATTTGCATTATTTCAAGTTAAAACATGATATACCTTGGTAGTGAAACTTTGGCTTCTGTGAGAAACTAAGCAGCCAATAAATATTCATGTAATCTTCTGGATAACATATTGAAAAGGACAGCTGGCTCAGGAGGGATCATTTGCCTGGGTTAGTATCTGTTTCCGTTTACATTAAGAAAATATTGCAAGAAGTTATTATCTACCTGAGGGCTTAGGGGAATACAATGAAAAGCTGATATTGCACCTGATTGCTTTTGACATTTACCTATTGTAACAGGGAAACTGTGTGAAGATAGCCAAGTGACTTTTTACAAAACACAATTTCAGAAGCTATAAAAGGAAAACGGAGATGGCAGAGATAGAATACGCTGCCTCTGTAAAGATGAGAAACATGACTTGTCAGCAACACCTGCTTGTAACTATCAACCATTTCTATTGGGCCTGCTGAGAAATTACTGAAAGCCAAGTACACTGATGGGTGTGAATTCTCAAAGGCAGTCGAGACATACAGAGGAAAGAAAGTATGGTTTCATTGAACATTTTTAACACAATACCTGGGGTCAATGAAATGTAATTTTATGACATGTTCTGAACTCTTGAAAAGAAATCAGTTATCTTTTATATTTTATCTGTCAGGGCTGCAGGAAACGGCAGGACTTTTAAAGTTTGGGTCCATATGGACCCAAATAGATTCCAAATCTTTAACTGGTACACCAACATATTGATTGCAAAAAATAAAATTTACAGAAGATATTTTCAATTTCTAATTAATGATGTCATTAATGTTTATCTTTTCCCATTTCTTCAGTTCAGTTCAGTCGCTCAGTTGTGTCCGACTCTTTGCGACCCCATGAATCGCAGCACGCCAGAATGGTGGTAAATAAAGAAGAAAGGGATGGTTATGAATGGGAAGGTACTTTAAAGACAAAAATATGGCAACTCATTTTGTAAGACAAAGGAAACCAAAAAGAGAAATGAATAGCAGTGATCTGCCCATTTTCTTTTAGAAACTCAGACCAGCTCAGAACTTTGAAAACTTTGGGAAGAATGGAAAACAACAACCATGGCCACCAGACATGAAATTTGTATTTTTAAAACAGAAAAGCAAGCAAATTAATGAAAGAATAAAAGGAAAAATGGAACAATAGCAAACTTCAAAGATCACTCACTTACATACATAGAGAATATTACCGTCATAAAATAAGTATGCTGCTGCTGCTGCTGCTAAGTCACTTCAGTCGTGTCCAACTCTGTGCAACCCCATAGACAGCAGCCCACCAGGCTCCCCCATCCCTGGGATTCTCCAGGCAAGAACACTAGAGTGGGTGGCCATTTCCTTCTCCAATGCAGGAAAGTGAAAAGTGACAGTGAAGTCGCTCAGTTGTGTCTGACTCTTAGAGACCCCATGGACTGTATAGAATGCTATTAAAAAAAAAAAAAAAAAAAAAATGATATGATTAAAGAAAGAATTCTTAGGAATTAGAAATATCTTGACTAAAGTTAAAAATTCAGCAGAAGGATTGAAAGTTAGAGTAGACGAAATCTCACAGGCAGTAGGACAAAAAGAAACAGTATGAAAGAGATAATAAAATTAACAGATCAATCCAGGAAGTCAATATCTAACTATTAAGAGTTTCACAAAGAGAGAGCAGAGAAACAGAATGGAAGTTATCAAAGATATATTAAAATAAAAGTTCCCTAAAGCCACACTAAAAGAAATGTCTCCATACTGAAATGGACCAAAATGCATCACTGCAAAATTTTAGAACACAAAATGTACAAGGACAACCATAAACATTTCTGAAAGGAAACAGAAAAATAAGTAGGTTATACACAAGGGGCAAAAAAATCCTAAGGAGTTCAGACATCTTAGTAGCAACACTGTTAGATGTTAGAAGACAGTAGAGCAATGCCAGCAAATTTCTAAGGAAAAGGGAATTTTTCAGCCTCAAACTTCATACAACCTAGAATTCAAAGCTAGAATTCTATTTCAAATGAGAAAGTAAAACTGAAGAAGTTTTTAAACATTAAATACTGAACCATTACTTTCTCCCATGTATAGTTTCTATAGGAAGATACTATAGGATGTGCTTTAGCAAAAGGAAAGAGTGCATCAAAAAAAGATTCAGGATTTACTGACTGTGTATTCCACCTTGGAGAACAAACGGAATTCACCTGGGGTTTGTTTGTTTTTTGTTTTGACAAAATAAATTCAAACTTTAATTTTTTTTTAATTTTTATTGAAATATAAAATATGTTAGTTTCTGCTATATAGCAAGATGAATCAGTTATACATATGCATATGCCCCCTCTTTTTTAGACTCCCTTCTCACTTAGGTCACCACAGAGAACTGAGTGGAGTTACCTGAGCTATACAGTAGGTTCTCATCAGTCATCTCTTTTATACATAGTAGTGTATATCTATCAATCCCAATCTCCCGATTCATCCCACCACCCCTGTCCACCTTGGTATCTCTAAGTTTGTTCTCTATATCTGTTGTCTCTATTTCTGCTTTGCAAGTAAATTCATCTGTACCACTTTTTTAGATTCCACATGTAAGCAATATTATTTCTCTTTCTGACGTACTTATTCTATATGATAGGCTCTAGGTCTATCCACATCTCTGTAAGTGACACGACTGTGTTTCTTTTATGGCTGAGTAATATTCCATTGTATATATGTAACACATCTTGTGTTTATCCATTTCCCTCGATAGTTTGGTTGCTTCCATATCCTAGCTATTGTAAATAGTGCTGCAGTGAACTTTGGGGTACATATTTCTTAATAAATTATAGTTTTCTTCAGGTATATACCCAGGAGTGAGATATCTGGGTCATATAGTAGCTCTATTTTTAGTTTTTACTCCATATCGGGAAAATCTTGGGTCACTGATTTAACTCAGTGATGGAATTATGTATCTTCCCTGGTGGCTCAGAGGTTAAAGCGTCTGCCTCTAATGCGGAAGACCTGGGTTCAATCCCCGGGTCGGGAAGATCCCCTGGAGAAGGAAATGGCAACCCACTCCAGTATTCTTGCCTGGAGAATCCCATGGACGGAGGAGTCTGGTAGGCTACAGTCCACGGGGTCGCAAAGAGTCGGACACGACTGAGCGACTTCACCTCACCTCTTCAGAATTTTTGGAGGGAAATGCAAAAAATGTTGATATTTGACTTAGAAAGACACATTTTCTATATCAATTTCAGACCAAAACTGGTAATAAAAAGAATGTCCCAGCTGCCTGGAAATTAGCAAGGGAAAAAAAGGACTTCTTGGGCTATACAGTAAAGTTAAATGTATTTTTACAGTAATATCTAGAATGGAAGTGTTTCCCTATCTTCTCCCTCTCCAGCTCCACATACCCACATGCATGCCTTTCTGGCCACCTGCAGATTTGAGGGGCATGACTCTTCTGAAGTTTCTTTAGCTCCTGCCACTCTCATGTCTAGATGTTTTGTCAGATGATGAGGGATATAAATAGTATGCCAAGAATACAGAAACTCCTTCAAATGTGGTGTGTTAGTCACTTAGTCGTGTCCAACTCTTTGCAACCCCATGGACTGTAGCCTACCAGGCTCCTCTGCCCATGAAAACCCAGGTCTCCTATTGAAGGTAGATTGTTTACTGTTTACTGTCTCAGCCAGCAGGGAAGCCCTAAAATGTCTGTAACAGTAAAAATCTATTTAAAGAAAGAGAAAGAAGGATATATGCTTAGTAGATGCTCAGTAATGAGTGACTTATATTTAATGAAAGAGAATTAAGGTAATTTTTAGGCGTCTTGAATCAACACATAATGAATCAAAGATCTTTAAGAATATAAATAGCAGCAATTATTTGGGCTATTTCTTCTAATGATGTGCATGGGAACGAGAAATGCAGCCACCACTGGAGAAAGAAATTGTTTTTGCCCCTTCCTCCACCATCCTTTGTGATAATTTTTCTTGATAACATACCATATTCTCTTTTACACCTTCCATTGCAAACACTGAACTGATCTAGTGGTATGAAGACAAAATATACTATGAATATAGTCATGTTGTTGTTATTGTTCAGCAGCCAAATCATGTCCGACTCTTCACAACCACATGGGCCGCAGCACCGCAGGCTTCCCTGTCTCGCACCACCTCCTGGAGTTTGCCCAAGTTCATGTCTATTTAATTGGTGATGCCATCCAACCAACTCATCTTCTGTTGCCTTCTCCTTCTGTCTTCTATCTCTCCCAGCATCAGGGTCTTTTCCAGTGAGTTACCTCTTCACATCAGGTGGCCAAAGTATTGGAGCTTCAGCTTCAGCATCACTCCTTCTAATGAGTATTCAGGGTTGATTTCCTTTAAGATTGACTAGTTTGATCTCTTTGCTTTCCAAGGGACTCTCAAGAGTCTTCTCCAGCACCACATTTCAAAAGCATCAATTCTGTCTGTGATTCACTCAGGAAAGCCCCGGGCCCTGCTCCCTGGCTCACTTGGAGAAATTTGCAAACCTCCTGAACATCATGATGTTTTCATTCCCGTGCTAAGTCATGAATACCCCTTCAGAGTCCCCTTTGTGTTGGTTGCATTTTTTTGTCCCTTTTTCAGAGAACTGTCACATGGATGCAAGGTGGTCCTTGGATTAGGCTGCCGGGAAGCGTGTGCTTATGGTCAGGGTGAGAGGGTGGGAAGACAAGACCTTATTTATAACATGCAGCGAACTCACGGTCTTCCCCAGATCCCCAACAGGAAGGGCCCTGGACCCACCCAGCTGTCATCCCACCCCCAGGATAGAAATCTGCCAGCTCCTTGGTGGTGATGCCCCAGTTCCGCCCCAGCTCGTCCTTGACAGCTGCCGTCACTGAGAACGTGGGCACTGTCTGTCATGCCGTACTGTACATGGGAAAGGTGTGTCCTGAGACTGACAAGGTGGGACCTCCCACGTGTCCCCTCCCAGCCTCCATCCTCTGCCTCCTCTCACCTCCTTCCTCCCATCACCTGGCTCAGTGCAATACTCCCATCCCCATGGGGTCCCCTGCCATGGTACTGTTGCCGCAGCCCCTTGGTCCCCACCCCAGAACAAGCACCCTCGATCACCTTCTCTGGTAATTCAGTTGCATTGCCTGTCCCCACCCCAACCCCATTTTTATGGCCCAACTGATTTCCAAACACAACAAAACTGCAAACCTGTGTGTCTTAATCTCACTGGGGGTCCCATGTGCTCAGGCCCCGTGGTCTGGTGTGTGACAATCTGGGGCTCAGCCTCCTCGGGCGCAGGACGTCAGCCCACTCAAACCCAGAGCTGTGGGTGCCTCTGTGACTGCAGCCACTGCTGGCCTCATAACACTCATATGCACCCCCAGATCCTCCCCACCCCAGCCCCGCCACCCCACCCACCCTTTTTACGTTGAAGAGATCTCTAATAAATCGGGTAATAAGCAAAAAAAAAAAAAAAAAAAGCATCAATTCCTCAATGCTCTGCCTTCTTTTCTGTCCAACTCTCACATCTGTACATGACTACTGGTAAGACCATAGCCTTGACTATATGGACCTTTGTCAGCAAAGTGATATGTTTGCTTTTCAACACAGCATCTAGGTTTGTCATGGCTTTCCTGCCAAGAAACAATTGTCTTTTAATTTCATAGCTGCAGTCACCATCTGCAGTCACCATCAAGAGATCTCTAGACTTCTTGATTTGAGAACCCAACAAGAGGAAATCTGTTACTGCTTCCTCCTTTTCCACTTCTATTTGCCATGAGTAATGGGACTGGATGCCATTATCTTAGTTTTTTTTAATACTGAGTTTTAAGCCAGCTTTTTCACTCTCTTCCTTCACCCTCATCAAGAGGCTCTTTAGTTCCTCTTCACTTTCTGCCATTAAAGTGGTATCATCCACATATCTGAGGTTGTTCATGTTTCTCCTGGCAATCTTGAGTCAAGCTCGTTACTCATCCAGCCTGGCATTTCTCATGATGCGCTCTGTGTATATGTTAAATAAACAGGGTGACAATAAACAGCCTTGTTGTACTCCTTTCTCAATCCTGAACAATTCAGTTGTTCCATTCGGGGTTCTAACTGTTGCTCCTCAGATAAGGTGGTCTGGTATTCCCCTTCTCCATCTCTTTAAGAGTTTTCCACATTTTGTTATGATCCACACAGTCAAAGGCTTTAGTGTAGTCAATGGAACAGAGGTAGATGCTTTCCTGGAATTCCCTTGCTTTCTCTATGATCCAATGAATGTTGACAATTTGATCTCTGGTTCCTCTGCCTTTTCTACACCCAGCTTGAACATCTGGAAGTTCTTGGTTCATGAAATGCTGAAGCCTAGCTTGGAGGATTTTGTGTATAACCATTTGAGATGAAGATGACTGCAATTGTGCAATGTTTTGAACATTCTTTAGTACTATGCTTCTTGGGAATTAGGATGAGGATTGACCTTTTCCAGTCTTGTGGCCACTGCTGGGTTTTCCAAATGTGCTGAAATATTGAGTGCAACACTTTAATAACATCATCTTTTAGGATTTTAAATAACTGCTGGAATTCCATCACCTTCACTAGTATTTTATTGGCAATAGAGCTTTCTAAGACTCAGTTAGCCTTCCCTGGTGGCTCAGAAGTTAAAGCATCTGCCTGCAATGTGGGAGACCTGGGTTCAATCCTTGGGTTGGGAAGATCCCCTGGAGAAGGAAATGGCAACCCACTCCAGTATTCTTGCCTGGAAAATCCCATGGACAGAGGAGCCTGGTGGCTACAGTCCACAGGGTATCAGAGAGTCGGACACGACTGAGCGACTTCACTTTCACTTTCACTCACGGCTCAGTTGGCTTCACACTCCAAAACGTCTGGCTCTGAGTGAGAGACTGCACCATCATGGTTATCAAGGTCAGTAAGAAGGTCTTTTTTGGACAGTTCTTCTGTGTGTTCTTTCCATCTCTTCTTGATCTCGTCAGCTTCTATTAGGTCTTTACTGTTTCTGTCCTTTATTGTGCCCATCTTTGAATGAAATGTTCCTTTGATAACTCCAGTTTTCTTGAAGAGATCTTCAAGAAGTCTAGAGATTTCTTGAAGAGATCTCTAGTCTTACCCTTCCTGTTGTTTTCCTCTATTTCTTTGTTCATTGAAGAAGGCCTCTTTGCTATTGTCTGGAACTGTGGATTTCGCTTGGTATACCTTTCCCTTTCTCCCTTGCTTTTTGCTTTTCTTCTTTCCTCGGCTATTTGTAAAGCCTCCTCAGACAACCATTTTGCCTTCTTGCATTTCTTTTCCTTGGGGATGGTTTTGTTTGCTGCCTCCTGAACAATATTACGGACCTCTGCCCATAGTTCTTCAGGTACTCTGTTTACTACATCTAATCCATTGAATCTATTTGCCACCTCCATTGTATATTCATAGCGGATTTGATCAATTACATAATTTTCAGTACCCATGTTCATTTTCAGTGGAAAATGAAAACATGATGTCCTTATTTAGAAATTACTAAGAAGATGAGGATGTTGAAAGTACACCACTGAACCAAATACAAGACCCTTTTGAGTGTAGAAATCTGTGCATAGGTCACACATGCATGAAACTAGGCTTGTGCCTACAAGTTCACCAAATCTTTCCAAACAAGATGAGGTTGCTAACTCAACCTCGGGTTCCAGGATGGGATGGTCAAGTAATAGCTAATTGCATTTCCTAATGCAATGAGTTTTCTTTTGATTACCAGTTCACTGTCAGGAAAATAATAGCATAAATGTAACTACTCCTCCTCTTCAACCATGCGGTTAACTTTTTAGGTGGTCTTTCTGCCCCTTGAAACAAGAGTTCAGCTAGCTTCCCAAAATGCCAGTGGTAGGGCCCTCTTTCCATTCTCTCATCTGACTATCTTGCTTGTTACCAACTGCAGGGTAACTAAACTGTTCAGCCACAAAAGAATGACTCATGGGAGCTGGCGAGGGGAAAGTGCACGTTTGGAATCTGCAGTCCTTAAAACACCAGCTGCTCGGTTTTGGATTGCAAGCTATTTGGCTATGAAATTCAGAGAAGACGTTTTCATTTTTGGAAATCTGAATTTTACAGACTTCTAGAGGAAAACAAGTCATGCAGTCTGTTTTTTTCTTAATTTTATCACAATTTGAAAAAAAATACCAAACACATGTTTTCCCCGTATCTTCACCCCCTGACAACCTAGAAAATCTCTTTTGAAGGACGTTGTGTCACACTGCAGGAAGGGAGAGAATCTAGCTGAATGGGCTTGTCACCATAGAACATTCTCATTCAGGACTTCTAGGAAGGAGAGAGGTGGAAAATGAGCAAGATTAGCACTAGGCTTAGGTTTCTGAAGCCCCCCCCCCAAAAAAAAAAATCAGAATCCATCATCATATATAGAAATATCCTGTGACAATTACTCTTCTGTTGTTCTGTATATCTAGAGAAGCTGGGCAAAGGCATCATATTTGGGCTCTCGGGGAAGCATGGAAACATAATGATGGTTGGAGGGACCCCATCCACAAAGCATCCTCTCTGTGCATCTCCCTTCATGGATATGATGGCACCGCCTTTACTATCATGAGTTTTTCACTAAGGGAGCTGCCACTTAGCCCAGGGGCCATGTGCTCTCTCTTCCCTAGAGTGGCTTGCTTTTCCTTATCACTCTGTAAGTCCACACCTGGACTCAATAATCCATCCCACCTTTCTACTCTTGTATGTTACTTGCACCACAGATTTTCCACTTGTGTTTTGTTTTAAATATTTGGTATGATTATCCCTGGTCTATGCAACTGGACTGGGAAATTCTTGAGGGCAAATGCCATGCATTTATTTTATTATTGTCTTCCCCACTGTACATAGCATTTTGCCTATTACTCAGAAGATACTGTGCAGAAATGTGTTATTGATAGAATTACTGATTTTCCTACCCTGACCCACAATTTTTAAACTAGGCAATAGATAATTTTCACAGGTGATTTTAAGAAAACCAACTGGAATCTAGTTAAAAAAAATTCTTTTCATGTCAGGTCATAGATTCTAAACCCAGACCAACTTCTGTCGCCTCTTTAAGCTAATGATGTTGCTTAGCCTTCATAAATTAGTGGAATTGTGAGCTAATGAGAAATGATGCTGTTGATTGCCTTTGAAGTATTTATTTTTGTCACTTTCATTTCAGAAACTTCTCCCTTGTAAGTTTGACATGAATGATGCAGAATTCTCTTTCCCTATCTAATGCTTTCTTCAATATACAACTCTACTTCATGGGGTCTCTTAACAAGGAAATAATTAAATGTAAACATGAGCCACAGGCTCTTCCTTTTCTGAAATGAAATACATATAAAACAACAAGGAAATATTGGGGGAAAAGGGGGGAGGAAGATCCACTACTCCCTTCAGTAGGATGACGCAGCTAAAAATTCCATGACTAATCCATCACCAAAAGATTCCGAAAATATACACCACCAGAGCAAGAAAATTCCTCCCACCTTCTGATGGGAACTGACCCAAGGGAGAACACGAGAGCTCATTGGTTGTCCATTGACTGAAGGTGTCTGGATAGACCATAGTAGATCCCAGAAGAGAAACCCACAGCCAGAAGGGAGGATCGTGGCTTCCTGTAGTGGTTATGGCTAGACACCCAAAGAATCCAGACCTTTAGAGCTAACTTAGAGACCATCTGGTCCAACTGATTCTGTCTGAACATTCTTACTAACACAAGTTTGCAGTGTTGAGCATTGCCAAAAGCATCACTTCATCTACAGAGGTTAAAGCATCTGCCTCCAATGCAGGAGACCCGGGTTCGATCCCTGGGTCGGGAAGATCCCCTGGAGAAGGAAATGGCAATCCACTCCAGTATTCTTGCCTGGAGAATCCCACGGATGGAGAAGCCTAGTAGGTTACAATCCACGGGGTCGCAAAGAGTCGGACACGACTGAGCGACGTCACCTATTGCCGTGTAAGTGCACAGTAGTGTTTTACCCAAAAACAAATAAAGAAGAAAAAGATGGGTTTCTTTTTTCCACAATTTATGTGATTTGCAATTAAAGGAAAATTTCCAACTAGTAATATGTTGTCTCCCTTCCAATGTCAGTATGCCCAAAGCCTTGTGACATATTGCAGCTTTTCCCAAATATCTGTGTATCTTAAGAACACTGTGTCAAGAGGCCTGATCCAAAGATTTGATTTATGTTGCTGCCTGACAGATGATGTCTGCAAGGCATGCCATCTAAATGGACTGCACTCCAGCAGTTACCTTAATCATCAATTCTCAGAGAATTAATGACTACCATTCATCCCAATAATAGAAATCAAGGTCAGGGCCTCTTCCATGCTCTGTAATCTCATTAACTATGCACAGAAAGTACTTAGGTCATAAGCTCTGTAGACCTCATACTGAGTGAGTGGAGCTGCATCTTGTTTCCAGAGGGAGCCTCCTCTGAGCATACCCCTTGTTGTATAGTAGCAGTTGATGTCCTTATGTATGGAGGGGAAATGCTGGTAAAGGGAAGTGAGGCTGTCTGCACCTGCTAAGAGTTGCAGGTACTGGTTTTATGACAGTAAATGCCAATAGCAAACTATTTGAATAAAGCTATTCCAGGCACTTCAGTGATGTGGCATCCATTTCTGGATTGTATACTCATTCAGATATTATGTAAGCCACTCCATCATTCCAGGACTTTGTCGTAGAATTTAGTTTTCATTCTTTTATCTTGGTTTTTAGTTTTTATGCTACTTGCCCTAATAAAGTGAAAATGAGCCTGAAAGAATTATCACTATACACATATTTGGAATGAAACTTTCATCTTAAAATCTCAAGCATGGTTTCCTAAGCTAAGTTTCACCAGGCAGTCCTTCACCTCTCATAATTCAAATTGCTTTCAACCCCTTGTGGCTCAGCTGGTAAAGAATCCACCCACAAGGCAGGAGACCTGGATTCCATCCCTGTGTTGGGAAGATCCCCTGGAGAAGGGAAAGGCTACCTACTCCAGTATTCTGGCCTGGAGAATTCCATGGACTGTATAGTCCAGGGGGTCACAAAAGTCTGACACAACTGAGCAACTTTCACTTTCACTTTGTCACATATTTAAAAGAGAAGGGAGTAACCCCAAGTTTCCAAGTCATAGGCTTTGACATTTTTTATTGTTGTTTTCTCAACCGTTAAATAAGCATGATTATTAAATTTTTACAGCTCTTTCACATTGAAGCTGTAAGGAGTTAAAATAAGTGCCTAATACAGTGCCCGAAAATTAATAAATAGTAGCATGGTGTGCCTGTGTGTGTGTATGTGAAATCTTGTTTTGAAACATTTGGAGTTTTATGCCCAGTAAATTCTAAATGATGCACAGTAATGGTGGGGAGCAGAGGCATGAATAATTCAAAACAGCAAATCATCTAAATATCATTTGTGTGTGTTTTGAAATGTATTTTTTAATTTCATTTCAAATGTGACTGTTTCTAATACCCAGAGAAATTGCCTCAAAGGAATGACACTGCAATGTGAAGTCCTTGCTAAATGGGATCTGAGGAGCTGTCCAATTTTCCTGTTTTCTCCTCTCCCTGGTGCCCTCTTCCCTTCCTTTCTCCTCCTTCCTTGCCTTTCAAAAGAGCTGCCTGCAAAGAAACCGCTTCAAGCAAACCTCCTGCCTTTCACCCTCCTCTGGATCAGGGCCAGTGGTGAAGCATTCACGGCTCTCTCCTTAGGGGCAGCCTGCACTCACCAAATGAAAGCACCAGGTGCTCAGGGAGCGTTCGAGTGGAGGGAGGAGTTGATGAAGGTGAGAGAGGCAGTGTTGGGCTCTGTTAAGGACACAGGCTGTGGCATCTGACAGTCTGGAATTCTAAACCCCGGTTAGCCTATGTGACCTTGGGCAGACCACAGACTATTTAATGCCTCAGTTTCCTACGCTGTAAACATCCAATGATAACACTGTCAGGTAGCTCATAATTTATTGAAAATAAAGTTATATTTATTTTAACATAGTTGTAAGTGTGTGTATGTGTGTGTGACTGGTTCAGTGTGGATAATGCATCATATACAGAAGAGATCTGTATTATGCTCATTTTCCTTTGGATAATTAACTCTTACTTGTAAGTTAGTGTTTTCCTATAGAGATTGTTGCAACACCTTTTTTGTGAAACCTCAGAAAAGGGAACAGGACTCTTGACCTCAGCTGGTGTCTCTATTTTCCATGAAACATACCTCTCTTTCCCAAATGAAGCTGTTTTCCCCTGATACTGCTCTGTAATAAGCAGTATTCCTTCCATTTTAGCTGTGTTACAGGTTTGCCCCATGCAGACAGAATTTCAGCTAGTGCCAATACTCAGCCACATACATATCAATAGTGATGTCACTTTAAAATAACAGTAATAAAAAGAATGAATGAAGAGCTAATACTTATAGAGCAATTCTTAATGCCAAGGACTGTTTTAGTCATTTTATGGATGATAACTCATTTAATTCTCAGAACCATCCTATGAGTTCAACTATATTATTATCCTAATTTTACTTTTGAAATACAGAAAGTCAGAGAGGTCATATAGTTGTTTAAAGATCAGGATAGATAACAATATTACATAGTGTGACCAGGGAGATCTTATCATTTATTGACTGATCCAGGATACTCTTGACCATGAAAGGATGCAAAAACAGGAATGAAAGTTCACTCTATTTATGATTGAAGGCCAGACACCTGACAATACCCATATCATGCTACACAATTAGTAAATAAATGAGTTTCCATTACATTTCTGCTTGAGCACTGTATTGTCCTAAGATTCTCAGATGATCATCAGTATGCTGTTAAGTAAGTTGTTCTTAATTAAAGCCAGCCATGCTTATGGTAAATAAAAATGTATTTGAGCTTCCAACATGATGAGTTTCACTTCAGAGACACAGGCTCGGCCAATATTTTCATATGCTACCTATAACCTTTCACAACAGAAATATGATCAAGGTACTGCTTCATTAACTCTCTGATTGTCCTTCCTTACCATGGTCATTAGTTGATGTTCTGCCTTTCGCTGTGTCTCAGACACAAGATTGAGAGTTTAAGGAACAGACATCCCTGGGGCATAATGAATGGTGAAGTGCATCTTTGCCTCTTTATGCACATGAAATCAGTCTCTGACTTCCACAGGGAGTGCAACAAGTCATTGACAGGCAGTTTCCTCTCTGGGCTCCTGTCTTGAAGGGAAAAAGGAAAAGAAACAGGTTTCTACACAGTCAGCACCTTGAGGGCATGCATAAGGACACCATGCACTATTGATATCTGACCCCCAAAATAGTTAACCTCTAGGAACTCAGACATTGACACTGAACACAAGTCAACCTGTTAGAAAATCTATATCCCCACAAACCTGGCTCTCCCCATGCATATAAATGAATGATGACAAAATGAATTGTCATTGTTTTAGAGACATATACCATATTCCATTAATTGTAATACACATTTTTCATATTTTAACTTTTCAAAAATTAGAGAACATGCTATGTCAAATGAGTTACTGTTTCAATGCTAGAGGTGGTTTTTTGTTTTTTTTTTTTTTTTCTATTTTTCTTTCTTGTGGTTCATAAGAGAAAGGTGTATCTTAGTGGAATTTTAAATTTGATGAACTACATTATATACCAGATATTAACAAGATCTTAGCACCACTTGCACAGAATCAGAAAGAATAAGTAATAGTTGAAAACTGCATCAGCCTTTAACCTTAATAGTTGGGTAGGGAGTGGTCATAACTTCTTCATCAGCTGGATAATTTGTATCTTAGTGGAATTTTAAATTTGATGAACTACATTATATACCAGATATTAACAAGATCTTAGCACCACTTGCACAGAATCAGAAAGAATAAGTAATAGTTGAAAACTGCATCAGCCTTTAACCTTAATAGTTGGGTAGGGAGTGGTCATAACTTCTTCATCAGCTGGATAATTCCCATATAAGTAAGTATTTCTTCCCTTTCCCGTTTTCTCCTCTTAGTAAAATAGAAGAGGGTAGATATAAGTTCTCTCATATAAGTTAAATAAGCAGGGTGACAATATACAGCCTTGATAGACTCCTTTTCCTATTGGGAACCAGTCTGTTGTTCCATGTCCAATTCTAACTGTTGCTTCCTGACCTGCATATAGGTTTCTCAAGAGGCAGGTCAGGTGGTCTGGTATTCCCATCTCTTTCAGAATTCTCCACAGTTTATTGTGGTCCACACAGTCAAAGGCTT
Organism: Cephalophus harveyi; assembly: GCA_006410635.1. Classification (NCBI taxonomy): domain Eukaryota; kingdom Metazoa; phylum Chordata; class Mammalia; order Artiodactyla; family Bovidae; genus Cephalophus; species Cephalophus harveyi. The sequence goes on along the minus strand of SJYT01014606.1, from coordinate 233,964 downwards.
TGGCATAGTCAATAAAGCAGAAATAGATGTTTTTCTGGAACTCTCTTGCTTTTTCCATGATCCAACAGATGTTGTCAATTTGATCTCTGGTTCCTCTGCCTTTTCTAAAACCAGCTTGAACATCTGAAAGTTCACAGTTCAGGTATTACTGAAGCCTAGCTTGGAGAATTTTGAGCATTACTTTACTAGCATGTGAGATGAGTGCAACTGTGCAGTAGTTTGAGCATTCTTTGGCATTGCCTCTCTTTGGGATTGGAATGAAAACTGACCTTTTCCAGTCCTGTGGCCACTGCTGAGTTTTCCAAATTCAAGGAGATCCAACCAGTCCATTCTAAAGGAGATCAGTCCTGGGTGTTCATTGGAAGGACTGATGCTGGAGCTGAAGCTCCAATACTTTGGCCACCTGAAGAGTTGACTCATTGGAAAAGACCCTGATGCTGGGAGGGATTGGGGGCAGGAGGAGAAGGGGACGACAGAGGATGAGATGGCTGGATGGCATCACCGACTCAATGGACATGAGTATGAGTGAACTCCGGGAGTTGGTGATGGACAGGGAGGCCTGGCGAGCTGTGATTCATGGGGTCGCAAAGAGTCGGACACGACTGAGCGACTGAACTGAGATATAAGTTCCCAGGTTTATTGTGTTTTTCTAAACTGTATTTTTGTCTCTAGAGTATGAGCTCTTTGGGTACTGTATTCTACATCCCTGGTTCTAAATTTTTGTATGTATTGGAATCTCTTGAGGAGCTTCTTAAAAATCCATTATCCTCCCCTTCTTCCTAAACATTCAGATTCACAAGGTCTAGGATGAGACTCAAAGAGCTGTATTTTTTATCCTAGGGTGATTATAATTTGCCTCAAAGTTTGAGAATCTCTGGTGCATGTGTTTGGAATTGGCCTGTCACTGAATTTATCCTTGACTGTAGAAGCTCTGGTCTCAGCTATACGCACAGAGCTGCATTTGATAGAAAAGATTGTAGTCTCGAGAGACTGACAAAAGGCAGAATTCTGACATCACGTTTCCTATGCAGCAGGCACTCAAAGGCAGAACTTGTACTGGTAATGGCTCTGATACCTATTTCTGTTTGGGATGTTTTTGTAGCTGTGCCACATAAAATCGGACGCATCATTGATGGGAGTCCTGCAGATCGCTGTGCAAAGCTGAAAGTGGGAGACCGGATCTTGGCGGTGAACGGCCAGTCTATCATCAACATGCCTCATGCAGACATCGTAAAGCTCATCAAGGATGCGGGTCTTAGTGTCACCCTTCGCATCATTCCTCAGGAGGGTGAGTGCCTGAGCCGGGGTTCCGGAGCTCACCGGGCTGCGGTCAGGGATATCAGAATGTCCAAAGTTGTTATGCAATTTTGCAAAAAGTAACAGTCTGAGGCAACCCATATCCTATTTACTCATTACCAGTGATTCCAAGATCAAGCTATATGGTGTTATAGATAACTAGTGTGAATCCCAAGGCACCGGGTTATTCAGTCATTCCCTTTGGTTCCTGGAGTACTGTCTTTATGGTTATATTAAGCCAGAACCCATTCAACAGAGATGATAGAGTTACAAATCTGAAGGAAAAAAAAAATATTCATGTTAACACTTAAGCTCTGGAGGATTCTTCAAAGTCAGATTGATTTTGAAAAGCTTGAGGAAGTTTTGTGGTACAAAGAGAGCTCATTTAGAAAATGTTGCATCTGATAAGAATTTAAATTCCCACCTAGCCTTTTGAATTTCTCTGTACAAGGACTCCCCCCTGAGGCTTGAGGAGTCGTAAGCATCACAACCTACAGCCATGCCTTAAAGAGCAACGAAATTCTGAGCATCAATTCACCACCAATTCACTATTTCCAGACACAGTGGGTTCATTACTAGTTTGAGGCTGCTGACTCAGTGCTGATACTTGAGGATTCAGTCTTCGGAGCTCACAAGTGATTGGACCACAGTGTCCCACATGCAGAGGGATGGGCTCAGTCACCTTGGACCCCTCTGATTTCCTCCATCTCCTGATTTCATCTGAGACTGTCTAACAAGCAGGCATCAAGTAGCCGCCTGACTTTAAATATAAAACAGCTGTCCTCAGCAGAGATGATTTTGTCCCACCAAGGGGCATTTGGGGATGCCTGGAGACCTTATTGGCTGTCATGTCTGGGGTGGGGATGCTACTGCTCTCCAGTGGGGAAAGGACAAGAATGCTCCTCTGTACTCGTCCTACAGAGCACACGACAGCCCACCACAGCCTGGAATCATCTGGCTCCAAGTGTCCATGGTGCCAAGGCTGATACAGGTGGAAAATAAAATTTTTAATGTAGGGTGGGAGCAAAGAAAAAGGAAAGTGGTTTATAAGGGAACACTAATATATCACTTTTTTGTCACCCAGGGGAAAAAATAACCATTTTAACCTGTTATATGCAGACAACATTATGTATAAAATATTCAGTAGAAGTCAACTTCAAGCACAATTGGTTGCAAAAACCTGATCTGCTTCTCCCTTTTCCTGCATGAAATATGTCTCTCCTGCTCTTAGTACAACACAGAGAGATAATTTCAGATGAAAATTTGATGCTATAACAAGAAAGACCAAGAAGCAGTTTTAACAAAGAACAACTTATTAGCTTTCCTCTGTCGAATGTTCTTTCTGGAGAACCATGGAGTACAGAGAGGGTTATTAGGAAATAAGACTCACAAGGAACTGAAGAAAGGATTGTGAAAAGCGTTTTGTTTTCTTGTGGTTAATTCCTTATCCAAGCTTTAGGATACTGGTAGGACTTCTCATCACAACCAAAATGTAATAGCTCAAATGCTTTGCTTCAGCAAGTAATGCTAGAACAAGTAGAATATGTTTTAGAATCCTTTGAATTATTTTTCATAGTTTTAATACTTTTTATTGTAATCTTTTCTTCTGACAAAAGATGAGAGATTCTTGTTCATAACCTTGTTCAGCAGCCTTATCATTTATGAAAGAATACTAATTATAGGAGGGTATTAGAACTTGCTAAGTTTAAGCTGTAGAAGAACCATAGCCTTGAATCATGTGAGCAGGCAGAGGAACCATCTCTGGCCACTTCTTGCCCTTTATCAAATGCCAACCTGACTTCATTTGCCTCTTTGGTTTCCCACTGCAGAACTCAACAGCCCCGCTTCAGCACCCAGCTCAGAGAAGCAGAGCCCCATGGCCCAGCAGCACAGCCCCCTGGCCCAACAGAGCCCTCTGGCCCAGCCCAGCCCGGCCACCCCCAACAGTCCCATCGCCCAGCCAGCTCCGCCTCAGCCACTTCAGCCTCAAGGACATGAAAACAGGTAAAGTTTCCTCTGTTTTTTCTAATTCTGAATAGTGAGGGAAGTATAAGGAGAGAGTTTGGGACAGGACAGAATGCAGGCAGGAGAGAGATTTTCAAAAAGTAAAAATTACCACATGCACCTTTGCGTGATTTCGAGATTGCATACATGTTATAAACATAGTTTCGTTAGCAAATGTAGATGTTTGTCTTTCACAATAAGAGCTTTCCTGAGTAAACAGGGCATGATTGCAGATAAGTAAGGGGTTAACTAGCTGAAGAGCACTTTAAAGAGAGTAATATATACAGTATTCAGTAGCATATAGTAAGGCCCTTTGGCAGGAGGGAGCATGCAAGCATGAGGGAGGAAATAAGGCCAGTGTAGGGGGTGAGGAAGTGGGCGCATGGGTCGGGGGGACCCACCCTAAAGGGTGCTATAGTCATGTTATAGATTCTGATCTTTATCTTAAGTGTAGCAAAGACGTTTTTGCAGGGTTTTAAGCTTAGGACTGACATCCTTGGATTAGCTTTGCAAGACTGTCTCTCAGTTGGCCCCTTAGAGAGCAGACTGGAGGCTGATCGAGATGAATATGGCTAGATGTGGCCGCCATGTCCACCAAGTCGCTGATGGCCCAGAGAATAATGGTAGCATGGAGGGGGAAATGCTGAAGAATTTGTGAGCATGAATATAAGTTAGTGTTTTCACTGCATTTTACCTTATGTCCACCTATCCACAGTCTAATGAGATCCTTCCGTCTCACATCATGAGCAAATGTGATCAGGTGCTATGAACTTCCAGAGTAAAAGGATGCCATAGAAAATCAACGCTGTCTTCCTGTTGAGACTTGGGTGTAACAGGGAGCCCGAACTAGGTGGAGCCACTAATGAAAGAGATGAGGACGTGTTCCCATGTTGTCTTCACCCTTTCAAAGGAGAAAAATAGAACAACCCACAGGAATATCTCTGAAAACACAACCCTCACTGGTCCTTTTCGTGATTCTAATGTTTTCTGAACATCTGCTACCCATCTCCTGCCTCCCCTGTTAGTGACGATGAAGTGAGACCCAGTGTTTGAGTCCCAGAACTCTCTAGGTTTATCACTCAGAATGTTGCACAGCAAATATTTTCCCTGTGCCACAAGTGTTCTTTCCATGAAGCCCAGTCCTATTCCGATTTCTCCCATTTCCTTTCTCAGAGAAGTAAATGTCTGTTGTCCTCTGCTGTTTATGGTTTTAATATAGTCCAGAGAAGAACAAACACTAAGCCCCAGAAAGTAAATGATACAGAGGCAAGAATCCGAGAGTCCATAAGAGGAGTATGTCCTGGGTGCCTCGGTAATAAGTCCCCGATGTGCTTGCTTTCACCGTGTATGCTTTGGACAGATCACACTGACTTTCCCCAGGATTCGTTTTAGACTTGGGAGGAGGGATTCAAGTGCTCCTGCAGTTCCTGAGCCAGCTTCAGATGCTGCTGCTTCTTGGCTCTGCCTCTGTCAGTTAGCTTCCCAGACACAATTCCATCTTCCCTTTGTGGATTAGACTTTGCTGGAATCAGGCTCTTGCTTCTGGCCTGGGGGTGGGTAATCTCATCGCTGGAGTGTAATAGTTCAGTGGGGAGAATGGCACTGGAGAGAGGCCATACCCTGTCCCCATCAGCTACTAGTTACAACAGGGACTCAGCCCCTGTCACAGAAATAGCAGCCTTTGGATGTTTTGTTTGTTTGTTTTTTGCCTGACTTAAGGATAAAATATTTCCTAACTCTGGGATTAACAGATTGATCCAATTTGTTTTATAGATTACTAACAGATATACCCAGGATTCTTAGCTGTTTTTGCTTCAGTAATATTAAATGTCTGGAATGTGCTCATTCCAATTCTAGGGCCCTTTTTCTGAGACTTACGTTTCCTGGCTTAACTTTTTGATTGCTAGTAGTCAGATTTTTTCCAAATGAATGAAATAATTCTAAAATCTTACAGAACCATTTTTCTAGAACCATTTTTCTAGCTTCATTTCAAGATGTTCATGGTATCAGAGAGAAACTCTGCCTTTTTCTAGATCAGACTACAGATGTCTGCAAGGCAACTTGTATGCCAAGCACAGTATGAATTTCCTATTAGTTCGTTTGTACAAGTGCCCACCTACATGTCAAATTGAGCCAGTTTCCATGTTAAAGTGAGATAAAATAAAATGACAATCTGCTTGCAAATTTTCTTATATGAGTTAGAAGAAGTGAATATTTTACCCTGTCTTATTTACTCTTGAATTGGCTTTCTCCTGACATTCTGCACACCTCTATTCACTTCTCTCTTAACATCCTTTTAGTGTGTGCTCAGGAAACAAAATAATTTTGATATGAACATAAGCAAAACATTGTTCAAGGAGAAGCATTTTTTGAAAACAACAAAGAGCCCTTGTGTAATATATTCAAAAACTAAGTATAAATAGCAGAGTTCACCTTCCCAGCAGAAGCAATCACTATTTACATGTCTTAAATATCAAGGTCAGTGGAAAGCATTTGAAATTGACTTCTTTCAGAGACTTTGTACACTCAATGCTGAAGGCTGAAAGGCCCACGTGAGGCAAAATCCCACCATAATATCCCCTACCACATGAGCAGCGTTTTTTGATTCTGGAACTTATACCATAAAATTCTCCTAGAATTTACCATTAGCAATCTGGTTTTATCATCTCTAAAGTCTCTTTAATAATGTAATTACTAGCTACAAAGAGTTATACTAGTATACATCCTACAAAGGTTATCCTTTCATAAGTAAGGGAACTACCATCAGTAAANTCTGGAACTTATACCATAAAATTCTCCTAGAATTTACCATTAGCAATCTGGTTTTATCATCTCTAAAGTCTCTTTAATAATGTAATTACTAGCTACAAAGAGTTATACTAGTATACATCCTACAAAGGTTATCCTTTCATAAGTAAGGGAACTACCATCAGTAAAAGAAATATCAATAACCTCAGATATGCATATGACACCACCCTTATGGCAGAAAGTGAAGAAGAACTAAAGAACCTCTTGATGAAAGTGAAAGAGGAGAGTGAAAAAGTTGACTTAAACTCAACATTCAGAAAACTAAGATCATGGCATCCGGTCCCACTACTTTATGGCAAATAGATGGGGAAACAATGGAAACAGTGACAGAATTTATTTTTTTGTGCTCCAAAATCACTGCAGATGGTGACTGCAGCCATGAAATTAAAAGACACTTGCTGCTTGAAAGAAAAGCTATGACCAACCTAGACAGCATATTAAAAAGCAGAGACATTACTTGCCAACGAAGGTCTGTCTAGTCAAAGCTATGGTTTTTCCTGTGGTCATGTATGGATGTGAGAGTTGGACTATAAAGAAAGCTGAGCGCCGAAGAACTGATGCTTTTGAACTGTGGTGTTGGAGAAGACTCTTGAGAGTCCCTTGGACTACAAGGAGATCCAACCAGTCCATCCTACAAAGAAATCAGTCCTGAATATTCATTGGAAGGACTGATGCTAAAGCTGAAACTCCAATACTTCAGCCACCTGATGTGAAGAACTGACTCATTGGAAAAGACCCTGATGCTGGGAAAGATTGAAGGCAGGAGGAGAAGGTGATGACAGAGGATGAGATGGTTGAATGGCATCACAGACTCAATAGACATGAGTTTGAGTAAGCTCCAGGAGCTGGTGACGGACAGGGAAGCCTGACATGCTGCAGTCCATGGTGTTGCAAAGACTCAGACATGACTGAGCGACTGAATTAAACTGAAGTAAGGGAACTCTTAAGAGACTTTGAAAAATAATAATAATAATCCTGAATTTTCCTTAATTACTGTTTTTCCTTAATAAACTGTTTCACAAATTCAGAGTAACAACTTTTGCCCTAACAAGTATATCATTCACTTAAAAGTTAGCAATACTCATAAAAGTTTGTGTATTTTTCTTATTAGAGAATTCTTCAGTGTGATGTTCAATGTAAAATCCTGACACATGGCACTGTCGAATGAAATTTGTATGCTGAGAGGCAGGCTTGGATGGCAGCTGTTACAAGTTCTAACTGTCCCTATTTCTAGGCTCTGGGGAGACTCTTAACATTTCACCCTCTTTTGCTGTACTTCATGACACATTTGGTTGGAAAGGAAGCTCATAATGGATATTTCATACCAGGACCACAGAGATAATGAAAATAAAGTGACTGCTATAGCTTAAAACAATGTGACATCTAAACCACCAAGCAAACGATTTCTAGAAAGGAACCGACACCGCCAACGAATGTCACCGTCTAATTCCTTTTGTTTAATTCATGCATTTGCATAGCTAAGTGTCTTTTTCAAAGCGTCTTTTAAATAATTATGTTCTCAGCATGCACACTCTCAGTAGGTGAATGGACAGCTTGCTGAAGTATAAAGCAAAGCTTGAATTATGCATCTTGCTAGAGGAAAGTGTCACTTCTGTTAGTTAAGCAACTAATGGGAACTACTTAACCCTTTATTAAAATAACTGCATTGCTAAACCCCTTCCAAGCCCCAAATAAAAACACATCTATTGCCATTTACTGTCAGTGTGTCCTCAACAAATCTTAGATTACACTAATGGCAGTTGTTCAGGTGAGTCATTCTTTAAAATGTTTAATACTCATCAGACCATAAGCCAGTAAAAAACAAATAAAACCAGAACTCATCTAGTCTTAGATGGTGAGAGGTAAAAATTCTGCTGATTTTGAACCCATTTTCCTGAGATATTTGAGTTTTTCCTTGTTGCTAAACATTTTCTCAAATCCTCCATATTAACTCTAGATAAAATTATTATTATACAGAATGTATTTTTTAATCAACCTATATCCCTAAGTAGCTCATTATGTAGAACACTATTCTGGCAATTGGCAGTGAACTATAGAGTTCAGTAGCCTCTACACATGGTAATAATTCTTTTGCTTTATCTTACTAATGATCCCATAATGGTAGGCATTGACTGCTTCAGCCCTTTTGGGACCTGGAAACTCCTCATTTTAGAACAAGTTGGATCTAAAAAACTGAACTAAAAAACTAGTTTTGGCCTCTTTTGCAAAGAGTCGGACGTGACTGAGCGACTGAACTGAACTGAACAGTGACTTTCTGCCTGATTTGTAGTTAGTGATTATACTTTACTTTCACTCCCTTAACCTCTGTAAGATACTCAAAATTCTGCAAGCTAACAGGTTAAACTAACCTTTAATTAGATATTTGTAGGGCTTCACTGGTGTCTCAGATGGTAAATAATCCGCCTGCAGTGCAGGAGACCTGGGTTCGATCCCTAAGTTAGGAAGATCCCCTGGAGGAGGGCATTGCAATCCTCTCCAGTATTCTTGCCTGGAGAATCCCCGTGGACAGAGGAGCCTGGTGGTCTAAAATGGGGTCACAAAGAGTCAGACACGACGAAGAGAATAAGCACACAGCACAGGTGTGTGTTAGAGAACACTTAATACTTAGAGATCACTTAAATTGTCTTTTCATGAAGTAATGAATGCTGTGTATGTGTGAGAGAGAGAGAGAGAAAAATTCTAAGAGTTTACTGATATTAAGACAATCTGCTGTTTGGGTATGTATGGTTAAGTATGTGAGTTAAGCTGCAGGGGCACAGCTTTTAAACAGCCAAGTCAAAGAAGGTGGTCCATAAAGTTCCGATTGACCATCACTTTTACTTTGATTTCTTAAGTGGCCAAGTAAAAAGTTGGCCATCACAAAGTTCTGATTGACTGTCACTTTTACTTTGATTTCTTAAGAGGCCGAGTGAAAAGTATATAATATGGCATTGGTCAAAGATTTTAAAATAATGCTTATCATTTATTTAATTTTCTTGTAATCCCGAATATGCAAAGGAACCACCAATAGGTGTGGCCTGTACATGCTTGGAGGTCCTAAGATTATTCTAATCTCTTTAGAATCCTGAGATACCAAAGCAAGTATCATTTCCATTCATCTAGTTACAGGTCAGAAGTAAAAGCGAGGCAAGATGTGAAACCAGACATCCGACAGCCTCCATTCACGGACTACAGGCAGCCTCCACTGGACTACAGGCAACCCCCAGGAGGGGACTACCCGCAGCCCCCACCCTTGGACTACAGGCAGCCTCCGCTACTGGACTACAGGCAGCACTCCCCAGACACCAGGCAGTTCCCTCTGTCAGACTACAGGCAGCCCCAGGTACCTCAAAGACCCCACTACCTTTATTTCATTTTTCTAATCAGCAGACCTATAATTCTCTTATTTATGGTGTCAGCAGCAATGAGTGAGAAAATTCAGAGAGATGATACCACTGAGACCTGTGTACAGTAGTTACATGTTTTCCACATAAATGGATAAGAAATAAAGTCCACAAGCTACCCAGCAGTTCTTTTAATGACCAAGGAAACTGTTCTGATCTGCTCAAACCTTTGGAATTTTGTCTTGAAGTCAGATTATTCCTCACGATATCTTGTCAGTTGGATCACAGTAACTATGAGAGAGGAGAACAGAGGGACTGACCGCAGAAGCGTCTCTGATATTAAACAATTGTTCATTCCATTTTCTCCCCAACCCCAAAGGATTTTGATTATTTCACTGTGGACATGGAGAAAGGAGCCAAAGGATTTGGATTCAGCATTCGTGGAGGAAGGGAGTACAAAATGGATTTGTATGTGCTGAGATTAGCAGAAGATGGGCCAGCAATAAGGAATGGAAGGATGAGGGTAAGAATGCTCTCTTTTTATAGAATTACTTAATTCTGAAAGAAACGCCTATTGTGGTATTGATGCAGTGCTAAAGCCCACTATTAAGCAAACTGACTTGATTTACATGTTGCCTTCTTTCCATTTCACAGTCCAGTATTCTAAAGGTTTGGCCAAACATTGTTTAAGACTTATCTCTCATTTTCTTTCCTATGTCTCCTAATTGACAACTCTCAGTATGATGGCTTATGTATATGTTTCTCTAAAGAGCAACTTAAAGAAAATGGACAAAGTAAACAAGTCTAAGAGATACCTTGAAATGCAAATGTGCTCCATAATCTTTTGTGTGGTTTGAGGATTGAGTTTTCATCTGAGATTGAATCTTCTGAAATTTATTTTTAGCATCATGCTTTTTTCTTCATATGGTTTTGTGTTTGGAAATATTTCTTTTGAGTTGACTGACTTTGGGTTTGATATTGGGCAAAAGGAAGCAGGAGACAGGGAGATGAAGCTTCTTGGATACATGTTGCCCTTAAAATGGTAGCAGCCAAAAATTTTCCAATTAGAGTGTAAGCTGAGGGTAGATTTTTAATATAATAGTTACTTTGAGGCATCTAGTTGATGCATAACTAATTCTTCACCTAGGGGTACAAAGCAACACTTGATAGAAGTATAGAACATTAGTCAGTCTCTCTATAAAATGTCATCCAGGAAGCACACAATAAAGGTTAGTTATTATAAGTAAAATCTAGAATTATTCTTGTCCTCCCTCCTTGCCCTTTAAGTTAATACAGAAAAGCTGTGGTTCTTGGGTTCTAGAGCCTCAGATTCTTCTACTGTTTTACCAACCAATTGCTCCTGGCAATGGAATGAACCTGTTATTCCTGCCACCAGGTCTGCCATTTCTGTAGTCTCATTTTCGAGTCAGTGAATCATCCACAGTGCAAAAGTAGAAAGTGCAAATGTGTCTATTTTTCTCCTTCCCTTCACAATCCTTTGACAACTGGGGAGTCTCCAGGGGATTTGAACCCAGGCAAGGCTGACTGCAGAGAATAACAGCCCCTGCCCTGATTTAGCCCCAATCTCCTCTTAACATCCTCTGCATGTGGTTTTAGGATTAGTCTCTACCTGGTTTCTTGGCTCCCAGCTTCCCTAAACAGAAGGGCACTTTCTTAACATGCTGCAAAGCCAACTCACAAGTGGTTCAACAGAACAAAATTAATCTTTGCTGTGCAGGTGAGCACAGCACAGCACAGAAGCTGAAGTAAAATGACCGGAGCTCCATGAGAGGGGACCACCCCCACCACCAGCGCATGAGCGGATTTTAGAGTTGTGGGCTCCAAAAGGTGGCCACGTTTTATAACAAATGGTCTAGTTGACTTTTCAATATATTCAGTTCTCCCAAGGCACAGAAGCATCCATATAGAAGCACTCTATGTAAAAATGAATATTCTTTCTTGTAGAATTTAAACCAGGGCAGTAGTTCTCTGCTGTGTGGTCCCCTGGCATCAGCTTCCCCTAGAGGGGACACATTAGTTAGCAGCACATGGAGCCGCATCTCCTGGATGCGCATCTCAGAGCCACCGAATCAGAAACTCTAGGGCTGAGGCCACCAGGCTGTGTTCATGCGATCCATCTCCTGATGAATCTGCTACAAGGTGACGTTTGAGAACCACTGAGCTAGAGGGAAGCTGTGGTGACATAGGTGTGGCACAGTGAGGACCTGTGTGACTCAGGCTCTGTTCATTCCCCGTAGATCCTGTCCAGGGAGTTTTCCTGTCCACTGGTTTACTTCAGGTCTCTAAATCCATGTAAACACAGATTTAGAATTCTGTAGACAGGTACTCAATTTTATGAAAGCGGTTTTTCTTCTGGCAGGTGATAAAAATGAGTCTTCTACCTGGGTTTCAAAAAATGGTACTTTCACTCATTGTCAACGATTATAAAAATCAGCAATATTTCCTCATTTTTGGTGTCATTTTTATATAGCAACGTATTCTTCCTGTGTACAAGCTGTCCTAAAGAAGTTATTATGGCCAGTTTTAGATATTATGGGTCTTTATTTTGGACTCAGTTCAGTTCAGTTCAGTCGCTCAGTCGTGTCCGACTCTTTGCGACCCCATGAATCGCAGCACGCCAGGCCTCCCTGTTCATCACCATCTCTCAGAGTTCACTCAGACTCACATCCATCGAGTCAGTGATGCCATCCAGCCATCTCATCCTCGGTCGTC
>SJYT01014606.1:173400-212077 GCA_006410635.1 Cephalophus harveyi | reverse complement strand
CAACTTACATATTTGTTCTCTGGCTTATTCATTTATTTTTATATTTGATATTTCCTTGCCTCCATTTTCTTTGGGTCAACTCTTCTTATTTTTCTTGTTCCTTAAGTTGAATGCTTAGATCAGTAGTTCTAAAGTTTTCTTTATTTCTATTAATAATGTACAAATTTAAGGCTGTAGTTTCAATATATGGTATGCTCATTTTTTTAAAGTTCTAAATATATTCTGATTTCTACTGTGACTCATTCCACTGTTTCTTTTTTCATGCATGGATTATTTAGAAGATGTGTTTGGTTTTTATTCCTAAGAGTATGGGAATTTTTTGGTTAGTTGTCTCTGCTTGATTTCTAATGCAATTCTATTGCCATAAGAGAATATATTCTATATGATTTCAATCTTTCAAATTTGTTGTGGCTTACTCTTTGAGCTCTTCTAGTCAGGTTTTTTATATGATCCATATGTGCTTGAAAAGAATGTGCATTCTGTAATTATTGAGTGCAGTATTCTGTAATTGTGTTTATTGGATGAAGCTTAGGTATTGTGTTATTCAAATAGTCTCTATTCTCAATAATTTCTGTCTATCTGATATGTTATATATTGAACTAGGTGCTTTAAACATTTTTTTGTTAAAAATCTTGTACATTTTTCTTTGATCTGTCAAGCTTTACTTTATATTTACTGTGTTATTTGGTACTCAGATATTTGTTATATTTTCCAGGTAAATTGAATCTTTTGTCATATGCAGCAACCTATCACATCTCTGTCATTGCTTTTTACTTTCAAGTCTGTTTTGTCTGATATTAGTAAGTACACTAGTTTTCCTTATCTGGTGTGTCTTCTATCCTTTGCTTCCAACTTCCTGTGTCCTTATATTTTATGTGTTTCTCTGATCTATGTATCTATTTTTGTATTTTTTAAACAATATGTCTTCAGTAAATCATTATAGTCAATTTACATTAATTTTGATTACTAATAATTGTATTTGATCCTATTGTTTATTCTGTTTCTTTTCTGTCTCACTCATTTTGTTCTTTTTAGCTTACTTTGAACAAGTCTTTGGGTTTCCAGTTTATGCAGATATCTCCTACTTAACTCCTCATGTATAGTGCCAAGCTGTATTTTCTATTCTTGATGCCCATCCATCAAAATGGAAACAGGTTTCCCAGAAAAAGCTAAAACTCCGTTTGGCATTTGTTTGCCTCCTACTAGTCCTACCTGCATTCAATTTGTTTTTGGCATCAGAGGAGCCTTTAGTTTCTTGCCTGTTCAGCAATGGTAATTTGGGGTATCTAACCCAGCATTTTGCTAAAGCAAGTTTATGTCACATATATCTTTAATGACCAAATTATGGTTGCTAAAACTATCTCCTATCTTTGAATTGGCAATTAATCTCCCTCTCAGTGTCTCTATGTAAGATCCCCAGGGGGTACCCTATATGTGCCAGCTGCAGTCATTCTGTAGCCTGTCTTCTTCTCCAACTCCAATTCCACTGCCCTCTGCCCATATAGCCACTGATGAGTTCTTGCTCCAGCCCTGCTGAGACCTCCACAGCCTGGCCCTTGGGTGGGCCCAAGGTGTCTAGCCCCTGTGATGTGCACTCTGCTGGGTTCTGGGCAGAGAGAAGCATGGCTCCCTCCTCACTGCTAGCCACTCTTTGCCTCCTCTGCACTCCAGTAGCTCTGCTTGGCCCAGAGTCTCGCAAAGCTTAGGGGTAGTCACAGATTCACCGCCTGCACGAACCAGGTAGGGAACAGAACAAGTGAAGAACACAGGGCCCTTGGCCTTCCTAAGGAGCAGCCTCTACTGCCAAGGCCAACTGTGAATCTGTGGGAATGCTGTCTTCCTCCTTTTAAGTCTTCTAACTTTCAAGAGAAAGCAAAAATCTGTATTCTTAAGAATTAATTAGACTTGAAAAAAATTTTCATTTAAAAAACCTGTACAAGCCAAACAAGTCTCCAGAAGGTGTGGGGTTCACAGCCACCCCATTTCTGTCATCTATTGTAGACAGATCCTAAAACAAGGGGGAGACAGAATGGCTGAGGGCAGGGATGGGGAAGCAACTCCTATTCTAGAGACCCAGCGTCTGGGGACCCAGTGCAGTCAGCCAGTAGTATGCTGGTGTAACTAGTACTCTTATTTTTTCTTACTCCAGTATTACTGGCGTAACTTTTAGGAGAAGCAAATGCAGGACTGCTCAAAATGTTTCAGCATTGTGCATGATGAGGAAAATCTTGGAAAATTTTAATCTTCTGCCTCCTCTTTGTACTTGAAATTTTAAAGATGGTTTTCACTCCTAGAAAACTTATTTTGATGGCCCAAAATGATTTTGTGTTTGTCATCTCCTGCCAGATCCTAGAGAAATCAGTTCTGAGAGGGGCCATGTTTAGTAGGGTGCATATTCCTGCTGACCATGCAGAAGAACCCAACCTTGTCTTCCATGCACCAGTATTGTCTGTCTAGGCCATGAATGCATGGGCTTGCATAGCTGCCTGAATCTGGGGAGGAGCCCTTTTCATATCTAGCTCGAATCCTGCCACTGAGTTTGAGTAGCATGACATACTGTCTTGAATCAATATGCCCTTGAGTCTAGAGAAACAAAGCAAAGAATCTGTCTCTCTTAGCAACAAGAGACTCTCTCACACAGAATTTCCCCACAGGAGGAAAAAGGTTAAAATCAATGGGATACACCCATCCATGGGTCTTGGCTTGAAGAGTCTATCTCTGGTAATTGACATATGTCTGTGAAGAACTACATTCATTTCATTTATGTTTAATCGTCTAATCTAAGATACTTTGATTGTCACTTAAATTCACTCAGTTTATTCCTTACCTTGAAGGCTGGCTTAGAGGGAAGTTCTTATCTGTCTTAGTGACTTCTTAGGCCACTCCCTACGTTGGTCCCTTTCCTTCTTCCTCTGTCTACTCCTCCCTTATCAGGAAATATGGGGTACTAAAAATGGCGGGAGCCTGGAAGACCTGGTATTCAAACATTGGCTCAAAAACTCACTGCCTATCTAGCTCTGCCCTTGGATGAGTTACCTTGTCATACAGCTGTTTCTATAGCTCCAACCAAATACCAGGCCTCCTGTGGGCAGCTTCAGGGGCACACACATTGGGGAAAAAGTGTCCTCCTAGCCAGCATGACCAGTTGAATCAACCCTAGCAACCCATAGAATGATAGCATGTCCACATATCCCATAAGTTATTTAATAGAATCAATTTTATTCATCTGTAAAATTGGAAAATATTTTCCAGGAAGGGGAAAGTGCCTGCTTCAATACTCCTGAGTTTCCATCTGTTCTTTCTCTTTCTCCTCCTCAAGGCTTATGTTTCTATTAAAATACTCAGTAGTCTAAGCTGGAGATACAGAATGCATTTTTTTAAGTAAATGTGGAGATCAAGAGGCCATGAAAGCTTTGAAAATAAAAATCAACATGTATTTACCTCCCCCCTCCCCCTGTCTATTAGTTAAAGTGGCTCCTTTTGAAAATGCTCCTTTTGGGTCTATCTGCCCAGTGCTTAAAAACCTTCAGTGTCACCCCATTTCTTTCAGGGTAAAGATCAGACCCACCCAAGGCTATCCATGCCCTGCATGTTCCAGCTCTGTCTCCCTCCCAGCTCGGCTCACCTGGGCTCCCCTGCTTTCCATGCAGCTGACTACCAGGCTCTCTCAGTCTCTGATAGTTCACGTGCTTCCCTCTCCTCTTCACCAGATTGTCTCCTCCTTGTCCTTCTCATCCCAGCTGAAACATCTCATCCCCAGAGAAGGCTTCTCTTCTCCCTTCTCTGATCAGGTCACATCTGCCTGTCACAGGCGCTTCATGGCATCTTTCCTACTGCTCGTTTTACATTTATGTGTGATTATGTTATGACGTTTGTCTCTCTAGAATATAAGCTCTGTGGGAGCGGGAGCCACGTTGCTCTGTGCTCCCCACTGTACCCCTGTGCCTGACACATGGTGAATGCTCAGTAAACATTTACTGCTGAATGAATGCATGAACAGAAGCCTTTGAAGGGCAGGATACAACAAGCAAGCTCACTAAGTTTGGGGATAGTTTGTAATTTCCTCAATTCTGTCTCGTTGCAACAAAAATTTGAAGCGATGGACAGACCAGTGTTACAGCTCCGTTTTATTTAGAAAGTAAAGGAAAATGCATCCTCGAGGCATGAGGGCATGCCGACCCAAAAGACACAAAAAGAAGAGAGGCTCTGCTCCAATTTTGGCTCCGCTTTTATGTTTTGTCTCCTCCCCCTGGGCCTGCCCTATGTAAATTAGGCTAGCCAGGAGTGCTGTTTGTTTCACCTGTGGTCCTCACTCCAGTCCTCCTGGGACCTTCCTTTGTTCTATTTTTGCAAGCTTTTCCCTTCCTTGTCTTTTAATCACTGCCATTCTGGACTCCTTTTTCCTATTCTAACTACCTAACATTAAGTACATGACCACAAAGGCACCTGATGCACCAGGCCGTGGGATTTCATAAGTATGTGAATACACAGGGCAAATTCAGTCTAACTCATGGTGAGTTTCTTATGCCCTAGTGCCTCCTTGTAAATGCACCATTGTTTTGAGACTGTATTTAATTATTACAGATTTTGCAGTGTTAAGGAGATGCTATATATAAAAGCTTACTGTGTCTAATATTATTTTAATACTCTTAATCTTAAATTACATGACAGTTCATGTCTTGCCTTCCTCATCTGTAAACTCCTTATCACCAAATGGAAATGACAAGGTAAGAATGGAAAATAAGGTAAAATAAGGTCAAACAGGAAATAATGAAGAACCTCAAAAGCATGAGGTATGCGAAACATGACAGAATAAAGGGTTACAAGGCAAGTTTGCTGGAGCCTATTAGAAAAGGTCCACAGGAGAGCAGCGTATTTGGCTGAATGATGGGAGCAACAGAGCTTGGCAGAATATTCCAACTCTGCAGAGCTGAGTTCCTATCAGGTCAATGCAGAAATGAGGTAAGGAGTTGATAAAATCGAGAGAAGAGAGATAACAAGTGCTTAAGAGAGGAATAAAGCGGTCCAACTGGAGATCAAAGCAGTTGTCTGGGCTCAGGTAGATCATTTCAGGAACCCTGCCTTACAAAGATCACCTACCCGATGTTTCATCACCTTTGGGTGCTGACACTCAGTAAACACAAAAAGCTTATCCTGCATGAAGCGTGAGCCTTTACATGTCATCACAGCCCTTATCACTCAGCCGCCCATCGTCTCTCAGCCGTCACTCTGAATCACCCTTCAGATCATCTGCAAAAGTGAGGCTTTCCCTTTATTGTTTGATTCTGCTCCGTGCTTTTTATGAAGAAAAAGAAAAAACCCTCACAAAGATCAAATCCATTACCTTTCTATTTTCAGAGTCTGACCTATGAACACTGTTCACTGTGCTATGTGAGTTCCTTTCAGGAATGAGGGAGAGCGTTGCCTTGATTAGAGAAGGAGCCATAGGCAGCAGAGCCGGCTCACTGGCTCAGACTCCATTGTCAATTATTTAAGGCTCATTATCCCACTCGGGGAGGGCTCCAGTTTCTCTGCCCTGTTTCTTCTTCTATGCGATGCCCAACTTTGAACCATTTCAAAAGCAGCTTCCCATGAGGGCTAGTTAAAGGTTTGATAAGGAATCAAAGGGTTAGTATTAGGATTGCATCTTGGTGGGGAAAGACACAGAAGAGATTGAATAAATTGGAAGTTAGGAGAATCTTTGCATTTTAATTCTTCTTTTTTTTTTTTTGCCTATGGAAAAGAATGAGAACATTTACAAACCACTGCTGTGATCTGACAAACACATTTTACTTGCCTCTTCAATGAGAGGAGGATTTGTGAGTATAGATTCCTCTTTTCTACTAAATCATCATTTCTCCGTCTGTATCTGAGAATAAATCAAGATTTCTTCCCTCTTCATTTTTATGAAGAGTCTTCTCAGTGTTTATGCAAATTGGTATTCTGCCTGAGACTTTTGTGTGTGTGTCATCCCATCTTTCCCCTCGACCTAAAGCTTTTCTTCTGAGTAGGTAGAGAGTCACTCGATTTGCTCTATCTACTCCTCTACTTCTCTTTTAATCAGGAAAGTGGACACAAAATACATCTTGATCCTCATGCACACAGGACTTTGCACAGCAGAGCAAACACGTCTGCCCTTATCTTGACACAATGCCATCTTAGAGTCTCATGTCTTTGTGTAATGATCTGCCAAAGGGGTGACTATGCCACTAGTCTTTAGGACACTGTCAGCAATATTAGTCTATTGCAGGATGTAAAGGGGATTCTTCAACCTGCTAGCAGGACTTTGCCTCATTCTTCTTGAGAGAAGAACAATTGAGCGCAGAAAGGGAAGTTAAAATCAGATGAACAGCAGAGCCATTCAGAAGCTCTCAAGAGCCAGCCTCTCTGTCTTCAGATGTGCGTCCAGGTCATTCATGCTTCTTCTCCGGGTGTCCTGGTGTCTTGCCCTTTGGCAAAACAGCATCCTCAGTCCACAGCCTCTTCATTCCCTGGGGCTGCTGCCTGGTGCCTGCACTATTGAACAAAGAAATGGCCTCTGTTCCTGCCTGCAGAAGGTTGCTGCCTCCTTCTCTGGGATTAAAAGGTAGTTATTGTGTCTGGCTCCTGACTGCTTCAACTTGACAAGATACTGGTTTTTCAGTAAGTTCTTCTGTATATTGGAATCCACCAGCTGTTTTTGACCCTGTGTTAAACAGCACAATCTCCTAGGCAGGTTTGTCTCATAACTGGCCAGCTTTAGGAATTGTGGACTGACATCCCTTCTAAATGCCTAACCTGAATTTCTGATTGCCTGCTGGATGTCCAAGGCACTCATTTTCCATTTCAAGCCAGCCACCACTTCTTGACACGGTGCCATCTAGAGTCTCACTTCTTTGTGTAATGATCTGCCAAAGCAGTGACTCTACCACTGGTCTTTAGGACACTGTCAGCAGTATTAGTCTCTTGCAGGAAGGAGACTCTTCAACCTATTAGGATGACTTTGCCTTGTTCTTCTTGAGAGAAAAGTGATTGAGCCCAGAAAGGGAAGTTAAGGTCAAATGCAAAGAAGTAAAGAGAGGCAGTATTAATGACTACTGAAAAGTGGGTCATTTCCAAATATCATCTTCCTAGCTAAAGAGAGAACAAACAAGGAAGACTGAGAGGTGTACCTGATACCAAAGGGAATTGGGGAGCAAACTGCTGCGTCAGTGCTTGGAGTTACTACTCAGAGTGCGCTAGGTCCCGAGCAGAGGCTGGCGTGAAGGAAGCCAGAGTACAGTGCCTCAATCTGTCTTTCTGGAAATGGATATATACTTCAAGGATGTTATTGTTGTTCAGTCACTCAGTCATCTCCAACTCTTTGCGACTCCATGGACCGCAGCATGCCAGGCCTCCCTGTCCCTCACCGTCTCCCAAGGTTTGCCCATGTTCATGTTCATTGGTAACATCCAGCCATCTCATCCTCTGACACCCTCTTCTCCTTCTGCCCTCAATCCTTCCCAGCATCAGGGACTTTTCCATTGAATTGGCTGTTCTCATCAGTTGACCAGAATACTGGAGCTTCAGCTTCAGCATCAGTTCTTCCAGTGAATATTCAGGGTTTATTTCTGATGGGTTTGATCTCCTTGCTGTCCAAGGGACTCTCAGGAGTCCTTTCCAGCACCACAGTTCAAAGGCATCAATTCTTTGGCACTCTACCTTCTTTACGTTTCAGTTCTCACAACCATAAGTGACCACAGGGAAGACCATAGCCTTGACTATATGGACTTTTGTCAGCAAAGTAGTGTCTCTTCTTTTCAACACACTGTCTAGGTTTCTTATAGCTTTCCTGCCAAGAAGCAATCATCTTCTAATTTCATGGCTTCAGACACCATCCACACTGATTTTAGAGCCCAAGAAGAGGAAACCTGCCACTACTTCCACCTTTTCTCCTTCTGTTTGCCATGAAGTCATGGAGCCAGATGCCATGATCTTAGTTTTTTTTTTTTCAATACTTACTTTTAAGCCGGCTCTTTCGCTCTCTTCTTCTCATCAGGAGGCTCTTTAGTTCCTCTTCACTTTCTGCCATTAAGGTAGTATCATCCTCATATCTGAGGTTGTTGATGTTTCTCCTGCCTATCTTAATTCCAGCTTGCAACCCATCCAGCCTAAACGTTCTCAAGAAGTCCTCAGCATGTGAGTTGAATAAAGAGGGTGGCAGCACAGCCCTGTTACACACCATTCTCAACCCTGAACCATGCAGTTGTTCTATAGGGTTTTGAAATGTTGCCTCTTGACCTGCATACAGTTTCTTAGCAGTCAGGTTAGATGGTCTGGTATCCCCATCTCCTTAAGAGCATTCTACAGTTTGTTATGATCCACACAATCAAAGGCTTTAGCATAGTCAATGAAACAGATGTAGATGTTTTTCTGGAATTCCCTTGCTTTCTCTATGATACAGCAAATGTTGGCAATTTGATCTCTGGTTCTAACCCTCTGCCTTTTCTAAACCCAGCTTGGGATGTCTGGAAGTTCATGGTTCACGTACTGCTGAAGCCTGGCTTGGAGAATTTTGAGCATTGCTTTACTAGCATGTGAGATGAGTGCAATAGTGCAGTAGTTTTAGCATTCTTTGGCATTGCCTTTCTTTGGGATTGGAATGAAAACTGACCTTTTCCAGTCCTGTGGCCACTGCTGAGTTTTCCAAATTTGTTGGCATTTGAGTGCAGCACTTTGACAGCATCATCTTTCAGGATTTGAAATAGCTCAACTGGGATTCCATCACTTGCACTAGCTTTGTTCGTAGTGATGCTTAATAAGCACCACTTGACTTCACATTCCAGGATGTCTGGCTCTATGTGAGTGATCACACCATCATGATTATCTGGGTCATGAAGATCTTTTTTGTACAGTTCTTCTGTGTATTCTTGCCACCTCTTCTTAATATCTTCTGCTTCTGTTAGGTCCATACTATTTCTGTCTTTTATTTCTTGAAGAGATTTCTAGTCTTTCCCATTCTGTTGTTTTCCTCTATTTCTTTGCATTGATTGCTGAAGAAGGCTTTCTTAACTCTCCTTGCTATTCTTTGGAACTCTGCATTCAGATGCTTATATCTTTCCTTTTCTCCTTTGCTTTTCACTTCTCTTCTTTTCACAGCTATTGGTAAGGCCTCCTCAGACAGCCATTTTGTTTTTTGCATTTCTGTTCCATGGGGATGGTCTTGATCCCTGTCTCCTGTACAGTGTCACAAACTTCCGTCCATATTTCATCAGGCACTCTGTCTATCAGATCTAGTCCCTTAAATCTATTTCTCACTTCCATTGAATAATCATAAGGGATTTGATTTAGGTCATACCTGAATGGTCTAGTGGTTTTCTCCACTTTCTTCAATTTGAGTCTGAATTTGGCAATAAGGAGTTCATGATCTGAACCAGTCAGCTTCTGGTCTTGTTTTTTCTGACTGTATAGAGCTTCTTCATCTTTGGCTGCAAAGAATATAATCAGTCTGATTACGGTGTTGACCATCTGGTGATCCATGTGTAGAGTCTTCTCTTGTGTTGTTGGAAGAGGGTGTTTGACCAGTGCATTCTCTTGACAAAACTCTATTAGCCTTTGCCCTGCTTCATTCCGTACTCCAAGGCCAAATCTGCCTGTTACTCCAGGTGTTTCTTGACTTCCTACTTTCGCATTCCAGTCCCCTTTAATGAAAAGGACATATTTTTTGGGTGTTAGTTCTAAAAGGTCTTGTAGGTCTTCATAGAACCATTCAACTTCAGCTTCTTCAGCGTTACTGGTTGGAGAATAGGGTTGGATTACCATGATATTGAATGGTTTGCCTTGGAAATGAACAAAGATCATTCTGTCGTTTTTGAGATTGCATCCAAGTACTGCATTTCAGACTCTTTTGTTGACCATGATGGCTACTCCATTTCTTCTGAGGGATTCCTGCCCATAGTAGTAGATATAATGGTCATCTGAGTTAAAATCACCCATTCGAGTCCATCTTAGTTCGCTGATTCCTGGAATGTCGACATTCACTCTTGCTATCTCCTGTTTGACCGCTTCTAATGTGCCTTGATTCATGGACCTGACATTCCAGGTTCCTTTGCAATATTGCTCTTTACAGCATTGGACCTTGCTTCTATCACTAGTCACATCCACAACTGGGTATTGTTTTTGCTTTGGCTCCATCCCTTCATTCTCTCTGGAATTATTTCTCCTCTGATCTCCTGTAGCATATTGGGCACCTATCGACCTGGGGAGTTCCTCTTTCAGTATCCTATCATTTTGCCTTTTCATACTGTTCATGGGGTTCTCAAGGCAAAAAAACTGAAGTGGTTTGCCATTCCCTTCTCCAGTGGACCACATTCTATCAGACCTCTCCACCATGACCCTCCCGTCTTGGGTGGCCCCACACAACATGGCTTAGTTTCACTGAGTTAGACAACGCTGTGATCCATGTGATCTGATTGGCTATTTATCTGTGATTATGGTTTCAGTGTGTCTGCCCTCTGATGCCCTCTCGCAACACCTACTGTCTTACTTGGGTCTCTCTTACCTTGGATGTGGGATATCTCTTTAAGGCTGCTCCAGCAAAGCACAGCCACTACTCCTTACCTTGGACAAGGGGTATTGCCTCACAGCCGCCCTTCCTAACCTTGAATATGGAGTAGCTCCTCTCAGCCCTCCTTTGCCTGTGCAGCCGCCGCTGTTTGGACGTGGGGCTGTCCTGTCGGCCGCCTCCCCCGACCTCAGGCGTGTGGTAGCTCCTCTCGGCCACCGCCGTGACCTCGTCTTCTCAACAGTTTTCAACAACTCCCCTTTGCTTGCAGCATTAGATCTAAGAGTGTTAAGACTTTTTGTTAGTTTTTTAAATTTTGCGTTTGGTGCCTCTCTCTCTTTCTCTCTCTCTGTCTCTTGGAAGGCCATTTTGTGCACTACAGTTTTCCATCTTAACGTGCTACTCTATCCCCCCAGTTTATACTCCAACCATTGCTAATTCTTGGACACGCTATGCCATTTCACACTTTTGTGTCTTTCCTCATCTTTTCTTCCCAAGTGGAATTTCCTCTCTATTTCTGTCCTTCAAACCCTATGAATCTTTCAGGAGCCAGCTCATGAAGCATTCACTAAGTCCTGTTTCTCACTCTCTCATTCAGATAAAGTACTCCCATCACACACTTTTGAATACATTTTTATTGTGAAATATAGTAAAATAGAAAAGAAATTATAGAATATATATGTGCAGTTTAACAACAAAGATAAAATAAGAACCTGCAGACCAATATCTAGCTTAAGAAATAGAGCAGTGCTAATATACTTGAAACCTTCTCTATCTCCTCTCCCTCCATGCCACCATCGGCCTCAGGTAGCTTCTATTCTGAAATCTGTGTTTATCATTCCTTTGCTTTTTTTAATAAGTTACTACATGTGGATATAGCCCTCAACAATATACTGTTCAGTTTCACATATTTTTGAACTTATCAGCATGGAATTATATTTTTTATATTCTCTTGAAATTTTTAGCTCAACATTGTAAATGTCACCTATGTCAGTATATATTAATGTAGTTTATTCCTTTTCACTACTGCATGGTTTCCTATAATATGAATATGAATTTATTTATTCATTTCCTATTGATGAGCAGTGAGGTGGTTTCCAATTTTTTAGTATCAGAGCCATCACTATTATCAGCATTCATATAAAGGTCTCCTGGTACACATGTGCAAGGTTTTCTATCAGGAAAAACTCTTGCATCTATTCCTAGGAGTAGATTTGCAGAGTCCTGGGTTCTGAGCAACTTCAGATTAACTAAATAACCCCAGAAAAATTTCCTAAGTGTTGGTACCACTATATTTACTCTTATATACTGCATATGACTCTCTGTTGCTTTATATCCTTGTCAAGATTTGATATAAAATCAATATTAAATTTTTGTTAGTATAGTAGATGTGACATGCTATATCATCATGGTTTTAATTTTCTTCCAGATTACTAATGAACATCTTTTTATGTGTCTGAGTTATTCATTTTCCTCTTCTGTGATATGTGCATTGATATATCTTGCCCATATTTCTGTTGTTATTGTTGTTTTGTCCTTATTGATTTTTGTACATGATGGATATTGCATTTCTGTTGGTTATATGCATTGCACATATCTTTTCCCAGTTTGTGGCATCTCCCTCTCCTTTATGGCCCATTTTGATGAAATCAGATTCTTAAATTTGGTATAATCAAATATATCAATATTCTGAATTATTTGCATTTTGGTTATTTAAGACATCTTTCCTATCTCACAGTCATAGTTTTTTCTAGGAATTTTAAAGTTGGACCCTTCACATTTAAATTCAAAACCCCTTAGGAATTCATTTTTATATATGTCATGAGGTAGAGATTCATCCTGAAAGATGTTGAACCACAACACTTAGTTCAGTTCAGTGTATAGTTAAATTTAGTATGTTAGATTGTAAACACCTGGGGGTGTCACACTGTGTCATAATCATCTGTCTGTCCTCCACAGTCTTAGTACAACTCTTTCTACCTAGTGGCTACTCAGGATGGCCAGAATATCATAGCCATTGGATGCCTTCCAGTGCATCTATCCTTACACTGTGCTTCTGATAACAAACACTAGGAAGAAGACCCTATAGCAAGGAGCATAATGGCTTTTTCTCCATCTTATCAGACACCTCCCCTTCTCCATCCCACCCACTGAAGATGTTCTTATAAGCTGCTCCCTTATTCTGTTCCACGTGTGCACAGCCAGAGATTGGAACTTCCAGATATCAGGGCACATGGTCAGTGGCCAGCCAGCTTTGTTTTGGCTACCGTAGCCTAATAGTGCACCTCCCAGGAGTATTGTAGGACTCCAGGGACAGGCCTCAGCAGTGTGGAACCGATCCCAGCCTGCATTCAGATAATCCAGCATGGCTCAGACTGAGAAATCATGGAGAAGTATCTGCTGTGTTTTGAGGTACCAGTTTCCTTAACCACAGGCTGGCAGCAAAATGGAAATCCCAATGGATTTGCTTTGCTTTTCAACCACCAGAGTGGTTAACATGGAACTAGAAACAAGTGTGAAGTTCTTTTCTGAATCATACAAGCATGAAAGGGAAATACTTCAATTCCCAGCCTCTATCCATGTGTGATTTTTCCATGCTTTCATTTCTGAGCAGTTGAGCATATATTTATTCAGTATTTGTCAGAATAAACGTTTCTAGAACATGCAGAGAAACACTCGGCAACACTGTGAGAGGCAGAGTAGTGTGAAGGAGAGAGCTTGGGTTTGGGCAGATCCCAGCTCAGTCACTTACTGAGTACCTCAACTTTCTCATCACAAAATTGGAGATCAAGACATACCTACCTTGCAGAGTTTTTATAATAATTAAATGAGGTAATTAGTATAAGTGCACAACCCAGGCTGGTGTGTTCTCAGTAATGAATAAACTATTTAAGGATGACAGTGAAAACAAGAGGGAGGAGGAATGATGATTAATTGTGATGAAATGACCCAATGTCTGCTCTTTGGAGATGCATACTTTATGATAACTACATGGATCAATAACTCAGAAACAAAGCTGACTGTGATAAGAGCTATAATTATAACCATATTTTCCAAGCCAAAAACTGAAGTGTGGTTTGACAAATAAATGGATCCAAGAGCATATTAGAATCTAGTATTAGAAATCAGGATTGTTTCAGAATATCTGAGACTAGCAGTCCCTAAAGCTGTAATAGAAGCACTGATTATTTGCCATAAAGAAGTTTTGTCTTAGAGAGAGTTCCTCAGGAAGATGATATTTGAGCGGGGTCCTGATGTCCTTTCAACAGGTGGCTGTGAGGAAAGAGGAGGAATTCCAGATACCAGAGAAAATGTCATGAAACAGGCTGAACGACATGGCCATATTCCCCAGATGCCTTTTTATCATATAGAAAATATTGTAGATAATCCTCAGGACTCCAGAGAGTGCTCTGGGGTAAGAAAGGAAGCTGGGAAAATAGACAGGGGTAAAGTGAGCAGTAACCTGAGTACCACCTCACCCCTGCATCTCTGTTCCATCAAAGCAGCTTTGCTTTTTCCTAATTTTTTTTTTTAATGTTACTGGAGTATAGTTGATTTATAATGTTATGTTAATTTCAGATGTACAGCAAATTGATTCAGTTATACATATACGTATAGTAATTATTTTTCAGATTCTTTACCCATGTAAGTTATTGCTGAGTACTGAGTAGAACTCACTGTGCTATATAGTAGGTCCTTGTTGATTATCTATTTTATATATAGTAGTATATGTGTGTGTTTATCCTAAAACTCCTGATTTATCCCTCCCTGCCATTTCCCGTTTTGTAACCACAGTTTGTTTTCACAGTCTGTGAGGGTGTTTCTCGCAAACAAATAAGTAAATATGTTTATTTGTGTCATTTTTAATTAGATTCCACATGTGAGTGATGCCATATTTTTTCTGGGTCTGACTTCACTCAGTATGATAATTTTTAGGTCCATCCCCATCACTGCAAATAGTGTTATTTTGTTCTTTCTTATGGCTGAGTAATATTTCATTGTATATATATGCCACACTTTCTTTATCCATTGCTCTGTCAGTGGACATTTAGGTTGCTTCCAAGTCTCGGCAGTTGTGAATAGTGCTGTGGTAAAACACTGAGGTGCATGTGTCTTTTTGAATTATGGCCTTGTCCAGATATATGTCCAGGAGTGGGATTGTTGGATCAGATGATAGTTCTATTTCTAGTTTTTAGGGAACTCCATGCCATTCTCCATAGTGGCTGTGCTAATGTACATCCCCACCAATAGTGTAGGAGGGTTCTCTTGTCTCCACACCATTTCCAGCATTTATTGTTTGTTGATTTTTTGTTGGTGGCCATTCAGAATAGTATGAGGCAATACCTCATTTAGTTTTGATTTACATTTCTCTTATAATTAGTGATACTGAGCACTTCATGTGCAAAGCAGCTTTGTTTTTTTGTATGCTCTTCTGAAGTGGAATTTCATTTGTAAAAGACTTTCCATTGCTTATTGAAAAGGGGGGGAACCATATTGTTGGTAGTATGCTTAGCCTTTGCCTTGTTTGCTGTAACTAGTCAGTGTGGTATTTTTGGTGATTCTTTGATGTCTTTTTCTCTAGTTACTTGTATTGCAAAATTGTCTGAGTCCTACTTGGGACAGAGGTCGACAGTATCATGGATATTATTGAGGTATAGGAACAAACTTTTTTGAAGAGAGGGAGTGCAAGAAGAATGTAGAGCAAGAATAACCCAGCCCTGAATGCAGAGCTTTGTGATTCAGATTGTGGCTTAGACTCTTTTTGTGGGGAAAAGAAGTCTTTCTGAATGTCAGCTAGGAGTTGAGATAGTGACCTTGAACAGTAGATACCCCAAGGGGAGTGCTGGTGGAAAATGTACACAATGCAACACGGCGGCCTCCCAGCCTGGCCCCAGGGGGAGGTAAGTTGAGAAGCCTCTAGAGGAAAAAAAGCAACTCAGACGTGTCATATGTGAAACTACACAGAATGTCATCATCTAAGAATGTTGTCATTCTAAGAAGAGCTTAGGAATCAGTGAATCCCAGAGTTTTTAAGCTCTTGGCTATTTGTATCCCCACTCATTTATGCTGGCCCTTTTTTAAAACTAGCCACACTGTTATCACTGGCACATCAAAGTGTCCTGGAACGGAATGAATCCATGTAAATGTTCCATTTAGCTCTTAGATATCAAATGGCAATAAAACTCAATTTGGAAAAGGTAAACTAGAAAATAGAAATAAATTGCAAATGCCCAAGAGAACATGGCCACAGTTAGAAAAATGAGACCAAAAAAAGTATATTATAGCTTTCTGTGCTAACAAAAATAGTGCTTCTTGATGCATTAAGGAGGCTTATGGAATAAGAGTTTAGAGAAACTCAATACTTTATAGACCATATTAGATGACAAAAATGCTCTGTTAGAGAGACAAAACCCTACCTTTTTAATGGCATGTCATTGCTTTCAGAAATTATTGAGGATATCTAATTTGGAAAGGGGCAGAATGGCTTTAAAAAGTTCCCTAGGTAACTCTGATGCATACCCCTGAGTAAAACCTACTTTTAAATAGGCTGGAATAGCAATTGAGCATAAATTGATCACTATTGTAAAATATACAATGTAAGTTAAAAAAAAAAAAGTTAATCCTTTATAACTCAGTTGTTTCCTAAATATTTCACTGAGAAAATTACAAGGTTAAAATAATTCCACTTTTATTTATATGATTTAAGTCTTTCCGAAAATACTTTTAATTTTTTAAAGACCTCTTAAACAGCTGTGGATTAACTTCTAGTAAACCTTTGTCTGCAAATTACAATTACAATGTTTGAGTTAGCAATTGGTTCCTAATGTATTTCATAATATTGCACAAGTGAGGTGAAAAGATTAAGTGTAGGTATTGCTCTCAAACCTGAAACTCTGATAATTATTCACTGTGTATAACCTAAAGATGTTATGGATCATTTGTATTTGAAAATGAGGGTAAGTGTAAGATTCTAAAAACATCCAGTCTTACAAGATGTCAAGATTTATGTCTATGGCTATAGGAATCAAAACAATGGGAATGTTGGCACTGATGAGGCCAAGTTAACTATAGGACACCGTGGAAGGCTCAGAAAACCAACAGTGGAGGGGTGGAGACTCACATTTGACTGAGGCAGCATTGCAAACAGGAGGTGAAGGACAGATTCTCAATAACCAGAACTAGGACAAATGGATACCCATGACGATACAAATAAGTCTACTTCACACCACACACAAAAGTCAACTCCTGGTGGATTAAAGATTAAGTATGAAAAGCAAACACCAAAAACTTTAAAAGAAATTGTAGGAAAATCTTTGTATTTAATCTGGCTTAAAAAGGACTTTTTTAAACAAATCACAAAAAGCCCAAACCACCATCAAGGAACATTACTGATAAATGTGATTCCATTAAAATTTTAAGCATCTCTCTGACAGAATGCCATGAAACAAGTGAAAAGACAAGCCTCACATTAAGGGAATATATTTGAAATACATGAAAGTGACAAAAGTATACTCTCCTGAAACATATAAATAACAAAAAGCTTTTATGATTAATAACAAAAGATAATGCAATGCAAAAATTGGACAAAGTGCATGATGAATAATTTATGAAAGAAGAAATCAAAATGGCTAATAAACATCTGCAAAGATGTTCAACATCAGGAAAAAGCAAATTAAGCAGTAAGAGCACTTTATCTCCAGATTGGCAAATGTTGAAAAGTCTGGCAATTCCAAACACTGGCAAGGATGTGGGGAACTGGGAACTCTTATTCACTACTGATGTTAAAGTTAATTTTTGCTGCCACTTTGCAGAGTAATTTGGCAACGACAAAGACATTTGAAGATGCTCCGATATGCTATATATCAGCACTCCACTGATCTATGCGTGTAACCTGTTCTTCCTCATATACACCAGAAGACATTTACAACAATGTTTACTGCAGCATAGTTTTTAATTGCAAATATTGGGGGCTGTTGGACAAATTCTAATATGCATCTGTAGAATAACAACAAAACGAACTAAAGAATGTTTATATAATGGAGTATCATATAGTAGTTGGAATGAATGAACTCCAGAGAATAGCAAGGACAGATAAGAAAGCCTTCTTAAGTAAACAATGCAAAGAAATAGAGAAAAACAATAGAATGGAAAACACTAGAGATCTCTTCAAGAAAATTAGAGCTTCCAAGGGAATATTGCATGCAAAGATGGGCACAATAAAGGACAGAAATGGCAAGGACCTAATAGAAGCAGAAGAGATTAAGAAGAGGTGGAAAGAATATACAGAGGAACTGTATAAAAAAGTTCTTAATGACCCCAGATAACCATGATGGTGTGGTCACTCACCTAGAGCCAGACATCCTTGAGTGTGAAGTCAAGTGGGCCTTTTTAAGAAACATTACTACAAACAAAGCTAGTGGAGGTGATGGGATTGCAGCTAAGCTATTTCAAATGCTAAAAGATGCTGCTGTTAAAGTGTTGCACTTAATATGCCAGGAAATCCGGAAAACTCGGCAGTGGCTGCAGGACTGGAAAATGTCAGTTTTCATTCCAATCCCAAAGAAAGGTAATACCAAAGAATGTTCAAATTACTGTACAACAGCACGCATTTCACATGCTAGCAAGATTATGCTCAAAATCTTTCAGGCCAGGCCTAAGCTGTATGTGAATTGAGAACTTCCAGATGTGCAAGCTGGATATGAAAAGGCAGAGGAACTGGAGATTAAATTGCCAACATCTGCTGGATCATAAAGTGAAGTGAAGTTGCTCAGTCGTGTCTGACTCTTTGCGACTCCATGGACTGTAGCTTACCAAGCTCCTCTGTCCATGGGATTTTCCAGGCAATAGTACTGGAGTGGATTGCTATTTCCTTCTCCAGAGGATCTTCCTGACCCAGGGATCGAACCCGGGTCTCCCACATTGTAGACAGATGCTTTACCGTCTGAGTCACCAGGGGTTGCCCACTGGATCATAGAAAAAGCAAAGAAATTAAAAAAAAAAAGAAAATCTACTTCTGTGTCATTGACTACACTAAAGCTTTTATGTGGATCACAACAAACTATGAAAAAATCTTAAAGAGGCAGGAATATCAGACCACCTTACCCGACTTCTGAGAAATCTGTGTGCAGAACAAGAAGCAACAGTTAGTACTGGACATGGAACAACAGAGTGGTTCAAAATTGGGAAAGGAGTCAAAGAACAACATATGTCAAGGCTGTCTATTGTCACTCTGCTTATTTAACTTATATGCACAGTACCTCATGAGAAATGCTGGACTGGAGGAAGCACAAGCTGGAATCAAGATTGCTGGGAGAAATATCAATAACCTCAGATACGCAGATGATGCCACTTTATGGTAGAAAGTGAAGAGGAACTAAAGAGCCTCTTGATGAAGGTGAAAGAGGAGAGTGAAAAACCTGGCTTAAAATTCAGCATTCAAAAAATTCAGATAATGGCATCCAGTCCTATCTCCTTATGGCAATTGGTTGAAGAAACAGTGGAAACAGTGTCAGACTTTATTTTCTTGGGCTCCAAAATCACTGCAGATAATGACTATAGCCATGAAATTAAAAAACACTTGATCCTTGGAAGAAAAGCTTGACAGACCTAGACAGCATATTAAAAAGCAGAGGTATTACTTTACTGACAAAGGTCTGTCTAGTCAAAATTATGGTTTTTCCAGTAGTCATGTATGCATGTGAGAGTTGGATCATAAAGAAGCCTGAGCGCTGAAGAATTGATGCTTTTGAACTGTGCTGATGAAGAAGACTCTTGAGAGTCCCTTGAACTGGAAAGAGATCAACCAGTCAATCCTAAAGGAAATCAACCCTGAATATTCATTGGAAGGACTGATGCTGAAGCTAAAGCTCTAATACTTTGGCCACCTGATGCAAAGAGCCGACTCATTAGAAAAGACCCTGATACTGGGAAAGATTGAGGGATAGAGGAGAAGGGGGTGACAGAGGATGAGATGGCTGGATGGCATCACTGACTCAATGGACATGAGTTTGAGCAAACTCAGGGAGATAGTGAAGGACAGGGAAGCCTGGCATGCTGCAGCTCATGGGGTTGCAGAGAATCAGACAACTTGGCAACTGAACAACAACAATATCCAGTACATGAATAAATTTCAGCAACAAAATGATGTGTAAAACCAACTTGCAGAATTACATATGTAATGATATTTATGTTAAATGTAAACATTTGCAATATAATGCATTATTTATAGATATATACATATGAAGTAAAAGTCCTGAAAAATGAAAAAAGAATGAGCATCAACTACAGAATAGAGGTTACCTTTGTGGGGAGGGGAATGAAATCAGAAACCATTCAGGGAACTTAAACTCTATGCATAAGATTTTCTTTTTATGCCAAAGAATTAGAAGCAAATGTCACACAGTATTAACTTGATTAAAATCTGGTTGGTGAGTGCAAGGGTAGAAATTTTATTACTCTCAAGTCTTAAATGTTTTAAATAGTACATAATTTAAATAAAACCAAAAGAAAATTTTTATCCTAGATTCATTAATTAGAGAAGAATTCTCAAAAAAGTCAAGTGTGAACTGCACCCTATGCACAGATCTGTTAGTATACAAATTACCCAAGACAAGCAGTTGTCTTTCCTAAATTTAAAGGTCCATGGGTGGTCAAACTTTTTCAATAAAGGGCCATGGAGTAAATATTTTTGGCTTTGTGGACCATGCAGTCTCTGATACAACAGCTCAACCATAATATCATATTAGTATAAAAGCAACCATAGGCAATAGGTACATGAAAGAATATGACTGTGTTCCAATAAATTTTACATTAAAAAAAAGAAAAAACAGTGGGTTGAATTTGACCTAAGGGCCATAGTTTACCAACCCCTACTCTAAATTCTTAGAGCCCCAAATCCCAAATGTTACCTTTCAGTACAGGCTGCTGCTGCTGCTGCTAAGTCACTTCAGTCGTGTCCGACTCTGTGCGACCCCATAGATGGCAGCCCACCAGACTCCTCTGTCCCTGGGATTCTCCAGGCAAGAATACTGGAGTGGATTGCCATTTCCTTCTCCTTCGGTACAGGATATAACCCAAATCTTTAGTATTATATATATTCAAGTTTAAAGTGAGTTTGAAAGTCTCCTACTGAGTAAAATTTAACAGAACTAATGTTTATTGAATGCTTGCCATGGCTCAGGCCCAGCACTAAGTTTGCATGTGTTTCTCATATGAACTTCTCAACAATTCTGAGATAGTCACCATGAGATAGACACCATTATCATCCCCATTTTCAGATGAGGAAACTGGAACTTAACAGAGGTTAAATGACTAGTCTAACATTTCTGAGTTAATAAGTGATGTTAATCATAAAACACAAGCCCAGGGCTCCTAATCCCCCAAAGCCTGTACCGTTAGTCCCATTGTTAGACTACTCCATCTCCAGGTCCCATCATGCCTTCACTACATAAATTATCTAATGCAAACAATCACAAATTAAAAACTGAAACATTGTGTGAGAATAAAACCTGGTATATTAGATTTTAATAATAAAGACATACACATTTTGGTCAGTAATCTGTTTCTTTTAGACACTTGTCTAATAAAGACTTTAAAAAAGAAATGAAAATAAGGTCATTTTCCAGTTACCCAGAATGTAGCTGAGTAAGTACAGTTAATAGGCAATCCACAAGCTTCATCCAACCCCCTATTTTTATTCTGTTACTCGTCTCCATGTGGTATGATGTTAGATGCTAGCTTGGATTTTTCCAGTTATCTAGGAAATGGTGACTCAGGCCATAGCTGAGGATGAAAGACTAAGTTCCCTACACTACATTTAGAGAATCACCAGGGGTGATTGCTGGGGCCTGCTGTGGGAACTGCTGTTTCACAGGACCAGCCCTGCTGCTGTGTCCTCCCCTGCTCTCTTCCAGGGGAGAGTAGAAGTAAGAGCTCTTACTGCAAACAAAACAGGGCTTATGAAGCATTAATCTTTCTTCTCTCTGTGCTGCTGGCCCCCCTATGAGGGAAAGAGATATCAGACGTGTCCTGTTGCCTCCTTTCAGAGTCGGGGATGCTCAAACCATCTTGGCCTTGTACCCCCATGGGAGACCCATGATTGTTTCTTGCTTTAAAGTGACTGAGCTTTTGAATCAGTAGATGACCTGGAAAAGGAAAAAAAAAAAAGGAAAGATGAAATGTAAAGAGAGGGAACCTGCAGGTGGGTTAACCTGCACTCCCACCATTTCCTATGGGTTGAGTGGACACAACAGAAGGTGATTTGAGGCATAAGCCATCTTTCTGGAGGAATATTTTCTGCACAGAGGGACCCATGCTGAAAGAGGCTATAGGTCGTATTATCCATAGTGAGGAAAGGGATGCCAAGTGGAAAAGAAAGAGAAGAGCCTCAACTGTGTCTCACAATTTGGGAATATAGCAAGTCTTCCAAACAAGTGACCCAAAACATCCTCAAGAGAGAGGCAGCATTTGGATATCCTTGAATCAAAATTCTCTGAGGTCGGAAATCTTTTCTTCCTTGATTTCCACCATATCCCCAGCACCTAGAACTGTTTGTGGCACAAAGTGAACACCAAACTCATTAAGATCTGCCACATGGAAAACAGAAACAAAAAAAGAGAGCCACCAGTTAACTCTTGATCAAAGAGAATGTCGCCCCTCTTACATAACCCTGCCGTGGGAGCTTCTCTCGCAGCTTGGAGAGATGAGGAAGAGTGAGGAGCTGGGGAGAGAAGAGAACAAGATCCTTTGCCTGAAGTCCCTCAAGCCTTCAGCTTAGTGGGGCAGAGGTTGGGGAAGTTCTTAACTGAAGGTGAACTTGCAGTGCTAACTGTACTATACTTTTCAATAGCTAAAAGTGCTGAAAAATAATGGAAATGGAATACTACCCAGCAGGGAAGGGCAAGGGGGAGTTAACAGAGCACAGTTGGCAGCAGTTATTGGAAAAATAAACCAATCAATCACACATCCATACCTCAGTGACTAGAAGCACTTCAGCCAAACAAGTTGCATTAATAATGTGATATCCTTGGAAAACATAAATGATTAGAAAAGAAGGATTCTCCATCAGGACAACCCTACAGAATTGTTTTTCTAGGGATGATGATGAATTTGGACGTTTCCATTCACATGTTTATATTCAGTCCTTTTGGTGACAAGTGGCCCATATTTGTCAAATGACTAGGTGGCCTCACATCAATAACAATGCAAGACTGAACAGAGATAACATAGGAAATATCAGCTTCCAAAAGCATCGGTATAATGATGATCTCGATGCATTTGAGGGGCCATCACTAAAGATTACTAGAAAGTGTAAGAAACCAAATTGGAGAGGTGACCAGGGTCATAGTCTAAGGCAGAAACCAAGGGTAAAAACATAGAAAATGCACTTGGAATTGGAAAACAGGATCAGAGGAAGCATAATGAAGTAGATCCAAGTCATTCTTGAATGTCCAGTCACATGAGCTAATAAAGGAACCTGGCCAACCCAAATGAAGGGGCACTATTGATGACATGGGACAGCTCAAGTAAATAACCATGTAGAGATTGACCTGCTGTCTTGGCATCAATGTCACTCAATGTGCAGTATTCGTACATTAAATCAGCTCCCAACTAAAAAAAAGATTGTGATTTCATTTCCCAAAGTTTATTTGAATTTTTCTTTGTTTTCTCTAGCTCATGGAGAGTAGCTTTGCTTTGTGTAGTTGTTTGAGAATTAAATAATGCTTCTAATATGCCTAGAAAGTATCTGGCATAAAGCTTTGTTCAAAAAGTGTTAATTAATGTGAAGGGTTCAATTTTTCATCTGAGTGGTTCACAACTATAACAAGATCTTGGACAATTAATTGAGAGTTTAGTATACAGATAGAAATGTCAGTGTAAATACTCACACAGAGACCTGAAAATAATTTTGAGTCTAGTTAAGATGCATGATAGCATAATATCACTTTACTTGCCTTTTTCAAAATAATTAATTATGAGACTTAATTGTTATTAATTATGCTATAGCACCAAGTGGTACCCTGAGCTCTGAAGATGTAGAGTTTCTCTTATATCAGATTCTCAAACACAGCTCTCATGACCTTATGTCAAATTGCATTTCTTTTCTCCACCCAAAATTCTTTGCATTTCATCCCATGTGGGGTCATTTATTAAGAATTTGGTAAAGGAGTAGAGGGAGCAAAATGATTGTGACTCAGGATATAGGTGGGAGAGTCTGTTTTTGAAAACAGCTGGTTTACCATGGGATGGCCATGGAATTCCGAGTACCGCCACAGTTACATTAATCAGACAGTTATTAACTTAAACTGCAAAGGGGGGAGAGTTCAAAAATTGCATTGCGAAGCTACAATAAACCAGAGGCTTTTTATTCTAGCAATTTACGAAAGCTTTACATTTTTATTTCCAATTAACCTATCAATACTGATGTCACTTAAATACTCCTAAGGAATGTTATCTCCTTATTATTGCCAGAAAACATGCTGCCCAATTTCATAGCTCAGCTGTTCTCATGCATGGATGGACAATCTGAATTAACTTGAACAGGAACAAGATTTTTAGACACTCGGCTTCATTCCTAGTTGTAAATTTTAAGTAATTAATACGTGACTTTAAGTAGTAAAGAAAATTGGATAATGTTTATTTTGTGCATCAAAATAATAGTAATACACTGCTATTCTATCTATTCAGTGTTAGCATATCAATAGAAAAATTATTGTAATCCACACATTCAATGCCAGGATAATTGAATATGGCAGTGATGAGTAAAGACCCTCTGGAGAGCTGTCTTAAAATTAAGCTATTAAAGAAAGATGGTGTTTTCAATATGACCAAACAAAGACAGTCGACCCCAGAGACATGAGTTTTTCTGCCTTGTGTACAGACTCCTTTTGCATATTAAAATTGGGCCCAAGGACATCCATTATTCTGCTGATCTGAAACTTTGATGCTAAAAACTAATTTTTATTCATGGAGAAAGTACCTGAAGTGATCAGGGAAGTTCAGAATGTAAAGTACTAACTAGATCTATTTACAATTATAGGTTGTTCTCATTACACCATTAATTAGACCTTCTTTTCATCCTATTCATGCCTGAATGAACCTGGACTTCCAAACTATTTATGACACATGTTTGTGTGTATACTTTTAAACGAAAGCCCAAAGGTCAGTAATAAATCACGAACATCTTGCATGGTCTCTTGTTCCTATAGAAGGAACCTTTGACTGTGAACTAAATAAAAACCCACAAGTGAGTCACTCTCCCCTCCTCAGTGATGCTGAAGCAACTTGAGAAGAATGGGGAGCTGTGGGTTTGGGAATGAGGGAATCTATGTCTTGTCTTGTGACTTCTGCTTATGAGCCATGTGGCCTTTCAGAAAGCCCTATTCCTCCCTCAAGCTCAGAGACCTCACCTTAAAGTAAAGATAGTAGAAACCAGAGATGAAGGGACT
The DNA here is from genome assembly GCA_006410635.1 of Cephalophus harveyi. Lineage (NCBI taxonomy): Eukaryota > Metazoa > Chordata > Mammalia > Artiodactyla > Bovidae > Cephalophus > Cephalophus harveyi. Next base: position 187,108 of record SJYT01014606.1, on the reverse strand, counting down.
AATAAGATGTGCCCTCAGTGGCCCTGTATATGGTTTAGTGTGTGTAGGGGGTGTCTTGTTAGCAACTGCTTCCTTGACTTACTTTACCCCCAAATCAATTAGCCAATCATTTCTCTTCCTCTCTCTCTCTCTCTCACGCACCAGTCAGTACTGCTAGATGCTACAAAGGATATTGTAGAAGTGTAAATCATGATCTCTGCACTCAAACGGTGTACTTTGGGAGGGTATAATTATGTCTCATATGAGTTTATTGTCCAGTGCTTCTCACAGGACTCAGTAAACACAAAAATAATATGCCTGCTGCTTTCAGCCAGCTTTTGCCAGCACAGGCCTGGTTATATCAGAAAGAAAAGAGTTGCTTCCACCTTGTGGCTGGATCTTCTTTAGCTGGTTCCTGGCAAAACCCTGCCATTGCTAAGCTTACTTCTCACGGCAAGTAGAAGACTGTATTATTTTTACTTTTATATACTTTTTCTCCTTTATATTATAACAGAGATTACAAATTTCTCTTTAGTCCTTGTTCTCATGGAATTCAAGGTTAGCCTTGGCCAAAAATAGGCAGCATTGATTCATTCACTTGAGAAATGCTAATGAAGCTCTTATCCTGTGCAAGTTGCCTCAGCCAACAGTGGAAAAATGAGTGAGCAGAGAACTGCCCTCAGAGGGTTCTGACCCCAGAGCCACTCCCCCTCAAACTCCCCCGCATCCTCAACTCCTCAAGGACTCTCCTCCTCCCCTTAATCATCTTATATCTTATACAGTAATAGCTTCTGTCCTTGCTGCAAGTTTTATTATCTGCTGTTTTTAAGGCAGTGTAGATGGAACAAAGGTACAATCCCTCTTTCCAGGAGTGTATACTTTAGTAGGTGCAGACATGGTGGGGAGAATAAATACAGATATGATGAGAATAAGAGAGGCATAGTCAGGGAGACTTATACCCTGTAAGAGAGGCATAGTCAGTATGCAGTGGACACCTAGAGAAAGGGGGTGACATCTCCCCTTGGAGGGACCAGAGGTGGCTTCATGGAGGAGTTGAGCAGAGCCTTGAAGAATGGGCACAATTGCAAGATAAGACAGGAGGAGTTGGGGAGAACGGCAAGAAAAACTGGCAGAGGCGATAGCAAGAGCAAATATGCAGAGCTGGGAGCACCCAGTGAAGAGTGGAGGAGGAAGAAGCCATCCAGATTAAATGAGGGAGTGGCAGGAATGAGCTGGAAGGTTGGGGGCACCAGATCCTGGATGCTCATCACATCATGTTAAGGGTCTGGATTCTGTTCAGGAAGTCTGGGGAAGGAGGGTGAGTGTGTGAAAAGGAGAGAGACCACAGAAGAGGTGAGCTTCAAAAGATGATGGTGGCAGCCACAAGGACCAAAAGAGGAGGCAGAAGAGAGACACAGAGAATGGAGGATGAAGGCAGGAGAAACGATAGGCTGGAGACCTAGAGGGAGTAGGGTGGATGGGGATCGGAAACTGACTAGATGCAAAGGCAACTCCGAAATCTTTAGCAATTTTAAAAAGTAGGTATAATTCAGTAACCCTGATGCCACTTGCCTTTCTATAACATTATCTTAAGAGACTATCTACATAAAAATGAGATATTAAAACAAAGCCTTCCAAAAAAAGCTTCTCCAATTTGGACAAAGTTAGCACCACCTGGTTTTTATGTCTTGTCCTTGAATTATTTTATAAAGCCTTTGTCTTAGTCCCTTCAGGCTGCTATAACAAAATACCATTGAGTGGATTCTTACAGACAACAGAAACTTATTTCCCAGAATTCTGGAGGCCAGAAGTCCAAGATCAAGGTGCCAGAAGATTTACTGTCTTATGAGAGAAGAGGAACTAAAAGACCTCTTGATGAAAGTGAAAGAGGAGAGTGAAAAAGTTGGCTTAAAGCTCAACATTCAGAAAACGAAGATCATGGCATCTCGTCCCATCACTTCATGGCAAATAGATGGGGAAACAGTGGAAACAGTGTCAGACTTTATTTTTGGGAGTTCCAAAATCACTGCAGATGGTGACTGCAGCCATGAAATTAAAAGATGCTTGCTCCTTGGAAGGAAAGTTATGACCAATCTAGATAGCATATTGAAAAGCAGAGATGTTACTTTGCCAACAAAGGTCCGTCTAGTCAAGGCTATGGTTTTTCCTGTGGTCATCTATGGATGTGAGAGTTGGACTGTGAAGAAGGCTGAGCGCCGAAGAATTGATGCTTTTGAACTGTGGTGTTGGAGAAGACTCTTGAGAGTCCCTTGTAGATGGTGACTGCAGCCATGAAATTAAAAGATGCTTGCTCCTTGGAAGGAAAGTTATGACCAATCTAGATAGCATATTGAAAAGCAGAGATGTTACTTTGCCAACAAAGGTCCGTCTAGTCAAGGCTATGGTTTTTCCTGTGGTCATCTATGGATGTGAGAGTTGGACTGTGAAGAAGGCTGAGCGCCGAAGAATTGATGCTTTTGAACTGTGGTGTTGGAGAAGACTCTTGAGAGTCCCTTGGACTGCAAGGAGATCCAACCAGTCCCTTCTAAAGGAGATCAGTCCTGGGTGTTCTTTGGAGGGACTGATGCTAAAGCTGAAACTCCAGTACTTTGGCCACCTCATGCAAAGAGTTGACTCATTGGAAAAGACTCTGATGCTGGGAGGGATTGGGGGCAGGAGGAGAAGGGGACGACAGAGGATGAGATGGCTGGATGGCATCACCAACTCAATGGACATGAGTCTGAGTGAACTCCGGGAGTTGGTAATGGACAGGGAGGCCTGGCGTGCTGCGATTCATGGGGTTGCAAAGAGTTGGACAGGACTGAGCGACTGAACTGACTGAACTGACTGACTGAGAGCCTACTTCCTGGTCCCGTGTCCTCACAAAGTGAAGGGACAAGGGACCTCTCAGGGGTCTCTTTTATAAGAGCACTAATCCCATTCATGAAGGTTCTCCTCTCAGGGCTTAATCACCTCCCAAAGGCCCCACCTCCAGATGTCGTCACCTTGGAGGCTAGGATCTCAGCATGTGAACCAGATGGGGGATACAAGTGTTCAGATCATGGGAACCTTCATGTCATGTCATATTCATCTATGGCTTTAAAATCTATCCCCATCCCACACGCTCCCCACCCCAGTGTTGGTGCTTCTTTTGTTTTACCTCCTCCCAAATCTAGTGTCTTCCCTCCTCTCCCTATTCTGCAATCTTGGGAACTGATCACTATGTCTGCATCACCCAAACTCTCTTGCCCTCCGATTTCCTGTTGGATTAGGCTGATAAGAAGCACTAGTAGGAAATCAGAGGGCAGTGTGTTAGCTTTCTATTCCAGCTGTAACAAAGTACTGCAAACTTATTGGCTTAAGACAGCACATGTGTATTATCTTACAGTTTTAGAAGTCATAATTCCAAAGCAGTTTCAGTGGGTTAAAAATCAAGTTGTTTTATGAGCAGGTCTATTTCCTCCTATAGGATCTAGGAAAGAATCCATTCCCTTGCTTTTCTAGCTCCTGGAGCCACCTGTATTCCTTGGCTTGTAGCCCCTTCCTCCATCCTCAACACCAGCAGCAGATCATCTTCCCTTATCCCTGACCTCTGCTTCAGTCCCAAATCTCTTCTCTCTCAGACTTTGACCCCTGTGATTACACTGGGTCCACTCAGAGAAGCAGGATAGCCCTCCCATCTCAAGATCCTTAACTTATTCACATCTACAAAATCCCTTTTGCCATGTAAAGTAATATATTCACAGATTCCAGGGCCTCGATGTCGATGTCTTTGGGGGGATGTTACTCCGTCAGCCTCAGAAATGTTGATATGTTCTTACCCCTGTTGCTCCCTGCCATGGTGCCCTGGGCCCAGCGGTGCTCCTTCCTCTACCACAGCAGCTCTATCAGGTGGCCCCTCTTTCACAGCTGGAGTTCTCATATGCCCCTGTAACTTTCTATTCCTCTGGCAGAGGAATAGATGCTATTGGTATCTGCCTTCTTTGGTTGTCTTAATCCTGCTCACACCTCTGAAATAGTCCCACTATTAAATTCTCTTCAAAAATCCCAGCTGACTGATACACCCATCTGGGTATACCTTTCACTGTAACTCACACTGTAAACATCAGGTCTGGAATTGGTATGTGCACATATGCGCGCACGCACACACACACACACACAGAGTAAATGCAAAGGCAATTTGCAAATAGGTTAGCTTCAGGAAAACAAGAATTGGTTATCCTCTGCCTATATAGCAGTCACCACACAACGACCAATGCTTGCATCTGAAAAATAAATCTATCTGATTAGATAAGTATGCAGAATAATAATCCCTCATTTTCTCTCAATTACATCCAGGGAAGGGAAATCACAGCCTATATTAGGGCCACAATGGAAAGTTTTCTTTTTGATTTGCTTTTGTTTATTTTTCAATCAACCAGGGAAACTGACTTCATGACCTAATATAAGTGATTTCCAAGAAAATGAATAAGCCACTAGCTGAGCCGCCAATGATAGCTTTCTATTCTTGCTCAGGCAGATAATTTTAAGATATTTCCCCAGTCTCCTCTTCTTGCCTGAGCAGTCAAAACAGTGTATGAAAATGGAATGGTTGTGCTTATTTTTTGCTTCATAGAAAATATTTTGCATCAACCAGCTTGTCTTTAAAATCTTCTTTGCATTTCTGTTTGTGGCCACACAAGCAGCTATCCCTCTCTCCTGGCTTAGGATTTGGATTATCTGCTCAACATTCAAGGAGGTTTCTTTTTGTAAGAACTATTTGTCAAAATCATAGAATAAAAAATAGCATTAACATCCTATAGGAATTCCTAAAAGGCAATATTTAGCAAACCGACAGAAGATTTTGGGAGTCTTTAACCTCTCAGTGACATTTTCAGAAAACCACTTCCCTCATTTCTCCATTAAATACATTTTAAACCCCTCAGAGTCTTCTCTCCTGGATTAATTGTGAAGAACTTACCATTGTGCTTCATTTTTTTTCTCTGTTCTGCCATTATGAAGATGATGATAGCTACTACAATTAATAATAAAGTTAATATTTAAATAGAGTTTACAAGGCACTTATGTATACTTTATACCATTTGATCATGGTCAAGTCTGGCTGACACATATCACAAAATCAGATTTAAAACTTTTTATACATTTTGCTGAACTTGATTGAAACAATAAGGAACGTGGAGTCAGAACACAGCTTCTGAAAAACTCCTACTTTCAATTTTCCTTCATCCATTGAAGCAATATATATGGGTATTCCCCATGTGATGGAGTCTCTGCCCTTAGAGAGCTTACAGTGATAAGATAGGCAAAGGTCAATACCATCCCTTGGTATCTATGGAGATTGGTGCGAGGACCCCTACAGACACCAAAATCCAAGAATGCTCAAGCCCGTCATATAAAATGGTATCATATTTGCATATAAACTACTTACATACAATCTGTTTGCATATATTTTGCATGTAAAATATATAAACTACTTATATACATCAATGATCATACTTTATCACCTCTAGAGTACTCATTATCCCTCCTACAATATAAATGCTATATAAGCAGTTGTAAATACAATGTCAATCTTAGGTTAAATAGTTAGCAGGCACGCCAATTTCAAATTTTGCTTTTTGGAACTTTCTGGAATTAAAAATATATATCTATTTGACACTAACACCTAGGGAAATGGAGGGCCAACTTTTAAAGAAATGCTTAGGAAAGGTACCCAACCCAAACTATGGGATCATAGAAGGCTTCCTGTATGCAGGCATACCTGAGGTTTCTCCTAAGGATTGAGTAGGATTTAGTTGTTGTTTGAATAGGGAAAGGCAGATTCTAAAAGGAAACCACATGTGCAAAGGTACATAAAGAGAACAACTCCACCTGGAAAGTATTTATAAGGCAGGATGAGAAAGGAAACATCAACACCAATTAAAAGCCCTAGAAGAGTGAGATTTGGGGGGAGGGGGAAGCAATCTAATAATATCCCCTATATGAGATTAGTGTTAGTAATATTTGACAAAGGAAAAGGGAAGTTTTGGTGATAAAGATACCAAATTATAATTTAGAATTGACTTCCACGATTGGGCTACTGCATCATCTTTAAATTTCACATACATTTCCATGTTTTAATTTAGAGAATTGTAAAAGTAAGAATGAGAAATGAAAACTGTTGAATAAGGAGCTCCCCCTGAATCTCCACCAGAGCGGCCCCCTGCATGAGCGGCCAGGGCACCACCCCTGCCCAAGTCAAAGACTGAACATTTTTTGAGCTGTTACTGAATCTTTTCTAAAGAGAAGTTACACAAATTAAGAAAACTGTGGAGTAAGGAACCCCATTCACATCAAGGCTCTGCAGTGACTCACAACTTCTTGTTCCCCTCTGGTTCCTCTCACCTTCATGACCCTTCCAAGCAGGTATGGGCTCAGGTATAACCCTGATGAAGAACTTTTCTGTAGATCCACCAGGGCTTTTTCACACTTCTCTTTGGATGAAGTTTCGTAAGAAATGTTTTCTTTTTAAATGATGACAGTCAAAACACAGAGTCTTAGACAGATTTCAACGTATAAAATAAATGAGGCAAATAAAATCCACAGAATTTTGATGTTGTCAAAATTTCAATTTCAATCTGTACTTCAATTTCCAGGAGGATAGAAGTTTTTTCAGGAAAAGCGTGCTGACTTAATGGGCTCCTGTGCCTTGCTGAGGCAATTGTGCACCACAGTTTATAACCAGAGCCAGGTCCTGTAATAGACACTTGGATCCTATCTAATTCAATCAACAGTCTCATGGAAGACATGGGGAAGTGAACCAAAACACTCCGTGTAACCCCTTGGAAAAGATTTATACTGTAATAGTCATTAAATAATATCTAACAAAGGTTAATTTTGAAAAAAAAAAAATATATATAGTAAAGGTCACTATTGAGGTGAAAATCAGCCTGTCCTTTGCTCCAGCAGGGCCCTCACAGACCAGGTGTCCTGTTGTCATAGCACCCAGTGACAATGCCTCTGACAGAAGCGAAGGCCCGAATTCTAATTTTGTTTTTCTGATTTTATTTAGACTCAGCCTCCTTTCTCCTTTCTCTTGATCCTTTAGCATTTGTTTCCCATAACAATAACATACCTGTCTCTAGCAATTTTTATAGGTCACCTTTACTGAAACCTCATTCGGTCTCTTGTAATACTGTTGAAATTGCTGTGATTTGGCTGCAAGTGCCTAAGGCAGTATTTCAAGACGATTTTATGGTGTGCAGAGGTGCTCGAAAGCTGAGTTTTCTGTGTCATGAAAACGAAGATGGTTACTATAACTGAAAAGCAAACCTAAAATTCATTTACTCAAACATGATTAACTGAGGGCCTACTTGTTGGGAATTGTGGCAGGTATAGATGACATGGAGGCAGGAGGCACTTTCCCTGCTCGTGAAGGATCTAGAGTCAGTGGGAGAAACCAGCCTCTAAGGGAAGAATTATGACAAAACTATCCTGTGACCTCAGACCATTAGCCACACAAATGGTCCACAGCTAAGTTTTTCATGAAACAGCGAATAGAGGCATCAACTATTTTTTGGCATAAAATTCTAAAGAAGCTCAATTCCTCACACCTAGTTATAATCTAGGATCACTTCAGTCATGCATAATCATATGAAATAGATTCTTGTGGTATAAAGGCAGTGAACTGATTGCAACCAGCCAGGAATGTTTGTGGAGAAACCTGAGGAAGCCTTGAGTGGAAACTACCATGATTAAGGGCTGCAGTAAGTCCATAATTAATATAATCCTTGTAAAGATTCGTTGAGTCGAACCAAATACTGTCTACAAAAATGTGTACAGTATAGAGCTTATTTTTTTCTTACAACCTGAACTATTAATTGCTTAAGAAATACTGAAACCAGGAAATTTCCTGGTGGTTCAGTGGTTAGGACTCGGTGCTTTCATGGCTGGGCGCCCAGACTTGATCCCTGGTCAGGGAAGTAAGATCCTATATGGCACGGCCAATATATACATAGATACTGAAACTTTTACCTTTACCTGCCTTGGATTTCCAATAAAAGAAATTTTACCTGCATAGCCTCAAGCAAGTTCAAGGACTTAGTAATAGTTTTGTTAGGAGAAAAAAAACCTGCCAAGATGTGAATAGAAATGTGTGCGTAGAAATGCAGAAGAACTTGTTAGGCTGAGCCAAGATGGCAGCCTTCTCTCACTCTGCCTTGCCCCTAAGACACCACTGTGAGGTTGTCAGTTTCCCAAGGGGACCACAGATACAAGTATTTCTTTTACAGGGGAAAAAAAAAATGCCTAGAATTCATGTTATATCCTTTGGTTAGTTTCCTACATTTAACATCTCCTGATCCCCATAAAACTATATGCACATTCCTGAATTATGTCTATGGCTGTCTGGCCGTCTGTCTGTTTCTTCATCATCCCCACTGCCTCCATTCTCTCTCTCCTCCCCCATCCCTCACTCAACTCTAACTCAAACTCGATATTTTAAAAGTTCTCTAAGAACAAGTGGAGATCTTCAGTTTGATTTAGTACCACACCTCAGTTGAAGATAGCTCCGTGGTGAAGCGTGTAGAAAGAGAAGACTGCATTAGAGTCACAGCTGGTCTTTTTCTTCATCCCTGAACAACCAGCATGTTTTCCATTGTTTCTTTTTTTTTTTCTCTTGCATTGAAAACTATTTTTTAAATTATTTATTTTAATTAGAGGCAAATTACTTTACAATATTGTAGTGGTTTTGCCATACATTGACATGAATCAGCCATGGGTATACATGTGTCCCCATCCTGATCCCCCCTCCCGCATCCCTCCCCATCCCATCCCTCAGGGTCATCCCAGTGCACCAGCCCTGAGCACCCTGTCTCCTGCATCGAACCCGAACTGATGATCTATTTCACATATGGTAATATACATGTTTCACTGCTATTCTCTCCAATCATCCCACCTTCTCCGTCTCCCAGAGTCCAAAAGTCTGTTCTTTACATCTGTGTCTCTTTTGCTGTCTTGAGTATAGGGTCATCATTACCATCTCTAGATTCCATATATATGTGTTAATATACTGTATTGGTATTTTTCTTTCTGATTTACTTCACTCTCTATAATAGGCTCATTAGAACTGATTCAAAGGTATTCTTTTTAATAGCTGAGTAATATTCCATTATCAAATTAACTCCCCCAAATAATTCACATGCCATATAGGAAAAGGACCCTTCAACTGCCACACCCGGCCGCTGAATGAAAGTCAGAAGGTAATGAGAACCTCTTCTTTCCCTGACAAATTCATTTTCTTATTCATCTGGCTGCTCACAGGATGAAAGTGAAAAGGATCACTTCTCAAATTTCTTTATGGAATTCCATGTCAAATAACTATGTATAAGACTGATATTGGACTGAAAGTGAAGAGTAAACCTTTTTAGCATTTGTGTCATTTCACAAGGATAGATGGGCATCTCCTGGCTGGGCCTGGACTGTTTGTTACCTCTGACACTAGGTCCAAATGAGTTTAACCACTTTTGCAATATGCCCAGAATACCTGTAAGATTCACATCTTCAACAGTGGAAGCATTTCCATCTCATTGCCCAACCAGCATCTATCCCACTGCCACCACCATCAAGTTTTTTTCCTGAATTTGCCAAGATCTTGGACTGTTTCAAACTTCCAAGCCAAGAGGCCTGAAGAAAACCAGTGCAAACCTTGGCCCTAAAACAAATTAATTTTGTCCTGTCTTTAGTGATTCTTCTATGTGGAATTTGTGCCATTGAGGGCAACCTCTTCCACTGCCTTGAAACAGTGCTTCCAAAGGCCACCGAGTATACAGTGAGGCAGGAAGACTGGCTCCCTGGAATGGACAGGGGCTTGGGAGAAACTGAAAATCTTAGACAAGGGGCTAAGGACCTTCAGTTCAACCAGCATCAGAGTTATTTTCTTCCTCTGAGGGGATCCCACACGGAATGCTGCCAAGCTAAGAGGTCAGCTCAGACTTCCAAAAAGTCAATAAAAATCTTCCCAGAGCCCAGTCCTGAAAATCCCACACTGGAGACACACAGCGTCCAGCCCCATGAAGCTCTTGAACACTCTGTTCCTCCAACTCCTACACAATCTTCCAACTCACCACCTCTCCCTGGCTATATTTTCCTCCCTTAATTCTCATGGCTCTCAGTAAGGGAAAGGGAAAATAACAAATAGACAAGAAAATGAAAGCATCACACTTTCTAAGTATGGCTATTAATATTTCCATCACACCATAAGAATCCTTCTATACAATTCTTGTTGAAATGTCAGTCTTGAGAGAGAAGTGTCCTCAGGCAGTGGTGTCTGTCAAGGTTTGAGTTTTGGATCAAGAGTACGCATAACCCCCTCCCCCTGTGGGTCTCAAGATGAGCTGTGTAGAAATGCTTCATTCATTCATTCATTCATTTACAAGTGGTACAGTAAACCCCATACAAGATAAATAGTCAAATGGGACTTAGTCCCTGCCGTCATTTATCCTATGATTTTCTTCCCTGCGTCTTCCAGTTTCTCATCTGAATAAACAACATGACCACCTCACAACTTCAGCTCCATTCCTCAGTCTCCTACTTTCTCTCCAGTCCACTCTTCATACTGATGTCTCAGGGAAATTTCTAAACACCACTGTTTTCCTGGTCAGCTTGCCCCTGTTCAAAATTTTCAGTGCTTTACTGTTGCCTTTAAAATAAAGCCCAAACCCCTGAGTAGCAGAATTAACTGCCGGCAGTTCCCCCAAATATACCATGCTCTCAGACCTCAGGCTCTTTGCGTATGCTGTCCTCTCTACCTAGAATGTTTTTCCTCTTCCTTTACGAAGGGAACTCCTGCTGATACTTCAGAATCCAGTTGAGATGTCACTACCTGTAGGAAGCTCTCTCTGACTACCAGCCAAATTTATTCTAGTCTAGATGCCCCTCCCTTCTCTTTCATTAGCACTTTGTGTACACTTCTGTCACAGCAAAAATATATTGAATAGTAACTGTCTTATTTACCCACTTTCTCCCCCAACTAGACTGAGAATATGTTGTAAATAAAAACTATACTTTTTGTCACTATTTATCCGATCTCCCAGTAGACTGTCCAAGACATAATAAGTGCTCAGAAATTGTTTGATGAGTGAAGAAGTTCAAAATCTACGAGGGAAGACAAAGAGGCATAATTCCCTAATGAATTGTGATAGATAACAGAGTGGGGTGCAGTGATAATGAGCAGAGGGATTGCATACTTCTGCTTGAGGAGAAGACAGGGTCTAGGAAGTCATCCCTGGGGAGAAGAGCTTGGGTTGGCCTTGAGGGACGATTAGGAAGGCACCAGGCCTGTAGGGAAGATAAGGCAAGGGAACAGTGGCATATGGAAGGCCCTAGCCGCCTCAGTGAGTATGAGGCATCTGGGGAGATTTCCCTGTGACCATGTGAAGATATTGGTGGGAATAATCCAGAGGGAGGCAGGAACTGAACTAGGAGCTCAGCAGGACCCCCAGGTTTCTAGCTTGGGTGAATGGTGGTGCTGTTGCCCAGGATGAGGACTCGAGAGGACAGACCATCTGGGGAGAAAGATGGTGAGCCCGATCGACTGGTGTTGAGCTGGAGTAGCCTGCTGGACATCCCAGTGGAGGAGATGTTTAGCAATCAGGTATGTGAACCTGAAGAGAGTAGCCAGGAATGAAGACTCTATTATAACAGCTTCACTGAAACCTGTGCTTTACTTCTACAATGTGATGCTGGGCCTTGGGGTTTCAGTCACAGGCGAGGACTGCTGAGAGAGGGATAATTGGTCCCACTTCTGCCACTGGCTTGGATACCTGACCTCAGGCTAGCTGCTGGACTTCAGGCTGTGCCTCGTGCCTCCTGGGAAAGGAGACCGTAAAGGAGACCTGAAGAAAACCGGTGCAAACCTTGGCCCTAAAACAAATTAATTTTGTCCTGTCTTTAGTGATTCTTCTATGTGGAGTTTGTGCCATTGAGGGCAACCTCTTCCACTGCCTTGAAACAGTGCTTCCAAAGGCCACCGAGTATACCAAGTGGGGAGCCTTTACCTTCATTACATTGAAGTCCTTTCCCCTTAGGGAATCCTATTTAGGTAGGGGCATCATTTTCATGGGCTTCCCAGATGGCGCTAGTGGTAAAGAACCTACTTGCCTGCCTGTTGATGCAGAGATGTGGATTTGATCCCTAAGTCAGGAAGATCCTGGAGGAGGACATGACAACCCACTCTAGGATTCTTGCCTGGAGAATCCCATGTACAGAGGAGCCTACAGTCAGTAGGGTCACACAGAGTCAGTATTGACTGGAGTGACATAGCACACACAAGCACATACATCACTTCTTTGCTATAATCAACACGTGTTTATTCTCCCCTCCTTCCACTTTGTTCTACCCTTTGGCTGTTGTGACAGCAACTTTTTGTTCCTGTTCTGGTCCAGCCTATAGCAGTCACTTTGATAGTGCTCCCTTAAAAGGGGCTTATTTGCAATTCTGTCTGCATTATCAAGTTCAGGAACCCACCTAAAATAGCATTTCTGCAAAGCAACTCATTGTGCTTTTCCTGGCTAATTTGTCTTAAGTGACTTGCACTGAAATGAAACATATTTTAATTCAGAGGTTCCTGACAGTAATAATACTGTGGGAGTTACATGGTGTGCTCATGGTTGAACCTCTTTTATTCCAAATATCTATTCACAGAGGATAATGGGAGCTGCTTATGGAACACATGCATGCTTAGTTGTTTCAGCCGTGTCCAATTCTTTGCAACCCCATGGACTGCAGCCCACCAGGCTCCCCTGTCCATGGGATTCTCCAGGCAAGATTACTGAAGTGGGTTGACATGCCTAGGTATTGTCAACAATTCAAGAGGAATTGGTATTTAACCAAAAAGTTTCTGGCAGTCAGATGTGAGAATGGCCAAGATTTAGCAAGGGCATTAGTCATGTATGAAGAATGGAGTCATTTTTAATTCAATGGACTGTGATAGAAAATTCATCATCAAACCTGAATATCAACCAACCACTATTTACAGTCATGCTGACCGTGGCTCAGATCATGAACCCCTTATTACCAAATTCAGGCCTAAATTGAAAAAAGCAGGGAAAACCACTAGACCATTCAGGTATGACCTAAATCAAATCCCTTATGATTATACAGTGGAAGTGAGAAATAGATTTAAGGGTCTAGATCTGATAGATAGAGTGCCTGATGAACTATGGAATGAGGTTCATGACATTGTACGGGAGACAGGGATCAAGATCATCCCCATGGAAAAGAAATGCAAAAAAGCAAAATGGCTGTCTGGGGAGGCCTTACAAATAGCTGTGAAAAGAAGAGAGGCGAAAAGCAAAGGAGAAAAGGAAAGATATAAGCATCTGAATGCAGAGTTCCAAAGAATAGCAAGAAGAGATAAGAAAGCCTTCTTCAGTGATCAATGCAAAGAAATAGAGGAAAACAACAGAATGGGAAAGACTAGAGATCTCTTCAAGAAAATTAGAGATACCAAGGGAACATTTCATGCAAAGATGGGCTCGATAAAGGACAGAAATGGTATGGACCTAACAGAAGCAGAAGATATTAAGAAGAGGTGGCAAGAATACATGGAAGAACTGTACAAAAAAGATCTTCACGACCCAGATAATCATGATGATGTGATCACTAATCTAGAGCCAGACATCTTGGAATGTGAAGTCAAGTGGGCCTTAGAAAGCATCACTACGAACAAAGCTAGTGGAGGTGATGGAAT
>SJYT01014606.1:128971-173075 GCA_006410635.1 Cephalophus harveyi | reverse complement strand
AGCTGAAACTCCAGTACTTTGGCCACCTCATGCGAAGAGTTGACTCATTGGAAAAGACTCTGATGCTGGGAGGGATTGGGGGCAGGAGGAGAAGGGGACGACAGAGGATGAGATGGCTGGATGGCATCACCGACTCGATGGACGTGAGTCTGAGTGAACTCCGAGAGATGGTGATGGACAGGGAGGCCTGGCGTGCTGCGATTCATGGGGTCGCAAAGAGTCGGACACGACTGAGCGACTGAACTGAATTGAACTATTTACAAAGAAGGCAATATCACGACATCACCCAGGGAAATGTAAATAAATGATGCATAACAAAAATTCTCAGAGAAGCCCAAAAACCAATCATTCCATCCAACACACTGCATTAGATCCTGCCCTGTGTTCAATGAAAAGCCTTTAAAATATTTACTTCTTGACTCAAAGCGAAGATGCCAGCTTATTTTGAATTGCAGCATCGAACACATCCCCTAATTTTTTAAGAAAATCTTAAATAGTTTAATTATGACCTCTGTCATACTGGCTAAATATAAGTGACACCATTACAACCTTCATGGTCTAATATTTGAATTTCTACAAAGATAAAGTTTGGTGGTCAGATTCAGGATGCAGCCAGGGATTAGCCTCTACTAAGGAGCAGCAGGCTGCAACCAAGCCTTTCTGTTGCTCTCTGGAAACTGGTCATCTATGGGTGCTTCTCTGTTGGAAATGCAACTTGAATAAAATCATCTTTGGCTAACGTGATATTTCTTTAATTAACAGGTAGGAGATCAGATCATTGAAATCAATGGGGAGAGCACAAGAGACATGACCCACGCCAGAGCAATAGAGCTCATCAAATCAGGTGGAAGGAGAGTGAGGCTACTGCTGAAGCGCGGGACGGGACAGGTCCCAGAGTATGGTACGTTTCACATTTTGATTCATGTTTTTTCTGTTTCTTCTGTGCCCATAAATGCCTATGCTTATTTATAAAGCTACAAAATTTCTCTAATTCTACCTAAATGTATATTTAGTGATCAGTGGACATAGATCTATACACATGTGTATATTTAAGGACAAGATATATATTATATGTTTGTGAGCTCTTTCTTTTGCTCCCTTATGTAGGTAATGTTGAAAATAGTGAATGTAGGACCTTTCAAGGCATCTCTGAGTGTGCTGGGAGATCTGGCTAAATTTATATATTAGAACTTCTGTTATTTGACTGATAGTCCTCTGTTCATTTGAGTCCACAGTAATTTATCAATTATTTCCTAAAATGACTCATGCATCAGACTGTCCTGTGGGATATGTAACCTGGGCCAAGGGACCAGCAAGACCAAATCTTCAGGCTATGAAGATTAAAACATAAACTTCAGTTCAGGCAGTGGTTGCATTGCCTTGGAGTTCAAGGATATTCCAAAAGTTCACTCTTACGTTGTGTATCTAGATGCTTGTGAGGAAAGCTTTACAGTGCATTTTAGTTCATAGATTTGCCTTTGGAAGTCTTTAACAGCATTATTTCCCAAAAGCCCATTTAAGGAACAGCCAACATCATTACCCTAGTATATCAGAAACATGAGAAAGAGAGAAACCTTGGCTTGTCTTTAATTTCAGGGAGTAACAGAAAGACAGACGGACGTCAGTCAAGAGTAGTACAGATAGTAAATGTCCAGGTTAGGGAAATAAGATCTAACCACTGATCTGAGTAAGTAGCTGAGGATGTTGATCTAGATTAAATTGACTCTCATTTTCACTCTTCCATTCTTGAAAATCTAAGTAGTACTTTTTCCTCTTAAATTGTGCTTTCTGCCTAAGTTACCTAATAACTTACTGAATGCTTATTTAGCAGAACAGATATAATCCTGAATTCAGTTTAAACACCTGAATTCAAAAGCCCTTAAATACTTTATGTTTCCAGGGTCTTGAACATACTGAAAGCCTACAAGAAGGGCTGGCAAGTCCTCACATTAAGAGTAGGGCAGCATTTAGAAGTTTCTAGGGCTGGCCATATGCCCAGGGAAATATTTCATCCCAGCTTCCCATCCTTAATACTTGGATCTAATAAAATATTTTTAATTATTAATATTATCAGTAAGCACAAACTTGAGCCTGTTCAATGGCATTGGCATTCTTCCCTTTGTAAAGAATCTGAACTCTTGAAATAGAATCATTTTTTGCACCCTTGGGCATGAAGGGATTCAGTAATGTGAAACCAACCAGTGAAATTCTATCACTTCTACAAAAGACCTTGCTTTCAAGGTGTGTTTCCTTCCATGCCAAGACCTATTATCTATACCCAGGAATTCTCACAGAATTAATGTTGTTCTTATTGTTCTAACAAATTAATCTTTAAAAAGTTAATCTGAATAACATGGCTGTCCTGCACTTTCTATTCTTTTTGTAGAATCACTATTTGGTCCTTATTCTGAGCACCCACCACACCAGCTGCTGCTCTACAGAGAGCAGTTAAAACAGTCTGTCGACCAACATGTGGCATAACTCAGACTGTGATGCGTCAGCACGAAGCTGCCTCGAGGCATAAAAATAAAAATATGTTTCTGAACAACATGAAAATTCAAGACCATGTCAACATTATCCCATTAATTCTTAACATCATCTGAAAATATCTAGTTAAAGTTAAATTCTAAAATTAACCAACACAGAGTTTGTTAAATATCTGGACACACTTTTGAATATTAACTAATATTGTTAACTCTAGCAGTATTGCAGAATTTCTTCTAAATATATTCTTCTAAAATGTAATATAAAATCATACACACTGGTAGCAGTAGAGCTCGTCAGCTACTTTTGATGTTAGATTTGACATGGATTGTGACTGTAATTTTAGAGATTATGTCATAAAAGAACAAATTTAATAGAGTAAAGCAATCTCCTTTAGGGAAGTAAATGAATAGTTATAAACTAAGTAAACATTAGTTCTTTAGGAAACTCTAAACCCAAATTATGCGTGAAAAACCAAGAGGGTAGGGATCAGATCAGCATTTTTGAGGAAAATGCCATCAAATGATATTTCTGAAATCTCACAGTGCCTCACGAAGGGGCTGTTTAGGGGTCCCCAAGGCCACCCCACATTCAGGTATTTGCTTATAAGACTCCTGGGACACAGAATATAGTTGTGGTCACAGCTCAGATTTATGACACTAACGTATTAATAGTAAGGATACCCAGTAGAATCATAAGGAAGAACAACACAGGTAGAATTGGAGGAATCCACATGCAGGCTTCCTTCTGCTTTCTCTGTCTCCCGTGAGGGATCACCGAGAGAACATTCTGCCTGGCACATACCAGAATCCCAGACTCTCAGAAGAACAGCAGGTGCTGAGCATAAACCACATTGCTTGCGTAAACAGTTGAGATACAGTGAGAGACTTGTATCACTTAGGAAAGGTTTATATTAGTGAGGGAACGAATTACCAGCCACGTTCCCGGATGCCAGCCCAGGACCGGACTGGCGAGGAGGCCTTGCTGAGGTATCAGTCACCGCCCTGCTCTGGAAATGCATTCCGGTACCAGGAACAAAGCACAAAGTGGCCACGTTCACAGACTCTATAGATGCCCCCAGTGTCTGTACTTGCAGCTAAGGAACATCTCAATTCCTCCAGCATCAGTTAAATTGACTATCTCATGACAAAGAATTTTTTTTTGTCCAAGATAGACTAGAGTATATTTTTATTAAGGTACTTTTATGAAAATTTTTATTAAAATATAGTCTATCTTGGACATAAAAAAGTGGTGGAGTGGCTGGGGGTGCAGGTAACAAAACAAAATAATAGCAACAAGAGCAGTGAAAGAAAATGCTTGGGCTTATAGTAGATGTAACCAAAATATAATCCACTTTGTCCAAATGCACCCTAATGACAGGAAAACTGATTTCTCTGTCAACTATGAGTTTAATCCTATGTTTGTTTCCTTTGTTTTCCCTTTAGATCTGAAACTTGGCATAAAATCCAGTCTCAAAAAATTGTTAAAGGGAGTTTCTCAGAATCTAGAGGAGACTTTACCAGTTAGGGAAGTGTTCAGGCTTAACCCTGCCGGGGCGAGAGTGAACTCTGAAGGTGAAGAGACTGGCGAACAGCAGGCTAGGAAGGGGTTTAGGTAATAACCCTCGGCCCTACCTCTGATACCTGCAGAATTCAGAATGCAGAACAGCTCTGAAGCTGTCCCTTATCTGGACTTTTGGACATGTCAGGAGAAAGCTGATCTCAGTCAAGAGAAATACGAAAACTCTGGTTCAGAGTCCTTAAGGTGGTTTGTGACAGAGAGATAAGCACAGGTACAATGGAAAGAAAAAATTACCCCAGGTAATCTGTCAAATTGTTGACTAAACAAAGTCAGTGTGAAGCCAAGTGAGCTGAGGAAGGGAATAAATATGCTGCACACATGCCATCCATAATTACCATGAGACTAATCGGCAGACACACCTCAGCCGATCCAGAGGCAAGAATAAGCAAAGGCAGCCACTAGCAAGCATACTGGCTGCTCACAGAGGTGGCTGAGCAGCTGTGGCAGGGGAGGGGGGATAATAGGGCTGCGAAGGAGAAGCTGCTTTCATAGTTAAGTCCTTGAAAGCAGCTCGGGAGATAGGCACTTCAACTGCACTCTAGTCCTCAGGATAAGAATTTGTTGATTGTAAACTCAATGAGAGCTTGGGCACCCTCTCCCCTGACACATACATCTCAACACCTGGCAGGAAGAAGGCAATTTGACTCCACCATACTGAGGAAAGGATCAAAAGGATGCAGCAGAACCTAGCAGTGTCCTCCTTAAACTGACTGTTGCAGTTCCAATTAAATCTAAAAAGTCTAAGAGAAAACAGGGATCCTGATTCTAAAGCTGCATAGAAATGTATCATGCAAATTAACTCCTTCATCAGCATTCAGGGATTGTAAGGAATGTTCACTTGATGTACACACTGAGCCACAGAGCCAGGGCCTTGGTAAACAAAAGTGCAACTGGATGAAAAAGTGTCCTCCACCGGCAGTTCAGGCCAATGCAGAGCCTTCCCCTGGTAATACTTGCTGTTCAGAGCTCATCAAAATTTAAAAAAAAAAATATGCCTTCCATTCTTGGTTGATTGTCTGGCCTGTTGATTCTCTTAAGCAGCATTGCAGGTCTTTATGACAAGAATGCCGAAGCAAGTTTGATTGTAAATGGCCTCAATGGTCTTAGGAGGCCAGACAGGGTTCCCAAGAGGAAGCACAATTCTCAGAATGCCCAGGGACAATTAACACTAATGCCCACATCTCCCTTTGGGGAAAGAAATCATCAATCCATGAGTTAGACTTCTTCCTGCACTACCATTTTCAAAGTTAATTGCATCTTTGATAGGTGTTGACTACTATAAGGCCTATGATAAATGAAATTGTTTTTGTTTTACAAGTGTAATAAAGCTGCATTAGGTAAGAAAAGATCTGTTTGAACCATACTGCATTCATACTCTAGCTGAAGAAATGAATGGGCTAAATAGTTAAAGGTTTTCCTTTAATCAGTAAATGAAAATGATTTACAGTAGTATCAGAGCAACAGATTAAGCAGTAGCAGTCTCTACTTATATGGCAATTAACATTGTTTTTTCATGTATTCTTCTTTAACAATGTGCATTGGCATGTGACTATTATAAGCATGCTCCTATAATCTTGTTAACAATTATTTGTTCAAGTCCTTTCTTCCTCTGATCATACAAAGGTCAACTCTAGACGTAATACTCCTACCAAATAAATATTCCATGTGAGGTGAGGCAGATCCTGTAATTAATATCATTAATTAATATCATTACTATTTCCTCAACTAAATCAGGATTTTCCTGAGCACCTACTATGTTCAAGGCACTTTGCAGGCACTGAAAGTAAGACACAGTCCTGGCCTTCTGTGAGCTGACAGTCTGAAATGAGGATATGTGTAACAGTTGATTTTAATAGAAGGGTGACTGATTAAAATGTCTCAAAGGATCTGCTCTAATGAAAAAATTATTAGTTTTTTATTAGTTTTACTAGTTATATGTGGCTTTAATAAATACATCTAGAGGGTTAAGAATCTTTGAAAAGCCCTTGGCTTCTTTTGTCTGTTAAGCATTTCCTTTGTAAAATTTATACTAATAATTTGTACTTTTTCTGAAGAAAGAACTCGCTGAGTATGGATAAATTTCTGCTTATACCTTGGCTGAATTATTCTCAGTTCCAAGTTAGTGAGACAGAATTCTCTTGAGCTAATTTGCTAATCATTGCTCTTCCCCTCCCGTGGCCCTCAGCGTGGAGCCTGGAGCACTGTAGCCTCACAGCCTGAGGTGTCCATGGTGCAGACATGGGGAGAGTCTCTGCTGCCTTTGCCTCTTCCTCAGAGACCACATTTATGGGCCCTTTAAATGGTCCCATAGCCTTTGCACTATTTCTCCTGCATTTTTAATAGGGCAAAAGGCGGCTGGCTTCAATAATAAATTCTGAAATTTAATTTCAGCTTCTGACATTCATGGTTGAGTGTATCTCCCTTTTCCATGAGTGGTTCCACAAATCACTGCAGTTCACCCTGACTGAGCCAGATCAGGGAAGAGGACAGGCAGTCAGGCAGTACTCTGGCTGCATCCTACAGAGAACAGAGTCCTTCTTTGGCTAGAAGGCTCCAGACTGCTCTCTTCGGAATTTAGGGAATCCCAGGAAATGTTCAAACCATGAAACTTCCAATAAGTTCCTGTTTCATGGAGTCATACCCAGGGGCTTCCTTGAAGGATGCCCAACTCTGAAATTCTTTTCCCCACTGCTCAGCCAAAAACTTGTTTATTAAGGTGCTTTAAAAGTGAAGTGAAGTGAAGTGAAGTCGCTCAGTCGTGTCCGACTCTTTGCGACCCCATGGACTGTAGCCTACCAGGCTCCTCCCTCCACGGGATTCTCCAGGCAAGTGTACTGGAGTACTGGAGTGGGTTGCCATTTCCTTCTCCATGGTGCTTTAAAAATGAGGGTGAAATCCCATTTCTTCATATTGTTTTATTGGAAACCCTGGACTATGATGATATTCCTTCTTGATAGTCTTTCCAACATACACTCTTCTCTTTCAGGACATATTAAGTGACCCACTTCCCCCAGTCAACACTTGTTAGGTATTTAAGACTCTGATAAAATATATTACACCACGAAGTAACCAAGAAATCAAGCAAGAAAAACCAGTTTTGCTCTTGAGGGCAACAGTACTTCAGTTCCTTAACAGAACGTTGTTGGAGGAGACAAATGAGTGAACAGCTATCTTTCCCAAACCCCACTGAGAAGGACTCCACATGCATCTTGGAAAACCTAAAAAATCCAACTCCTCCAGCAACTCATGCTGGGCAGTTGGATTTAGGTTCTGATAAAACTTTCTCTTGCCTCCCCTAACATGAAGCTGAGCTCTCCTGGGCAAGGGCTGCTTCCACCACAGTCCAGGGAGAAGGCAGCCTCTTAGACAAAATGCTGATGAGTTCCGTAAGACCGTTGAAATGGATCTCAGAGAAGTCACAGAATCAAGAAAAGGTTTGTTTTCTTACATGTTGAGCAGAGAGTGGGTAGGAGTGGAGATCAAAGTATTAAGGTTAAGAGGAAAGAAAGCCCACATCATGGTTTTACATCTGCACACACACATGTACCATATGTGCATGTGCACACACACAGAGGATTGGATCGATTTGGCCCAGGACTCTGTATTTTTCAAGTATCATCCCAGGCAATTTATGCCATGGAGATGGCTGGCTTTGTCTCCTTTAGCTCTCCTGTACAGACCTGAGGAGTTTCTACTTCTTGGCCTCTCTGTGTCTTTGTGGACCTCTCGCTGTATGAGCCTCACCCCTCAACCCGGCTCCCCCTTGGCCATCAGATCTGAATCACTCTCCATTCAGGCTTGCAACCATTAAGATTAAAGAAAAGAGACAAGATTGTCTTCCCTTTTCTCAGTCTCAGGCTTTTGTGACAGTCTCAGCTCAGCTCCCACTCAGCTCAGTGTCCCTCCTCACTGAGACAGTCTGACCTGTGTTCATAGCATGATGGTGTTGATTCAAGTCAAGCTTGTGACCCCTCAACTATACCCATTATGAAGCTGATGCTAAATGCCAAAGCCATTTTCTCCACTGTCTGATTGTTCTCTTGTCTCAAAACAGAAATGATACAGAAGATGTTGACCCCTATGAGGGAATTTGCTAACAACATCCTGTTATGCAGGTGCTCAGAGTGGAGCTTAATATCATAAGACAAATTCTTGGGTCAATCCAGCCAACCGCCACAACCAGCAAACATCAGGTCTCCAGAGCAGTCCTTAAGCTCTGGAGTCCGTAAGTCCTATCCCAGTGTTCCCAAAGCAAATAATTCATTTTAAACTAAAGTACTAAAAACCCCTCATTTCTAGTGAAAGAAATAGTCCATAAGGTTGGATTTTTTTTGTTATTTGAGAATTCCACCTACAACTTTGCTCACAGATAGGGTTACCCCAATGTCCTGTTCTGACAAAGACTTCCCAGGTTTTCTTTTCAGCTGAACTCCCTCAGACAGGATCAAAATAAGATTATATAATGCCTTACTCCAGGCTTGAATTATATGCTCTAATTGTAGCAAAATCTCTATAAACAATGAGAATCACACACTCTTCAACGTGCTGTTTGGGTTCAAAAATTTTTTTTAATAGAAACAACAAACTTAGCCCGGACTAAACAGCGGTTTGCTCTAAGACAGCTCAGACACTTGCTTAGAGAGGAGCCTGCATTTACACTCCTGTCACAGGCCTCTGGTGTTTTTGGTACACAGTCTGCAACAAATAGTGGTCCTCATCAGGACCCTGGGTTTTCAGACTGAACGTGGGTTTTAGGACTCCTGACGTATGCATCGAATATGCCAAGCACAGGATGCAACTCTGTTTTTCACATGTCACCGTAATTTCTGTTACAGTTTTCACAGCTATTCTCCCCACCATGTTCTGGGCTCTTTTGTTTGACCCTCTGGCCCCAACGTTTCCTAGCACATGTGTCTTTCAAGCCCAGTAAAGGCCACATTTAGAATTAAATGAGACCCTTTTGTGCTTGATAGTAAAACCACTTGATGTTTTTTGTACAAAATTACTTGCATCTTGGCGGGGCTAAATGGTAAACTCAGTTAATAAATCCTGAAACTTCATTTCCCTCCTGACATTCATTGTTAAGTGTTAGTTTCCACACCACAGAGAGCCTCTACTTTCCCTTTAACTTCAAATTGTTCGTCCAGGTGGGGCTAGTGGTAAAGAATCCGCCTGCCAGTGTAGGAGATATGACAGATGTGAGTTCAATCCCTGGGTGGGGGAGATCCCCTGGAGAAGGACATGGCAACCCACTACAGTATTCTTGCCTGGAGAATCCCATAGACAGAGGAGCTTGGTGGGCTACAGTCCATAGGGTGGGTCCCAAAGAGCTGGACACGACTGAAGCAACTTAGCACAGCACACCCCTCAACACAGCTGTGCGGTGAAAAACACCCGAGGGGGCGAGGGGGGCATAATGAGACATCCATGTGGGGTACCGTCTATTTTGTGTGTTGAAGCGCATGGAGCAAGTTAGGCATTGAGATGTCGGTAAAGAACTGAAGCCCAGGAGCTGAGATAGGCCTAGACCAAGGCAGCCGCTAAGAGGCAGGTTTCAGAGCACAGCCCTTGGACAGGCGAGTACAGCCACGTAGAACAGGCAAAACCTGGCTGTGTTTTCTTCAGCTCTTTTTTTTTTTCCCAGAAAACAAATACGGCCAGCAAGTCAACTGTGAAGTTTGAATCTAAATGAGCAAATTGTTACAGAAGAGACAAGCTATAAGAATTCATGAGATTATTAGAGAAAACATAAATATAAACATAGGCAAACCATGGCTTTCATTTGAGGGTTTTTCAAAATTTAGAAACATGATTACTGTGACTTCTCAAATGACAGCTGGTCTCACTGAAACACTCTAATTATGAGAAAATTCTGCAAAAATTCTGATATTATGATTTCAAGATGTTTTAAACATTTGTGCCTCCTTAAAAGCACCTCAGGATGCCCTCAATATTTTGAGAAAAAAAATCTATTTTTGGAATACACATGTAGCTCAGTCTTTTCACTAATTTCACTTGCTGCATGCTCAATAGGGTCAGCTTTACTTAAAGTCTTTATTCTTACTGCCTAGATAATTTTTATTCAGCTACTCTAAACGTACTAAGCAATCTTGATTCTAACAGTAATACTATATCTTTGTCACTGGTTCTGTTAATTCTAATGATTGGTCCTAGGCTGTTCCTCCCCTTCCTTTAGGAATGGTACCTTCCAGTCTCTCCATGTGCATGAAAAGTGACAAGCATGGGTCCCCATATTTCTACTTATTGGGCCACCCTAAAGACACGGTTTGTAAAACTGCATGAATATTATCTTTCTCTAATGAGCTTTGGTTTTGCATATGTTTTTAACTGATGTATAATGCTCTATCTTTCATAGTAGCTTGTCTAATTACTGCTAGGGCTCTGGAAAATATTTATAGCTGAGACCTTATAAGTGGTGAGGATAAGATTTGTGGATTCAGGAAAATGAGAGATGCACGCAGTCCTGGGTTCTAGCCCAGTATGGTCCCAGCAGGAAGGGCTGGGAGGGGACACACAGCAGAGGCAGCAGTGGGTGAGCTCCGCATACCCACTTCAGAAAGCCATCCCTGGGCGTCAGTGCGGAAAAACAAAATGTCTTTTCTCTCAGCCCACCTTTGGTTTGGCCAGCTCCCATGAGGCCACTCTTTCTACACCAGACGGAGAGAGCCACAGTCATCAGACATGTGAGCCCTGGGAACCCAGAAGTGCCCAGTGTTGTGCTATCCTCCAACCTGTGTGTGCCGATTATTCGTTAAGGACCAGATCTTCCAACTCTCCCTCTCCATACTCAGTGATGCACCAAGTTTAAGGGGAAAAAACAGTTATGAATTTTTTTTAAGTAGTCCTAAGTTTGTATCTAATGATTTCAAAGTGAACATTCTCGTGCTATATTTTAGCGTAACATTTGGTAAAAATTCTTAAGGAAATTAAACATCCTGTATGTTACATACACACACACACACACACACACACAAATAAAGCAAAATATAAATAACAGTTTGCAAATATAGTTCAAGCAGATTTTTACCCCTTAACTACATCCCTATAGCAGCCGCCATGTCCACTGTCAAATCTTGCAGTAGATCTGTGACTACCAGCACAGTTTTTAAAAACTGCAATTTTAAAATGTCGGTTTAAGTTTTCAGAAGTAGTTGATACACATGCTCGGTTTTCCCACGGTTTGCCATGGAAACAGGAGTCAGACTGACACGCTTCTCAGTTCTGACTCGATTCTACCCGCCCCGCCTTACACTCTCCCAGCCATGGCTAAGCATTTTTCCAACAAAGATTTTTAAGTTGGCCTTCTGAATGTTTTCTGAAATATATTTTTCAATTGTTAATAACCCTGCTAGTTGCCATCTAGGACTGGTTTGAATTAAGGATGAAAGGAAATATTATTCTCTAAGTGAATTATTGAATTGGCCTATTGTTGAACATTTCCTTATCAAATACATTTATGTGGATATGTGTCTACACACACACACACACACACACACACACACTATCACAATCATTCCCTGAAGATGTCTACAAAGACATAAGTTTTAAATGAATCGTTTCTCTAAAGTGTGTCTCAAGGATAAGTTATTGATCAGGGGAAACCTAAATTAGGGCATAAAGAAGACAGTTGCAATGTACTGGAAAAAATAAAAAGCCATGGGATCATTATTGGGGGCATCTAGTCCAGTGACCATGCTTTAAAGAGGTATAGATTTCTGTTTCTGACAAAAGAAATGCATGTGCTTGTCATATAATTTACTTTAACTAGTTTGCAATCCATGCAGGTAAGGTGTCCTCAATCAATTCATTAGAGTCATTAGCTAAAAACCAACAACAAAAGAATTAGAGGGCTCTTTGTGGTCTCAGTTCAGTTCCACCACCATCTATCAGGCACCTTGTTTGGTTCTAGGGAGATAAAGATTAATGAGAGAGTCTCTTACCCTATGCCTTCGAAAGCAAGGAGGAGTGATGGGGAGAGAATGAGGTAAGGGGACAAGTAAGGATAGTATCAGCAAGGAAGGCTAAGAGCCCAAGGGACACAGCACCTGAAATCTGCGGAGCAGAGTTGTAGAAGAGTCTACTCCACCTAAGAGGTGACATGTTAGCTGGGCCTTGAGTGAC
The DNA here is from genome assembly GCA_006410635.1 of Cephalophus harveyi. Classification (NCBI taxonomy): domain Eukaryota; kingdom Metazoa; phylum Chordata; class Mammalia; order Artiodactyla; family Bovidae; genus Cephalophus; species Cephalophus harveyi. The sequence continues at coordinate 160,868 of SJYT01014606.1, read as the reverse complement.
AGGTATGATTTCACTTGTGTGGGCAGGAGGCACAGTGGCTCTTATACCGGAGAAGTAGGAAAAGAAGAGGGTCGGACTGAAAGAACATTAAAATGGGGCTCGGTGAAAAGGGCCTTCTATGCTGCATAAGGGAATTTGAATTTTATATAATCATGTCATCAAAAAAATTAAGTGGAAGGGTGAAATTATCTGTATTTGGAATTGTGCCTCAACAGTATTTAGAATGGCTTTTTATAGGAAACTGGGGACAATTAAAATGTTATTGTAAAAGTTGAAGCAAATGATGTGAGGACCAGAATTTGAGAAGTGGTAACGGAAACAGCACGTTGGAAACAGATTTCAGAGATACCGCAGGCATTTCATTGATGGAAATAAAGCTTGGTCAATAGTGAATACAAAGGAAGGGTTCAGGGAGCAGAGCTGTGGCCAGAGTTAAGTGGAAGATGAAACTGCATGGGTGAAGGAGCAAGTTCAGGAACAAAGGTGATGAGGTTAGCTTCAGATTTGTGAGTTTCTGGTGCCTGGAGGAGCCTCAGGGGAAGAGCCCAGGTGCAGGGCAGTAGGATGTGGTGCCGAAGGGCGGAGCATTTGGGGAGACCTGGAAGGGGCCATCCTGGAATGGGACGGGCTCTCCCCAAGAGACCCTGCTGCGTAGAGAGCAGAGGAGAGTATAGTCAGAGAGGAGAGGAGAGTCTGCCAGGCACAGTCACATCTGAGTGGCAAGCGAGGGAGGTCTGAGAGCCACGGATCTCTTCCAGAAGAGGAGACGGAGGGGAGCCAGGTTGGGGGTTCAGGGAGGCCGCAGGCAGACAGGCAATGGAGGCAGTTAGGAAACAAAGGGGCGGGGCAGGGCCTAGCCTGCCGGTTCAGCGCAGCGCAGGCGCACAGCACTCCACTAACGCTAACATTGCGGGGCGGCGGGAAGGGGCCTCCCCGCAGGCCTTCCCCGAGCGCTGCCCCAGGTCGGAGCCACACTGGGAACCCCCCAGCGAGACCGTGGGTGCTCAGGTCCAATCATGGGCAAAGGCCGGGCTCTTCTGGTTTGGTTTTTCAGAGGGCAGGGGTAGGTAGGATACAAAGATGAACAAGAAACCAATTCTACTCTGAAGGAACTCAGAATGTAGGGAATGTTTAAGAAAAACAGAGTGCTCTTTGTTTACAAAAAACACTCTTTAATCACCATCTTGGTGAAACCATTCTCAAATGTACTGTGTTACATTCTTGAGTCGAGGCACACAGTATCCTGAAAATGGGCATGCTCTTGAGTTTCCCTTTTCCCCTGACACATTCGGCATTTGAAATCTGGATTTCATCATCAGGACTCCAGTGAAAAGTGATCACCAGCCTCACCATAGTAACAACATCCAGTGATGGAGTCAACCCTTCATCCCCTTGGGATGGCCTGTAAGCTGAGCCTAGTGGTCAGTGTATTAGCTGAATTTTCCCCTTCCTCTTTGATTGCTTCTCAGGGGTCTCCTTCAACTCTCTTCTCGTGTGGTGACACCCCATCCCCAACCCCTCCCTCAGGACCTCATCTGTTCTCATGGCCCCACCTGTCACCACCATACAGATGACTCTGACGTCTGTTTTGCCGTCTCTGACTTCATTCCCAAGACTTCCACTTGCCCTCTCAAGATTTCTCTCCAGATGCCCCACACGTGTGTGTTCAAAATTATTCATGATCTCTCCTCCTAAACTCCTCCTCCTCTTGAATCACCTATTAATTAAGAAACCATCAGCCCTCCTTGTTGCCCAGCTCAAAACCATCTGAGTGCCTTCACACTCATATATATGTATGTATGTATATATATAAAATCAGTTCCCAAATTTAAGTGATTTTACTTCCCCATTTCTCATAAGGGCCCTCTCCTCTTTTCCTCCTGTCGCTCTATTCCTGTTCAGGCCCTTTCTACAGGGTGAAATAGCCCCTACTCCTCTGGTAAATCTTCCCTGATCACTGATGCTGGAGCAATTGATTGTCCTAAAGGACCGCTCCACTTGGAGACTTTCCTCACACACACACAATGTTAAGTGAGTCCTCAGAGCATCCCTGATGCAGCCCCATTCAAATCTGTCTTCTCTCTCCTCTCCCACAGTATCCTCTTACCCATCTGTGCTGCTGAAACACTTGGCATCGTCCTGTGTTCCCACTTTCGTGGTTAGGCTCATGCTCATCCCTTACCTTGGAAAACCCTTTCCCCAAACCATGTCCTCCTTCAAAAACCGCGTTGAAGGCTGCCTTCTCCATGAATCCTTCCCCAAATCCATCAATCAGAAGTAATTTCTTAGTCCTCTGAAGTCCCATCGCTCCTCATACATCTCTTCTGTCCCCTCTCACTCTGTTTTGCAACATGGTTATCAGTGTTCACATGTTCTCCCTTTTATGGAATTCAAATACTGGATATTACCTTGGGTTCTTACAACAGTGCTTTGCGGAGAGAGTGAACAAGTACGTGAATGAGTAAATAAGTCTTGCAGTATCATTAAGTCATCGTTCTATATCAAATTTCGGGTAGATTGCCTATCTCTACATCACTTAGTTCTTCTTCTGGAGCTTTATCTTGTTCCACTGCCATCTCATTTGGTCTGACTTTCTACTGGTATTTTTGTGTATGTGGAAGGTTTCTTGCATTTCTTGACCTTGGAGAAGTGGCCCTCTGTAGAGGTGTGCTGTATGTCTTAGCACTTCACTCCCCTCGATCTCTCAAGGGCCCAGGGACCAGCCTGTCCCCGGTGTTTCCAGACTCAATTCCGGAAGCTGCTGGGTTGTAGTTTTCTGGTTTCTGGTGTCTGCCGCCTTGTTGGAGAGTCGGTCTAGAGGCTTGTGAAAGGCTTCCTGATGGGAGAGGTCGTGCTGGCCCACGGGTGGGTGGGGCTGGGTCTTAGCCCTCTGCTGGGCAGGGCCTTGTTAGGGGCGTGTCTACTCACCGGAGTCTTAAGGAAGCCTGTCTGCCGCTGGGTTGGAGCTGTGTGCCCATCCTATTGGTTGTTTGGCCTGAGGAGTCCCAGCATGAGCCTAAACGTTGTTCTGTGGGGCCAGGTCTTGGTCCTAACTGCTCCAGCTGGATGTCTGCCTCCACTAAGAGTTCAAGCAGAGGAACACTCTCTGATATTTCCACCACCAACTTTTATGAACCCAGAGAGAGAGCCACAGCTGCGCCCACCTCCCCAGGAGACCCTCCAAGACCAGCAGGTAGGTCTGGGCCAGGCTTGAGTATGTGTGCCCTCCCAGAGTGGAGTCTCTGTTTCCCCTCCTCCTGTGGGACTCCTTTGCTCAAGCCCTGCTCTGGGGGCTACTCCTCCCAATGCCAGACCCCCCGGGCTGGGGAGCCTGGCGTGCGGCTCAGCTCTCTCTCCTACAGGAGAACCTAATTGTTCTCCAGTTTGTGCGTCACCCACCTGTCGGGGATGAGATTTGATTAGATCAAACGTGTCCCATCTACCATTCTGCAGTTTCTTCTTTATGTCTTTAGATGTAGAATATCATTTTCTGTAGACTCCAGTCTTTTTGATTGATGGTTCTTCAGCAGTTAGTTGTTATTTTTGTGCGCTTGTGTGAGGATGTGAGCAAATTTCTACACAGGCTTTTATTGGAGGCATAGGAGGATGGCCCAAATTTCCACTGACCATCTCAACCGAAACCAGAAACAGAAGTTTGTTTGTTAATAATTTCCTGATTGTTTTACTTATTTTCCTGTAATGTATTGCTTTCTGTTCAGAGTTGAATGGAGAAAAACTGGCTAATTGAATGTTCCAGGTAATTGTCTCTGGTTAACCTAAGTTTGGGCTTCCCTGATAGCTCAGACAGTGAAAGAATCCATCTGCAATGCGGGGGACCTGGGTTGGGAAAATCCCCTGGAGAAGGGAAAGGCTACCCACTACAGTATTCTGGCCTGGAGAATTCCATGGACTGAGTCGGGGTTGCAAAGAGTCGGACACGACTGAGCAACTTTCAGTTCACTTCACTTCACCCTAAGTTTTGTTTCTATAAGGTGTTTTCTTTCACATGGGTAGCTGTGACGTATGTCAATCCAGCTACTCATTAGAATCACCTGGGGGACTTTGTTAAAAAAGAGGCTCCTCCCCAAACCAATTAAAACAGACTGGTGCCAGGAGTGATGACAGTATGAGGTATGCTGCTTTTTTTTTTTTTTTTAAACATGCCCCAGGTCAGTGCACTGAGCAGCCTGAGTGGAGAATCACCAATAGATCAGATAAGTAGGAATATTATATACGGAGGCTGTTACATTAACTTAGGAAATTCAGGGAGGGGGTAATGAGGTGTTGAAAATAGAAGTAAAATGCAGAAGTGACAATATCAAGAGTCTTGAAAGAATAATCATTAAGACTTGGTGACTGTTGACGTAAAGGGAATAACTCAATTAGGAGAACTCAGAAATTATCCCCGGACAAAATCCCAAGTATTTGGGAAGATGGCGCAGCCATTGTCAAGGGGGGGAAAAATGGGAAAATTCAGAAATGATGCCGTTGACAAACTGGGTGGCCTTTCAAGAATTACCTTCTCAGGGCCTCCGTTTCCTCGCTATACACATGACAGGGTTTGGTTTTTGGATGTCTCAGTTCCTTTCAAGTTCTAGTATTGAAAGTAAGTAAATGAGCTAATCTGGGATAAAAAGCCATATGGAATTTCAAGATGTGTGTGGACATTTAAATAGTAATTCACAACAAGCAAGTGAATCAGAGCCCTGTGGCTTCAGCAGATGGGGTCTCCAGGGAAGAGCCCAGAAAATTGGGGTTGAAGGGTAGGTCAGGAAAGGAGACTGAGAATATAGAATTTGCCTCTTCACCTGCCCCAGGCTTGCTTACCTTGTGAGTGGTGCACAGGGACACAGTGCCTGCTGTCCCTCATCACCTCACCATTAATGCATGGACACAATCATTTTTCACAGGACTACTTGGAGTTGCTGTCATATACAAGGTTTTTCTGGAGAAAGATCGCCTCTTATTAACAGTGCCTTTGAAAACTAAACTGGATCATTTTGTAATTCATTATGAAAATTTACTAACAGAAAAAAAAAAACAGCAAGATATCTTAATAGCTCTTTTTTATATTTAAGATATCTCTGTGCTTTCATATCAAGTGCCAGGAGGGAGAAAAATTATATTTTACAAGTGAAATACATCTGTTCAGTTGGCCTTTTCCTATTATTTCTATCAATAGCTTATCACCCCTGGGCATACAGAAATCAATATCTTTAGCTTGTTTTCAAAGTGAAATTTTAGGCAATGGCCATGAGGGGGGAAAAAAAAAAAACCTCATTGCTTATTCAGCATAGAAGTGAAATGTTGATTGCCTTTCAGCTGTCAAATACAGTGAAACCAAGTCCCAGTCTTCCCATACCCAAAGCTGTGGGGCCCACAGAAGCTCCAGCTAGAAACCCCTGGTTGTGTTATGTTTGGACCACAAAGATACACAAATAGCCAATAAGCATATGATGAGCTGTTCAACATCACTAAGGACCAAGGAAATGCAAATCAAAACTATAATGAAATATTGCCTCATATCTGTTTGGCCACTATTTGGAAAAAAAAAAAAATAGCAAGTTTTTGGCAAGGATGTAGAGAAATGAGAACCCTTGTGCACTGATGGTGGGAATGTAAAATGGTGAAGCCACTATGGAAATGGTATGGAGATTTCTCAAAAGATTAAAGATAGAACTACCATACGATCCAGCATTCTCACTTCTGGGTATAATCCAAAATAATTGAAAACAGAATCTCAAAGATATTTGCACACTCATAGTGCATTGCAACATTATTCACAATAGCTAAGAGGTAGTGGCAACATAAATGTCCATCTTTGGACAAATAGATAAAGAAGTAGAATATTATTCAGTCTTTAAAAAAAAAAAAAGAAATCCTGATACATGTAACAACATGAATGAAACTTGAGGACATTATGCTAAGTGAAATAAGCAAATCATATAAACACAAATACTGCATGATTCCATTTCATTTATATGAGGTACTTAAGCAGTCAAGTCTTAGAATGTAAAATGATGGTTAACCAGGGGTTCAGGGTAGTAAGGGGCATTGTTCAACAGGCACAGGGTAACAGTTTTACAAGATGAAACAAAAGTTCTAGAGGACTGTGTATAAATAACAGTACTATTGCTGTTGTTGTTCAGTGGCTAAATTGTGTCCGACTCTTTGTGACCCCATGGACTGCAGCATGCCAGGTTTCCCTGTCCTTCACTGTCTCCCAGAGTTTGCTCAAATACATGTCCATTGAGTCAGTGATGCTATCTAATGATCTCATCCTCTGACTCCTCCTCCTCCTGCCCTCAATCTTTCCAAGAATCAGGGTCTTTTCCAATGAGTTGGGTCTTCACATCACCTGGCCAAAGTATAAGAGCTTCAGCATCCATCCTTCCAATGAAAATTCAGGGTTGATTTCCTTTTGGATTGACTGGTTTGCTCTCTTGCAGTCCAAAGGACTCTCAAAAGTATTCTCCAGCACAGTTCAGAAGCATCAGTTCTTTGCCACTCAGCATTTTTTATGGTCCAACTCTCATATCTATAATTGATTACTGGAAAACCCACAACTTTGACTGTACAGACCTTTGTCTGCAAAGTGATGTCTCTGCTTTTTAATACACTGTCTAGTTTTATCATAGCTTTCCTTCCAAAGAGCAAGCGTCTTTTATGGCTACAGTTACCATCTGCAGTGATTTTGAGCCCAAGAAAATAAAATCTGTCACTGCTTCTACTTTTTCCCCATCTATTTGCCATGAAGTGATGGAACTGGATGCATGATCTTAGTTTTTTGAATGTTGAGTTTTAAGCCAGCTTTTTCTCTCTTCTCTTTCACCCTCATCAAGAGGCTCTTTAGTTCCTCTTCACTTTCTGCCATTACAGTAGTGTCATCTGCATATCTGAGGTTGTTGATATTTCTCCTGGCAGTCTTGATTCCAGCGTGTGATTCATCCAGTCTGGCATTTCTCATAATGTACTCTGCATATAAGTTAAATAAACAGGATGACATTATACGTCTTGTCTTATTCCTTTCCGAATTTTGAAGCAGTCCATTGTTCCATGTAAGGTTCTAACTGTTGCTTCTTGACCCACAAACAGGTTTCTCAGAAGACAGGTAAAGTGGTCTGGTATTCCCATCTCAAGAATTTTCCACAGTTTATTATGATCCACCCAGTCAAAGGCTCTGGGTAGTCAATGAAGAAGTAGTTTAGATGTTTTTTCTGGAATTCCCTTGCTTTCTTTCTGATCCAGCAAATGTTGGCAATTTGACCTCTGGTTCCTGTGCCTTTTCTAAACCCAGCTTGTATATCTGGAATTTCTCAGTTCATGTACTGAGGCAGCCTAGCTTAAAGGATTTTGCGCATAACCTTACTAGCATGCAAAATGAGCACAACTATATGGTAGTATGAGCATTCTTTGGCATTCCCTTCTTTGGGATTGGAATGAAAACTCACCTTTCACAGTCCTGTGGCCACTGCTGAGTTTTCCAAATTTGCTGACATACTGAGTGCAGACTTTAAACAGTATCATCTTTTAGGATTTGATATAGCCCAGCTGGAATTCCATCACCTCCACTAGCTTTGTTCATAGTAATGCTTTCTAAGGCCCTCTTGACGTCACACTTCACAATGTCTGGCTCTATGTCAGTTACCACACCATTGTGGTTATCTGAGTCATTAAGACCTTTTTAGTGTAGGTCTTCTGTGTATCCTTGCCACCTCCTCTTAATCAAGTGTGCTTCTGTTAGGTTCTTACCATTTCTGTCCTTCATGATGCCCATCCTTCCATGAAATGTTCCCTTGATCTCTCCAACTTTCTTGAGATCTCTCTTTCTTGAAGAGATCTCTAGTCTTTCCCATTCTATAGTTTTCCTCTATCTCTTTAGATTGTTCACTTAAAAAAAGGCTTTCTTATCTTTCCTTGCTATTCTCTGGAACTCTGCATTTAGTTGGGTGTATTTTTTCCCTTTCTCCTTTGCCTTTCATTTATCTTCTTTTCTCACCTATTTGTAAGGCCTCCTCAGATAACCATTTTGCCTTCTTGCATTTATTTTTCTTTGGGATGGTTTTGTACAGTGTTACAAACCTCTGTCCATAGTTCTTCAGGCATTCTATCTACCAGATCTATTCCCTTGAATCTATTTGTCACCTCTACTATCTCGAATCATAAAGGATTTGATTTAGGTCATACCTGAATGGCCTAGTGGTTTTTCCTATTTTCTTCAATTTAAGCCTGATTTTTGCAATAAGGAACTAATGATCTAAGCCACAGTCAACTCCAGGTCTTGTTTTTGCTGACTGTATAGAGCTTATCCATGTTCAGCTGCAAATATAATCACTCTGTTTTTAGTATTGATCATTTGTTGATATCCATGTGTAGAGTTGTCTCTTGTGTAGTTGGAAAGGGGTGTTTGCTATGACCAGTGTTCTCTTGACAAAATTCTCTTAGCCTTTGCCCTGCTTCATTTTGTACTCAAGGCTAAACTTGCCTGTTACTCCAGGTATCTCTTAACTTCCTGCTTTTGCATTCCAATCCTCTATGATGAAAAGAATATCTTTTTCGGTGTTAGTTCTAGAAGGTCTTTTAGATCTTCATAGAACTGGTCAACTTCAGCTTCTTCATCATCAGTCGTTGGGACATACATAGCCTTGGATTACTGTGATGTTAAATGGTTTGCCTTGGAAACAAACTGAGATCATTCTGTCATTTTGAAGTTACACCCAAGTACTGCAATTTGGACTCTTTTGTTTGACTATGAAGTCTACTCCATTTCTTTTAAGGGATTCTTGCCCACAGTAGTAGATACTATGGTCATCTGAATTAAATTTGCCCAATCCCATCCATTTTAGTTCACTGATTCCTACAACGTCAATATTCACTCTTGCCATCTCCTGCTTGACCGTGTCCAATTTACCTTGATTTGTGATTTTTACAGCATTGGACTTTACTTTCACCACCAGGCACATCCACAACTTGAATGTCATTTCCACTTTGGCCCAGCCTCTTCATTTTTTCTGAAGCTATTAGCAATTGTCCTCCAATCTTCCCCAGTAGCATACTGAACACCTTCCAACCTGAGGGGCTCATCTTCCAATGTCATATCTTTTTTCTTTTTTTTTTTTGTATATTGTTCATGGGGTTCTCATGTCAAGAATACTGGAGTGGTTTGCCTTTCCCTCCTCCAGTGAATCACGTTTTGTCAGAACTCTTCACTATGACCCATCTGCCTTGTGTGGCCCTGCAGAGCATGGCTCATAGCTTTATTGAGTTACACAAGCCCTTTCACTGTGACAAGCCTGTGATCCATGGAGAGGATGTACAGTACCATAGTGTTACGTTTAAAATTATTAAGATAACCAGTTTTACAAATTAAAAAAAAAAACAAACAGCACCACATAGGGCTCTTATAAGAACCAGCGTCTCTAAGGCTTAGTAATTCAAAACACAGAGGACGTCTCTTTGAGCTTTATTTTGTAAAATGTGCTGAAGTGTGCTTCCCTCAGGGCCATTAGATGAGAAGCCTCACGTTTCTTAAAGGAGCCGTCAGTTGGAGGGAGGAGCTTGTTATAGTAGGATTGACATTAGTCCCCCTTCTCCCTCTACAGAGTTTTCTGTTTTGCTTCTCTCATTGCTGCTGTTTAGGTTCTTGCTTTTGGTTCATTTTGGAATAGGGTAGCATTGGGGTTCCACTGGGACAATAAGGAAGTGGGACTACACGTGTAGAAAAGGAAATTCCAGAGTCTCGTGACACTTCAGAGATCATTTAAATATTTCCGTTCCTTTGCATCCCACCTCTTTTCACGAAGGCCTCTTTGAGGCAATATTCAGGTTCACTGGGGAAGAGGAATATCAATTGTCCTGCCAGCCGAAATATCAAAACAGACAAATGCTAATAGAACACACAGCCCTCATTCCCCACCCAGAGGCTCAGTGACTCAATGACAAGGCGAAAGCATTCCCATCTGTCAGGAGCCTCCTGTGGCGGCTGCAGCCCTCCCCACGGTGACAGGTGATGGAAGTGGAAATGCCTTCCCAGGTTATTTGGTTATTGCAAAATGTGCTGTGAAGAGCATGGCATCCTTTGTGCCTTTCTGTGACCTTGTTTATGAAAGTTTGGGGAGGTTATTATTTTTGTTTCATCAGTTAGCAAGCCCAGAGCCCCAACATGGGCCCCCGAGAGAACTGTTTACCTCCTGAGGACAGAAGCCGCGACTGCTGGCTCAGTGGGTCTGAACTTCATGCCCAAGGTGCCTGTGCTGCACTGTCTGAATGATGAGTGAGTGAGTGACTAGGAAGGACACATAGCAGCAGTCAGGCCCTGCCCTCCAGGAGATTGTGGTCTATTAGGAAAAAGACAAAAAAGGGAAGAAACTTAAAAATAATGAGAACACAGTACATGCGCACACTGAAATGAGGAGGATGCCCTAAAGAGTAAGTTGAGTGTGTGGGAGACTGTTTTTAAAGAGAATTCCTACCCTTCCAGTCTGTGTAAAGTACATTCTTAGAACCAACTGCAATACCTTTTGCCTATGTTTATACTAAAGTTTTTTATTTAAACATATACATATATATCATATATGATATATATGTAAGAGAAAGTGCAAAGTAAACTCAATTCATAAAGAACATGGTGTTGGATCCAGCTGATTCTGAGGCAGACCCCACAGGAGGACATGTGTGCTTGAAAACTCAAAAAGCTAGAACTTATCCTTTAACACTTCACAGCAACTGGAAGTACAGTTTGGATAGCTGAACGGAACGCCAAAAAGCCCGATCACCTCCGTTTCCTAGGAAAGGGTAAACAATTTCAGCAGAAAGTTTTTTTCTCCCCGCTTGCTCACTTCTCATCACCCTTCTCCATCTGATCTGTCCTCAGTCCACCCACCCCAGAAAATGGATGCTTCCACTTCGAAGCAGGGAAAGGACAGGGTGTGGGGGAAGTGAGTCACAAACTGCTGCCCAGGCCAGAGCCTCAAGAGGAAAAAATACAGGGAGATGTCAACTATACTATTCCAAATTCCTAGTTAATAGACTTCTCCTGAGAGAAAACGTTTAGCCTCACTTTCCCATCTCTGAACAGAACATGTTCCTGCGGCAGGTACCTGGCCTGTCTGTCCTCCCAGGTCTTCACCCACCTTTGGGACCAGTGTGACCGGGAAAGTCAGAGGAGGGGGAGAGGTGGGACCCTCGCCTGGAAACTTGCTAGCTCAGAGGCGCCATAACCTGGGACTCCCTCTGTATCGGGTCTCTTCACCAAGTGTTCCAGGGTACCGCCTTCACGAACAGCTAACATTCAGAAATGAGCTCTTAAGACAGAAATTAAGAAAAGGATGGATCTTAAATCTCAATTGTGAAACTGTTCCTATTGTCATCCTGTGGCTGCATTTATCCTCCAGTGATGCCGCAAAGAGTCGGACACAATTGAGCGACTGAACTGAACTGATGCCGCAAAGGGCATCATTTCTTAAGATAACTTTTACTGTTTTTAACACAATAATACACACTAGTTATAGAATATCTCAAAGAAATTATCAAAAGAAGGAAAAACTTCTTCCTCCCTATTGAAAATGTAACCATTTTGTTCGGAAACCTGCTTGATTTGTTTGCCAATCTGCTTGCCTCCACAATAGAAAATACCCTTCTACACATCATTTTGCACAACTGCTTAGCACTTTGTTGTAAAGGTTTACCATTCAACCATCCTCCTATTTGAACTTCTCTTGTTTTTTTCTGATTTATCCACTATTGTGAAAATTACTGAAGAGTATATTTGTGGCTATATTGTCTGTTCATGGGATTTCCTAGGCAAGAATACTGAAGTGGGTTGCCATTTTCTTCTCCAGGGGATCTTTCCAACCCAGAGATCAAACCCAAGTCTCCTACATTGGCAGGTGAATGCAAGAGACGCAGTTTCAGTACCAGAGTCAGGAAGATCCCTGGAAAAGGAAATGGCAACCCACTCCTGTACTCTTGCCTGGGAAATTCCATGGACAGAGGGCTACAGTCCAGGGGATCACAAAGAGTCAGACACATCTTAGTGACTAAACAACAGTAGCAGCAGCTACATCTTCCCATGTATCTTTAGTTCCTCAGGATAACTTTGGAAAGTAAAACCACTGGGGCAGAGTATCTGCATTCTCACAGGAGGGTAGACGAAGTCAGAGAATCATGTGGACCCACGTGAGAGCTACTCCTCAGTGATGAAGTAAACTTTATAATAAAGTATGTTTTCCATAGCCAAGCATTTATGAGCTCTAGCAGAAGCCTTGTGATCTAATAAAAAGTGCCAGGAGCTGAGAGTCAGAGCTGGGCAGGAAGGCCAGGCTGCCACACACACCCCGCAAAACCCCTCAGGGCCCCCCAGCCCCGCTCTCTGGGGCTCCCACAGCTCATGGATAACCTGGTGACTAGGCTGAACCACAGGTTCTCTGACCAAGCCTCAGGCTGGAGCACAAGAAGACTCCACTCAAAACTGGAAAACAGAGTGCAGCCCAACAATTGCTTCGAATTTATGTGTACCTACAGTTTGCTTTACTGTTATTGTCCCTTCCATTTTGTTTAGTTTGTTTTTAAACAGCACTAGCAATATTTCTCAGAGAAGCAGAGGGCTGTGTGTGTGCAATTTCATAATACACTTCCTTGACATTTCAAAAAATCATAGGCCTTCTCGGATAACTTAGAAGTTGTCTGCGTCTGTGTATCATATTACGCTGGGGAAGAGCAATTAGTTAAGGAGAGGCCCAGGCCCAGGGCACCACTGACATTCCTCTGGGTTTCTTCCAAAGTGTTCTGGACAGTAGGGGCTCTGCAGGCTCTTAGAGTGAGTGCTGGGTGGCTCACTCACCATGGGGGCCTGAGCTGGGCCGCTGGCCCTGTTGTACCTGTAGCATACCGGGCGGCGACAGAACCCCCGCAGCCTGACGTCCTAGGCAGGGATGGCCGGCAGCAGGAGGCTATGGTTTCTGACTTCAGAGGTATCTGTCCCCTGGCACAGCAGATTTTGAGGCCCATTCCTGTTGACTCAAGTGTGGAAATGCTTCCATTTGGGGAACCGGCTGAGATGGTAATATTTAAGGGAACCTGTGGAGCCCATGGTATCTATCACTCTTCCTGGTAAACTGTGCCTTCACCTCTAAATATGTGCTATTTTACTAAGAAAGTTCTTATGAGATGATGTTTTCAAGCAAGCAGGTCTCCGAGAATTCTTTAAATTAGACCAAGACAGATCAGACCCCTGGGAGAATTGTCTCCACATTGCCGTTCAGAAATCTAAGATACAAGAGGAATTTCTGATCACACTAACCTACAACGCCAGGGTAGAAATGAACATTTCCATTTCCTTGCCTTCTCCCCATTCATTCAGTAATATTTCCAGCTGAACAATAGCACCCGATGGGAAATACTCCTGTGTCATTTAGTTGCTGTCCAAAGCAGACACCCTTGGCACTTCCAAAAAGAGCTGTCTTATAGAGCACCTTGACTGAGCTGAGAATATTCATTCCTATTTAGTCTTCACTTATAGCCACTGTCTTGTTTTTAGCAAGATGGGCTTAATTTGAAGAGCCTATAGTGGCGGGGTGGGGGTGGGATGGGGAAGAGTAACTAAATGAATTGGATACTGGTCAGTAACATTGGTCTAAAACCATCAGGCAATTTAAATATAAGATCCCTAAGGTTTCTTATAGAAACAGATTTATGGCTAAGGGTTAAAAACTATTCAAGGACAAAACTGATTATGAGCATGTATTATACACACACAGCTGTAGCACTTAATAAATATGTGATAGCTAACAAAGAGAGTTGAGACAACTTCCTAATATGGAAAATTTGGACAACTTCTACCTGGTGATACAAGAAATTTTCTCCATCGTGAAAGATTTGTTGGCCTTTTACCTAGGTATCAGACAGCCTTCATTATCAGTCCCAATGTATAAAAATGGTGTTTAAAAAGAAAAATAGTGGCATTTTTCAGAAGCCAAAAGACCCTAAGATCTTAGAGTGAGTTTTTCCAGGAGCATAAATGTGTGGAAAATTACAGAGATAAATTCTGAAGCACATCGATGTTCAGTGAGACCCTAAATACTTGAAGTTCTCATTTTCCCCTTCTGAAATGAATAAGAAAACATGGAGACATCCCTGCCATGTTATTAAAAAGCATCACATTGAGAGTTTTTCTCAGTCAGGGATATTGATAGAGGATGTCGTCAGGCACAACCTGGCAGACTGTATCCTTGGAACCGATGGGTTTTGTTTATCACGTTCAGATGGATCCCCCACCCGCCCACCTCCACGATCCGGGTGGAAAGGAGACGGTAATGGTTGTTAGGTGCTTGACTGCCAGCCACTAAAACATCATGAAATTGCAGTTCTGTCTGCAATCATTTGTTAGAAGCTAGTGCTGATTACTGGCATGAGGACAGAGCCCCCACCATGATTTGTGGTGGAAGAACAGCTCAGAGAGGAATTCAGTCAAGCAGGACTGGCTCAGAAGCACTAGCCAAGGAGTGAGCACGAAGTGAAACTTCTAGAAGGAGGAAACTTCAGCCATGGGCCTTAGCCCTACATGTTCTGAGCCAGAGATAAGTTTAACCTCCTCTCCCTCCTCATCTTTGACCTGGTTTGTAGGTTGCACTGACCATTCCTGGGAGAAGCCCTTTACAGATCAGACTGGAGACTGTGGCAGTGATGAGATTATTGTGATTATGAGATTGCCTCACATCTTTCATTCCACAGGGTCTCTTTATCATCACGTTGTGTCCTTAAAAGCAGTGCGTCAAACATTTGAAGCGGAGAGGACAGAATAAATTAAAAATTAATTTTGAAACCATTTTTTAAAAATTTCCCAGCCTTCTTTATATTCACTGGAAATTCCTCGGAATGCCTCATAACTAAGAGAAGAAATCAATGAAACTATTTATGTTTGGGATCCATTCTTGGGTGAATGGGGAACCCAGTATAATGGAGAACCCAGGATAAACCACTCCTCCAACACAAAATCGGTATGAAATGAAAATCTAGTTTATATAAATATGAGGGTATCAAGGAGAAATGTCATAGAAAAAAAAATTGGAGGGAAATTCAGATTTTAATAGTATTTTTATTCTGAGTAGCAAGAAATACTGCCCAGATTTTACACCTCTATATATTATCCAAAGTGTCTCTAATATATTTTAGTATTCAGAGGACAAGGAGAAGGAAGATGAGAGACTCCTTCAGAGGGTGACTGATTCATTTCTCTTGATTATCATATGTAGATATATGTATGGGTGAGAACATGAGTTACATACACAAGGACTTTCAGGCAACTCCTGGGGGAATCACCATGTTCTCCACCCAGGCTTTTTTTCTGAAATACTATCCCTATAAAAAGCAAAGCAGTAGCCCCAATTTAACGTACTGTGCATGTAGGAGACATTCCAGTGAGGACATTATAATATCCACATTGTTACCCATTGAATTGCAGAGCCATCATTCCAAAATGTCACCTGGACAAGGCTTTCTCTTGAACTGATTCATTCCTTAAGTCAAAGTTTTTGGTGCAAGGCACTTACCCCTGAGAGGAACAGAAGATGAATGAGCCACGCTTCCTACATAGTAGGCATGACCCAAAAAAGCCTATCAAAAAGTAAATATCACCAACAGATGCTCAGAAGAGATGAGCAAAATGCATCTTTCCCTGTGAGGTTATCAGAGAACACTTTCCAGAATGTGGTGGCGTTTGACTGAGCCTTGAACGAATAGGCTGACTTTTGAGGAGGCAGAGAGGGAGTGGGGCAGTCCAGTCATAGGTGAAATCAATCAAAGCGAGGGCTTGAGAATTCCCTGGTGGCTCAGAGGTTAAAGCATCTGCCTCCAATGTGGGAGACCCGGGTTCGATCCCTGGGTCGGGAAGATCCCCTGGAGAAGGAAATGGCAATCCACTCCAGTGTTCTTGCCTGGAGAATCCCATGGACGGAGAAGCCTAGTAGGTTACAGTCCATGGGGTCGCAAAGAGTCGGACACGACTGAGCGACTTCACCTCACCTCAAAACAATTTGACTGGAGGGCAAGGTGCATGCTTGAGAAACAGTGGGAAGGAAGGAAAGCCGAAAAGCCTACCATTCAGCCTCAGACCATGCCGTGGAGGCTAGACAGTGAAGACAGAGCAGTGAGGTAGCAAAGGAGAGGCTGGAGGTGGAGGCAGCAATGCCACGTGACTGCCGCCACAGTGCCAGAGAGAGCGCAGACGCCAGGGCCGCGACTAGGGCAGGAGTGGAAAGGCAGGCAGGCACGGGGGAACTGCCAGTACCTTACTACAGGCAGATGGGAGAGGACGACCCTGAGGCTTGGCTCCTGAGTGACTGACTGGCAGAGGGAAGCAAGCAGGGAGTCAGATGGCGGCCGCTCATCATTAGTGAATCCGGGGAGGCTCAGCAGCCTCCGAAAAGGCAACGTGCTGCCACACAGGATCTGGGCTGACGCTTTCATAGGCTCACCAGGAGATAATCCCGTTCATTTTCTTCTCTTCAGGCAGTTCCACACCAGAGCTTCTCCAGACAGCTGAGCTAGACATATACCTAGCAAAGAAAATTCTTCTCCCTCCAACCCCATTTTAAGTTTTCACAGGAGAGTGTATCTGCAGGTCATGTAATTCGTCCTGGCCTAATCTCTTTTCCTTCCCTATTAAGATGATACAGCTCATCCCTTGGTTCTTTATAAAAGGGCCCAGTCTCTGACTCATCAGTATCCTAATTTTAAATCCTGTCGATGGGGATCTGGTCTATATATTTTATAAACATGGATAAACAGGTACCTGGCTATTTAGCAAGTGATGCAAAATGTCATTAAACTACTTTATATTACCAGTTAATATATTTAATATTTAATGTTATA
Organism: Cephalophus harveyi; assembly: GCA_006410635.1. Lineage (NCBI taxonomy): Eukaryota > Metazoa > Chordata > Mammalia > Artiodactyla > Bovidae > Cephalophus > Cephalophus harveyi. The sequence goes on along the minus strand of SJYT01014606.1, from coordinate 143,999 downwards.
CACTAACATTGCAGTAAGTGATTCCTAAATATTTTAGTCCATATACATTTTCATCTGGGAAGAACATTTTATTAGCATATTTGTGATACCATCTCAAGACTTAATATGGCTTAATTCTATTAATAAAAACTAATTTTAAAATCCTTATCTTTTTCTAATTATAGCTTTTGATTTAGTTATTTCCTGCTTGGCAAATAAGGGTTGCTGTAGCTGTCATGCAGTTGGTCCATAGCTAGCTTTGTTCTTTTTATATCTATCATAGTTATTTGGTAAAGGACGTTGATTAAAAGCAGCGGCTCCCCATGTGGCCTCATGACTTGACTGTAGCCCAGTTTGTCAGAGCTCTGAGCAGATACTTAACTTTTAGCTTATTCTCTTCCATGGTCATGACCTTTAGCCCACAGAAGCCATGTTGAAAGCAATTCAAACTGGATGGTCAGCAGCCTTACCTATGATGACCCAGGTCATCTCATCAGCATCTTTATTGAGCCTGATACTGGAGACATTCCTACTTCTGAACATGAGATGCCTTCCCTTGGTATTAAGTTCCTAGCTACTCAGTTTCTCAACTGTGGACTCATCATCCAGGCTCTGTAGATACAAGGCTGGCAGGACCAGGACACCAGGGACCATGAGGTTTTTTACCTTGATGTTTGCAACAAGGTTGCAAAGCTGCTGAGTGTTCAGTAGAGCCAGTATCCTAAGACATATATGAGAACTCATCATGGGAGGGCTGCTGGCAGGGAAGAACTAAGAAATAGGGGATGGAGAAGAGATGTTATATCCCCCATAGAGATGTTAAGTTCCATGGGATAAGGCTACAAGGAGCCTGAATATTCCTGTAGAGGTTTGCTCCTTGTCTGAAAGCAAACCACCAAAGGGGAAGAGAGAATGCCTGTCTGCTCACCAGGAAACAAGCACTCCCAGACCTTGGTGGCTAATAAGAGAGTGGCCATAGTCACCAAATGTTTTCAATTACAGGTAAAGCCAGCTTGTTTCAGAATTAAGCCAGAGTGCATTGATTACAGAAAAGCTGTTCTTTGATCTAACTCTGGTTCCAACTGGGAAGGTTTTTGAGCCAAAAAGAAAAGTGCAGTAGCCAAGGATGAATTGCTCAGAAAGCCATTGAGTTTTTCCCCCCACACTGTTTCATATATTAAAGTAAGCATCACATGACTGAGAGATAAGCATATGATGCTACTACAGCTTTTTTTTTTCTTCTTCTTTTTTTAAGAAGAAACCTCAGGTCAGTCTGTCTTAAGGGAAGTTGGACAAAGAAATGGTAAAGCAGGAAAGTCAAGTGATCCTGAAAAGTTAAAACATCTCTAATTCATCTAGGCTTATTAACTTAAATATTAAAGTGCTTTCACTGCATCCATGCTCTTTACTAAGAGAGTTGCAGGTAGTTGTAAAGGAAACAGGCTCATGTTAGATGAATCTTCCATCTCAGATGAAGGGAAAGTGAACTTACCCCATGTATATACATAACCTTAAAATTGTTGACTGAAATTGAAAAGGCTCATGAAAGTTCCATCACTTTCTCTCTAAAATACATTTCTAAGGAGTTGTACCATGTCTTCACATAAGTCAGCATATAACTCTATGAATGTGCTTAACAAATTGTACGGTACTTCTTTCTTTAGGTGTCCTTCTCCCTTCATTAGAATGTAAGCTGCACAAGGTCAGAAAGAACAGGTTTTAAATTCATTTTCATATTCCCAATTGTGAGCACTTCACTCTGCCTTGCTACTGCTGCTAAGTCACTTCAGTCATGTCCAACTCTGTGTGACCCTATAGACGGCCCCCACCAGGCTCCCCTGTCCCTGGGACTCTCCAGGCAAGAACACTGGAGTGGGTTGCCATTTCCTTCTCCAATGCATGAAAGTGAAAAGTGAAAGGGAAGTCGCTCAGTCATGTCTGACTCTGCGACCCCATGGACTGCAGCCTACCAGACTCCTCCATCCATGGGATTTTCCAGGCAAGAGTACTGGAGGGGGGTGCCGTTGCCTTCTACACTCTGCCTTGGGGATATGAATAGCCTACTCAGCCTGTGGTTGAATGAATAGATGGATGAAAAGAAGCTAAAGAGTATCAGACCCCCAACCAAAGATCTTTAAATGGCTGTTGCTGTTCCATATACCTAGGTCTCTGCCACTAAGACACATTCTGAAGCATCTGGGTGAAGTCTCCCAAACAAAATCCCTAGAGTCTTAAGTTTCCATCCACATTTGACATTTATCCCCACTTGCAGCAAATGATAACCCTGAGGTTTTTGAATGTCATATTGACTTTGTCATTGATTCTCGGACTCCATCTCTTGGTGGGAGCCTCTGTTTGCCAAATACTGCCCCCCAAATGGTATGTAAGCTCTGCAAGGGCACTGATGATGTCTTGCTGACCTCTGTATCCTGAGTGCTACCCCTGATAGTTACTCCAAAGATATTTGTCAACTGAGAAAGTAAAGATTTCTCAGTCTGCTGCCATCTAACCAGTCCTCTATACTGCTGTGGAAGAAAAGACAGAAATAAAAAGCAGTACTAGAGCTCTGCACTGAGAATGAGTGGTTCCCTTGCGTTCAGCAAAATGTGGAACTAGAGTCTGAGGAGATACTAATACCACTCCATGTGGCTCTGAAATTTTGTCATTCTGTTCCTGGAACGGCAGTGACAACAACCAACCTGTTTTCCTCATGGCTATGTTGAGAGAGGAGGAAAAAGTCTCTACTGTTCCCTATAAACACACTCACACTCACTCACACACATACATACACATGCCTGGAGAATTCCACGGATGGGGGAGCCTGGCGGGGTCTGTGGGGTTCCAAAAGAGTCAGACACAACTGAGTAACTAAACAACAACACATACACAAAGCCCTCCTACCTAAAAGAAGCAGTGTTTCCACTCAGAAATAATTGTTGTCAGTCTTACTAAGAGAAAGAACGCCCAGGGAACTTTGGATCCTGGAAGGGAATAGTAATCGCGCTATAAATTTAGGGAGGAGAAATCATATTATTTTATTAAATAGTTCTCATAAAATAATGGAATAAAAATGACCTCCTCATAATAGACGTACAAGTTATGACACAAATTACCTTCTTCCCCCCATTTACCTTTAATCAAGCTACCCCCAGAAAGATGAAAGAGTAAAGAGAATGAGCTTGAACTTGAAAGAGATAAGATTTATACCTGAGTAATTGTCTTGATCCATTAATTGTCATTATTCTTTTTGCATTTGCTTTAGGTTAGAGTTTGGCAAAAATCAAACTTGGTGAAAGTAATAGTTATACCAGAGTATATCAGTTCTCAGTTTTTAAGTTTTTGAGGCAAATGCACATCTCTTAAGGTTTATACTTCTCAGTAAATTGAGGATGCCTGTGTCCTAGGGAAAGGCACTGCCAAAAATAAAGTGCAAGGCTAATTAGCATTCACTCTTTCCTAAAACAGCTATGTGGCAAGTTGACCATGAGGACAGTGGTCACACATCAAGTTAAAATACCTTTGACTTGCTTGACTCATTCAAACGTAGATGCTACAAAAGAGGAAAGTGCCAACAGACCACCCTCTAGGGCTCTCTGAATCCATAAGCCTAATCTAGCTTTGCTGGTTATTTCAAGTGGCTATAAATGGAGATCTCAATCCATTCTACCCCCAGAGGTCAATAGAGCATCTGTATTTTTTAAAACAATTCTTCTAAAACTTAAGTCCCCCGTGCAACTTTCTCTTGGTCTTTAAGGCTGATAAGAAGCTCCAGAGCACAAGCTCCCCACACAGATGCACCCCCCTCTCAGACTCCACCTGCCACACACAGAACCAGTAGGGTCCATCCAGCTTATCTGGTGACATCCAAAGCCTTTTGTAGCAATTTCAGTTGCTAAAATGTAGCCCCCCAAATTTTTACTGTTTTAAAAAAGTTCTTGTCAGGTAATACAAATAAGAAAAATAATATATCCCACTCTATATTTGTATAGCATCTTTACTTCATACAAGGCAACTTTAAGAAGGAAAGGAATTAATATTTAACAGTTAAGAAAATTGAGGCCCAGATAAGTTCGTCCAAGGTCACATAGCAAGTAAGCAATAAACAGTGTACTTAAACCCATCTTCCGACTTCAAAGCATAGTGTTCTTTTCACTCAGCTGTGTCCTGCTGGCCTGATTCAGAGGCTTTACTCAGCTTAGGAGGATGCTGGTATATTCCTGCATATTGTATATATTGATGTATTGATGAAGTCCCGGTCTTGAGGGTCTGGCAGTTGTGTCATTTAGCTGCATTTGACATCTCCAGGGTTCACCCCTGTAATATTGTAGATATGGATAAAGCTGACTCATTCAGAGTCAGTCAGTCAGTTCAGTTCAGTCGCTCAGTCGTGTCCGACTCTTTGTGACCCTGTGAATCACAGCACGCCAGGCCTCCCTGTCCATCACCAACTCCTAGAGTTCACTCAGACTCACATCCATTGAGTCGGTGATGCCATCCAGCCATCTCATCCTCTGTCGTCCCCTTCATCTCCTGCCCCCAATCCCTCCCAGCATCAGAGTCTTTTCCAATGAGTCAACTCCTCGCATGAGGTGGCCAAAGTACTGGAGTTTCAGCTTTAGCATCATTCAGAGTAATTCCAGGCAATTCAGTCCAATCAGGCCTTCAGAGAGTCTCCAGAGGACAGGGTCTTTGTGGTCAACCGATAATAACAACAACATTTAATTCACTTTGCATTTACTTTGTATCGACTATGTGTCTGGCACGCTAATGGGTGACGTGGTTATTGAGCTCCCTCAAACTTTATAACAGCTCTGGAGTTGGGCACTACAACTCCTCTTTTTTTTTTTTTTTTTTAAACTTATTTGTTTTTGGCTGCATTGAATCTTCATTGCGTGCCTGGGCTTTCTCTGGTTGTGGCGAGCAGTCATTGTGGGGCATGGGCTTCTCATTGTGGGGCACAGGTTCTAGGGCACACAGGCACAGTACTTGTGGTTCGTGGGCCTAGCTGCCCCACAGCCTGTGGGATCTTACTTCCTGCACCAGGGATCGAACCCATGTCCCCTGCGTTGTCAGGAGGATTCTTAACCACTCGACCCCCAGGGAAGTCCCATCCTCTCATTTTCCTAAGAAGAAAGTCAAGGAGTAGAGAGTGCTGGTTGGCCTTGACTGATCAGAGAGTGGAATCAGGGCAGTTGGACTCCACAGTCCAGACTTTTAAAAGATGTGTTACAACAGCTCAGAGGAATCCATGCCCTTCTAATCAGCCCCAGACCTCCAGAGACTCCTGAAATTTAACCAGACTTGAAGCCTTTATAGAGAATACTGTCCTAAAAAACAGCAGCCAGCCCCCTTGGCTTATGGCCTGCGATGTTTGCCAGGACAGGGAAGAGCTGCCGTTTTATTAGCGCAGTGAAACTACCCTCTCGTTCTTCTTTGGGCCATTTATTGAGCCACATAAATGTAGCCAAAGAACATATTCCTCAACCACTGGGAGCCTGAACAAAGGCCCCATGACCCTGACTCTTTGGAGTCAAGAGCAAAACTCTCTAAAAACCATCTCAGAGGAAGAAAAGATAAAGACTTGAAATAAATGTACTGATTTGAGATCAGGAGCCATTTAGGACCCATGTCTTCCGTACTCACAGTTGCTTTGAGTATGCATAAGGGAGTCATCCTTTTCTTTGAAAAAGGCCCTGGAAAAAGGAGCAGCGGCACCTCCTCAGGCCTTCCATTGCTCGTTGCATCCCCTCCAGGCCTCCTCAGCTCCTCCGCACAGCAGCCTCACCCCTTGAAGCAGGGTTCTGTGAGGCCCTTTAAAGGAGCCACTGAGAGGGGCAGCAGGGCATGGAGTTGGGCAGACTCTGACCTCAGCCGGCCAACTGGCATTCACAGGGCTGGGTTTCTAAGTTGACCAGAGCCTTCTTGAGCAGCTTTGCACGGCAGACTGGCGACAGAGGTCACTCCACCACCAGCATTGGTTTCTAGTGACTGGCCCTGCGGGGTCATGGTGGGTGCATTTTTCTTTCCATGGGTGCTTGTGTTAAAGCATGCAGGTTTCAGGTGAGGAGTGACATGGTCTCTGGTGCTAAAAGCAGCCTGAGATGGTTCTGTCTTCACAATAACATATCCTGTGTGTTCAGCAAAGCAGCTGATAGTGGAATCAAAACATGCAGAGTACGTGATGTGGGGGGGGGAGCGTGAGCATTTCCCCAGCTGCTCTCCCTCTATCTCAGGACAGTGGCAGCCACAGGCATAGCTTGAGGCTCCCCCACTATCCTTGGACCCTATGACTTCCTGAAAGACCACTGAAAGATTAACACCCCACCCCACCCCTCTCTCCCCTTCCCTCTCTCTTTCCTCTCCTTAACCCTTCCTATCCTTCCCTGTTTTTCTAGTCCCCCAGTCCTGGACACAGGAATCTGGTCGAAGGGCCCTCAGGCTGAGCTGATGATTGGAGACTGATCACCTCCTCTTGGCAGAGAACTCAAATTCTGGTTCTGGTCTGGTCTGATTTCTGGTAGGGCCGAGTTCCAGTCCTCCCTTCTCTGGAGGCTCAGGGAAAAGTCCCATAACGCCTGGGTATCTGTAGGTGGCAGGAGACATCTGTAAGGCCACCCCTTTCACCCTCCCCCTCTTCCACCTCCTCCCCCTTCTTCTTTCAACTTGGCTTCCTTTCCTCCCTTGAAATCTTTGATGTTAGTACTTGGTTTCTTGTATTTAAGGGCTTTCCTGGTGGTGCAGAGGTTAAAGCGTCTGCCTGCAGTGTGGGAGACCTGGGTTCGATCCCTGGGTCGGGAAGATCCCCTGGAGAAGGAAATGGCATCCCACTCCAGTATTCTTGCCTGGAGAATCCCATGGACAGAGGAGCTTGGTGGCTACAGTCCACGGGTGGCAAAGAGTCGGACATGACTGAGCAACTTCACTTTCACTTTCCACCCCATCAGCTTTAGTAGTTAAGCCATTTAATTGGAGGCAGATCACCTGAGTCCAACCTTATTGAGCAGTGATGTAAATACAAAAGAGCTTAGTCTTCTTGGATGAAAATGCTCAACTGGAATTCCATCACCTCCACTAGCTTTGTTCATAGTGATACTTTGTAAGGCCCACTTGACTTCACATTCCAGGATGTCTGGCTCTAGGTGAGTGATCACACCATCGTGATGTGTCATGGGTCATGAAGCTCTTTTTTGTACAGTTCTTCTGTGTATTCTTGCCACCTCTTCTTAATATCTTCTGCTTCTGTTAGGTCCAGACCATTTCTGTCCTCCTTTGAGCCCATCTTTGTATGAAATGTTCCCTTGGTATCTCTAATTTTCTTGACAAGATCTCTAGTCTTTCCCATTTCATTGTTTTCCTCTATTTCTTTGAACTGATCACTAAGGAAGAATTTTTTTTATCTCTCCTTGCTATTCTTTGGAGCTCTGCATTCAGATGCTTATATCTCTCCTTTTCTCCTTTGCTTTTCACTTCTCTTCTTTTCACAGCTATTTGTAAGGCTTCCTCAGGCAGCCATTTTGCTTTTTTGCATTTCTTTTCCACAGGGATGGTCTTGATGCCTGTCTCCTGTACAATGTCATGAACCCCCATCCATAGTTCATCAGGCACTCTGTCTATCAGATCTAGTCCCTTAAATCTATGTCTCACTTCCACTGTATAATTTCAGGCAGCCATTTTGCTTTTTTGCATTTCTTTTCCACAGGGATGGTCTTGATGCCTGTCTCCTGTACAATGTCATGAACCCCCATCCATAGTTCATCAGGCACTCTGTCTATCAGATCTAGTCCCTTAAATCTATGTCTCACTTCCACTGTATAATTGTAAGGGATTTGATTTCAGTCATACCTGAATGGTCTAGTGGTTTTCTGTACTTTCTTCAATTTAAGTCTGAATTTGGCAATAAGGAGTTCATGATCTGAACCATAGTCAGCTCCTGGTCTTGTTTTTGCTGACTCTATAGAGCTTCTCCATCTTTGGCTGCAAAGAATACAATCAAGCTGATTTTGGTGTTGACCATCTGGTGATGTCCATGTGTAGAGTCTTGTGTCTTTAGAAGAGGGTGTTTGCTATGACCAGTGCGTTCTCCTGGCAAAATTCTATTAGACTTTGCGTTGCTTCATTCTATATGCCAAAGCCAAATTTGCCTGTTACTCCAGGTGTTTCCTGACTACTTACTTTTGCATTCCAGTCCCCTATAATGAAAAGGACATCTTTTGGGGGTGTTAGTTCTAAAAGGTCTTGTAGGTCTTCATAGCACTGTTCAACTTCAGCTTCTTCATCATTACTGGTTGGGGTATAGGCTTGGATTACCATGACATTGAATGGTTTGCCTTGGAAACGAACAGAGATCATTCTGTCATTTTTGAGACTGCATCCAAGTATTGCATTTCAGACTCTTTTGTTGACCATGATGGCTACTCCATTTCTTCTGAGGGATTCCTGCCCATAGTAGTAGATATAATGGTCATCTGAGTTAAAATCACCCATTCCAGTCCATCTTAGTTTGCTGATTCCTGGAATGTCGACATTCACTCTTGCCATCTCCTGTTTGACCGCTTCCAATGTGCCTTGATTCATGGACCTGACATTCCAGGTTCCTTTGCAATATTGCTCTTTACAGCATCAGACCTTGCTTCTATCACCAGTCACATCCACAGCTGGGTATTGTTTTTGCTTTGGCTCCATCCCTTCATTCTTTCTGAAGTTATTTCTCCTCTGACCTCCTGTAGCATATTGGGCATCTATTGACTTGGGGAATTCCTCTTTCAGTATCCTATCATTTTGCCTTTTCATACTGTTCATGGGGCTCTGAAGGCAAGAAAACTGAAGTGGTTTGCCATTCCCTTCTCCAGTGGACCCCATTCTGTCAGACCTCTCCACTATGACTCATCCATCTTGGGTTGCCCCACACGGCATGGTTTAGTTTCATTGAGTTAGACAAGGCTGTGTTCTGTGTGATCAGATTGGCTATTTTTCTGTGATTATGGTTTCAGTGTGTCTGCCCTCTGATGCCCTCTCGCAACACCTACCGTCTTACTTGGCTTTCTCTTACCTTGGATGTGGGGTATCTCTTCACGGCTGCTCCAGCAAAGCGCAGCCATTGCTCCTTACCTTGGATGAGGTCACCCCTTCTGACCTTGAACCTTACCTTTCCAGTGTAGGAACCACCATATGAACTCAAGGGGGTGAGCTTGCCAACCCAGGGAAAGTTGAGCAAAACGTAGAATGAGGCGCCCAGGTTCCACCCCAGTACTGAACTGTGAGGAGGCAGTTCAGCCAGGAGTCCACCAGGGGATGCCTGTCCTCCTCCAGTCCACGCCAGGCCATGCAGCGCATTCTGTGTGATGGCCTGGGGAGAGAATGGGAAAGAACTAGCATTGTGCTCTAACTCTTTCCTGCATGGGAGGTGACCCAAGGGAAGTCACTTGCTGTCTGGGAATACATACATACAAAATACATACAAAAATAACTGTTACCCACGAGCCCCAGACAGGTGCCCTAAGAGCAACAGTGGGATGGCTGGGGAATGCACCGGCAAAAGCAGCCCATTTGCAGGAATTATTATCATTGCGAATAATAACTTGCCTGTTGAAGTCTAATATCTGTATTAGAACGGCTGCACGTATGCTGGGAGTGGTTCTCTAAATGACTCGACACATTATTGTGAAGATTAGTCCCCCAACCTGTGGAACAGTATTAGCAGGTCACTATGAGGTTCATCTCTCAAAATTGCAGATTCAGAAAGCAAATCTCAGGTAGCAGGTACGCAGTTGGGTCCACTCCACCAAGGGTAGAGGCCAAAGAATTAGCAGCATCTTAATTACTCTTCCACTGGGGTGTATAAACTTCAAGGCTGAGCCAGAATGCAGGAAGCTGTTGCCCTGCAAGGACCTCCCTACGTTTTCCAAGCAATTTCTCCAGTTCATTTGTTTCAAGCACCTTTGAATTCCTCTGGCATAATCACCCTACCCTTTGTCAACACAAAGTGATCGTTTAAACGACTCAATCAGATCATGCCACGAGCGACTATTTCCATTTATTATGATTTATTGCCTGTTTAGCACCAGTGTGCCAGGCACATTCACCAGAAAAGGAAGCTTCAGAAATGATTTTTCTTTCTGCTCTGAAGGCCTACAAAATAAAAACAGCCTGCTCAGAGTAAAGGAAAGATTATCCTCACTGATGAGGATCAGTGACTAAGGGCATTTTGGGAAGGAGGTTTAATTTTCCAGATGAGAAAGAACAAGATTTTCTCATTGCCATTGATCCTCCTGTTGACCTAGGGCACAGAGTAAATTGATTAGAGAGGGAATTCCTGGTTTTTCACCAGGCCAGGAAGAGATTTGTCTAGAAGTCACATAAGCCCATTGAAGGCAGGAATCTGGCTTTATTAGTCTTGATTCCCAGCACTGGCCCCACACTGGCACCTTTGGGCACTGAACAAATGCTTATTTAATCAATTGATTCAAGTGCGAGCGATCAGACCACTTATTATCCCCATCACTGATCACATCTACCATTTTAGAGAATTGAGGGGTTTTGGTAACAGCTTTTCAGGAAAGAGCCTGTCACCATTTTTCCTCAAGTGTTTGCCAGAAAATGACAGGAGCCAGGTACTGAGAGGTGGTTTTTGAACAGCTGATGGCCTCAGCAATATATTAACTGGATAAACAGGCTCCAAGTTCTTAATAACAAGAGCCAGCTAACTTCCTTTTTAAGAAGTCCTATTAGTATTAACCATCAAATCATTTATAAAAATTAAAAAGCACTGTCTATCAACACATCACTCAGATACCCTCTCTCCAGTCACACCTGGGGTAGACGGGGATGACTGCTGTCCTGCCCTGAATAAAACACTGAGAGTTAATGTGCCAGTAACATGGCATGACTTATGCTTGGTTAAAACACCGCTAGCTTAGCCAGTAGTCTCTCTCTAGCATTCACAAGCGAAAGCCTACCTGGGAGGCACAGAGTTTCTTATTCATCCCTGAACCATCACTCACTTCAGCACTCTGGACACCACTATTACTTTTCCTCAACTTTGGAAAAGCGCCCCCTGCAGTTCACAGAATGATCTCACAGGCTAAACTGGATCTTTGAGAGCAGTTTCTCAAGCTAGGGAACTCATTAAAATGCTTTTTTTTAAATTGGAGGATAATTGCTTGTAAATGATGGTGATTTCTGCCATACATCAGCATGAGCTAGCAATAGGTATACCCATATCCTGTCCTGCCTGAACCTACCCCCGCCCCATCCTGCTCCTCTAGGCTGTCACGGAGCACCAGGGTTGCGTTCCCTGTGACATACGGCAATGTCCTACTATCTGTTTTCCATCCGTGTATATGTTTCCACACTGCCCTCTCTCAGTTTGTCCCACCCTCCCCTTCCCCACTGTGTCCACAGTCTGCTCTCTATGTCTGCGTCTCCACTGATGCCCTGCAAATAGGTTCATCAGCACCGTCTTTCTAGATTCCATATGTATGCATTAATGTATGATATTTGTTTTTCTCGTTATGACTTACTTCCCTGTGTATAATAGGCTCTAGGTTCACCCACCTCTTTAGAACTGACTCAAGTTTATTCCTTGTTATGGCTGAGTAATAGTCTATTATATGTATATATACCACAACTTTTTGATCCATTTATCTGTCAGTGGATATCTAGATTGCTTCCATGTCCTAACTATTATAAGTAGTGCTGCAGTAAACATTGGGGTACATATGTCTTTTTCATTTATCGTATCCCCAGGGTATATGCCCAGTAGTAGGATTGTTGGGTCATATGGAAGTTTTAGTCCTTGTTTTTTTAAGGAATCTCCATACTTTTCTCCATAGTTGCTGTATCAATTTACATTCCCACCACAATGCAAGAGGGTTCTTTTCTCCACACCCTCTCCAGCATTTATTGTTTGTAGATTTTTGATGATGGCCATTCTCACTGATGTGAGGCGATACCTCTTTGTAGCTTTGATTTGCATTTCTCTAATAATGAGCAATGTTGAGCATCTTTTCCTGTGTGTGTTAGCCATGCGTATATCTTCTTAGGAGAAGTGTCTGTTTAGGTCTTCTGCCCACATTTTGTTTGGGTTGTTTTTCTGGTAGTAAGCTGCATGAGCTGAAAACATAGGCAGGACATTCCTAGACATAATCACAGCAAGATCCTCTATGACCTACCTCCTAGAATAATGCAAATTAAAACAAATAAATAAGTGAAATCTAATTAAGCTTCAAAGCTTTTGCACAGCAAAGGAAACTATAAACAAGGTGAAAAGACACCCCCTCAGAATGGGAGAAAATAATAGCAAATGAAACAACTGACAAAGGATTGATTTTCAAAATGCAAATTCTTATTCCTTGAATCTGAGATTGAGGCCTGAGATTCTGCATTTTCAACGAGATCTCAGGTGATGGCAATATTGCTGGTCCATGGAACAGCTTGAATAACAAGGTTTTAGCTATTCTTACAAAATTTTTCCTACATATTGTACATGACGTGGAATATCTTTACTTTTTCTTTCATTTAGCAAGACAGTAATGCAATAAAATGTAACTAAGAGTTGTATAATATTGAGTGATATTACCTATAGATACAGACATTGATACATATACATTTATTTCAAGTATATCAGCTTTCCACATTTCTCTAAATTACAGTGGTTGGCTGCAGTTACACCTTTAGGAGAGGAGAGTGAGTGATCTCTAAGTGATATTCATCTTTCATTCAAGGGCTATTTATTGAACACCCAGTATGAGCCCACAGCTGTGTTAGATAATGAAGTTGTAACAGCGGACAAGACACATCACTGTCTAATAGGATTAGTATTGGAGGAAGAGAGACACACAAATTGGGGTAAACACTGTGAAAGAAGAAAAGGAGCCTAAATAAAGAAAATGGCCCCTTTGGGCAAAGTGGTGAGAGAGGCCTGTGTGAGGAGATGACTCTGAAGCTGAACGGTCTGCTCATGTGAAACAACTGCAGCCAAGTGTTTGGGTTCCAGCTGCGTGCACGGCCCAGGGAGCTGCTCCTTCCTCGGCAGCAAGTGGGTATTGAGCAGGAGCCGCTGCACAAGTTTGGCCCTCAGCTCCGAGTCCGCATCAAGGCCCGCGGTGTCACCGCCGACCCCTCTGCACTCAGCTGTGAAGTTCTTTCCCCAGCCAGCCTCTGGTCCCCTCCTGTCGGCAGCCCCATCCAGCCACTGCACTCGCGCCCCCTGCAGGCTTGCCGACGCGGGTGGCGGTTTTCTCCTTGTGCACAGACCCGGGAAAATCTGGGGGCTGATAAACCATCCACTGCAGTGATAGTCAAATAGAGTTTCTGGTATTTCTTCTCAGTTCAGTTTCATTTCTGAAAAAGAGACTCCAACAAAAGAGCCTTATCTTGCTAAAACAAAATTAAACCTGCTGGAAATTGAACATTATGTATGAGACCAAAATGCTGCAGAAATTGATACTTATTGTTTGTTTCTAGGAAGAGCAGGGACTTTGTGTGCAGAGTAAAAATTCCTAGACAGTCTTTTTCAGAACCCATTGAGAACTATCTTTTTTAAGGAAGCAAACACTGTGGATGGACGCCTTGTGGGTTCTGGTTCCTTCTCATGTGAATTATCCAGGAGGTGGATCTACTAGGATCTGTATTCATCCTTCTCTGGGGCTGTAGCTCTGCTCTCAGCATCTTCTACAGGATATATGAGAAACAAGATAAAACTCGCCTTGCCTTTTTGCTCCTCATGGGAACTGTAAAAGTTACAGAAAGGCTAAAAGGGTGGAAGAGGACAGTCTCTGAACAAGCCAGTTAACCTCTCTGAGGCTCAGTTTCCTCATCTGTATAATGGAGATAATGCCAGTATCTACATCGAAGATATGTTGTGAAATTTGAATGACAGAATGCACATATGACATTTAGCACAATAGTAAGTGCCCAGTGAATGTTAGCTGTTTTTTACCATTATCTTTATTATTTACAAGTGCTTACTATGTGCCAAAAGCTGTGATAGATGCTTGTTTAATGTCTACAGAAGTTTGGGTAATTTTAAGTTTCATAGTAGATATCTGAGGAAGTTATTATATCACTTAGGCCCAGAAAAGTTGAGTACTTTGCCCAAAGTCACACAGCCAGTCAGTAGTAAAGCTAGGATTTAACTCTACACCACCTCGATTCTAGATCTCCATCCATGCTTTTTCACGGGTGTTCATGAACACTGACATTACAAGGTTGGGCGCAGACCCTCCAGTGGTTCTCTGACACCTGAATAATGAATGAACTCCTTCACGTGCCTGCAAATGAAGAAGCTTGCCATCGCCTCCTCTTCCATTACTCTACTCCTCACGTGCTTGGATAGACTATTTGGAGCCCCTCATACACTGTGCACATAGCACAAAACTTGAGCAAACAAATAAGTGTATGCAAATATGAATGCACAGGAGTCAGGTTTGTGTGGCTAACTCTGAAAAACAGAGGAGCTTAGTTTGGGGTGTATACGTATTCTTCCTTTTTCCAAGGTAGGCAAAAACTGAACATGATTGAAGGTGGAAGAGAAGCAACCACTTGAGAGGAAAAGGCTAATTATTAAGGAAATAGGGGATGATATTGATGATGTGATCACTAATCTAGAGCCAGACATCTTTGAATGTGAAGTCAAATGGGCCTTAGAAAGCATCACTACGAACAAAGCTAGTGGAGGTGATGGAATTCCAGTTGAACTGTTTCAAATCCTGAAAGATGATGCTGTGAAAGTGCTGCACTCAATCTGCCAGCAAATTTGGAAAACTTAGCAGTGCCCACAGCACTGGAAAAGGTCAGTTTTCATTCCAGTTCCAAAGAAAGGCAATGCCAAAGAATGCTCAAACTACCGCACAATTGCACTCATCTCACATGCTAGTAAAGTAATGCTCAAAATCCTCCAAGCCAGGCTTCAGCAATACGTGAACCGTGAACTCCCTGATGTTCAAGCTGGCTTTAGAAAAGGCAGAGGAACCAGAGATCAAATTGCCAACATCCGCTGGATCATGGAAAAAGCAAGAGAGTTCCAGAAAAACATCTACTTCTGCTTTAT